>CM034151.1:484948780-485462443 GCA_019776745.2 Taxus chinensis
ATTGAAATACACATTACCTTATCTAGACATGGCCTCTTAGATGATATTTCCAATACAAACCTACTCATAAAAACCTTCCCATCCACACTGTTAACTTGGACCTCATCCACCCAAGTCTCATAAGTAAGAACCAATCAAATTACATAGTCATTTACCACATACACCCAATTATTGTACATTATGTATAATTAAAATTAAAAAACATGGACCTCTTCCACAATGATGAGTCCATTACAAACCCCAATCCGTAAAAAATCAAAAAAATCAAAAAGAGAAAAAATATAAAAAGGACCTCTCATATCAAACCCCTCATCACACAACTATTTGAAAATCAAAATAAAAGAATCAATGCTTCTTATTGATGGGTACTCTCCACTCTAGGGGAGGCCACTTGTACAAAAATTTTAATGGTTTAATCCATTGGTAGATATCTCTATGATTTTATTATCATATATTTACTCTTCACCTATAAGACATGGGTTATTTGTGTTTCTATGGGTTATTGTGTATCTCATATCTATTCTAAACTATTCCATTCTAGAAGTTTGTTACATATAATCTTGTCTAGAATCTTACTGATGGAAAATCCTCCTTTCAAGGAAGCTCTCTCCTTAATAAGAAAGAACTAAAATTATTTACCCAAATCTTTTGTTTGCCCATATAAGTCTAAGGTGATGATCCCTTACAACCTACTATTCACATGGCGCTGATATTTGGGGCAAAATTATCTTTCCAAATCAAGAACAATACATAAAAAAGGTAAAATAAATCAAATATACAAAAAATCAAAATCGTTACACCTTTTGAATCCTTCATAGTCTTTGGTGTTGAGCCCATGCCTTTTATTGGTAGTGTGAGACTAGGAAAAGATAAAGGTACTGTTACTCACTTAAGTCTTATCTTTGGTGTTAAACCCTTACCTATTACTGGTGGTATGTTGAAAAATGTAGGGGTCATTTTAATTAAAAATCAAGTAACATAAATCCTTTTGAAAATTGAGTCAAAAATTATTAATCACACAAGATATAAAGAATCAATCTAGTTTCTCATGTTAAGAGAGAAATCCATTCCTTACACCAGATCTTGTCAACAATAGGCCACATGTGGGTATAACTCTAATCAAAACCTATAAAGTGAAATTATCTTGGAATTAGTCAGATAATCTTAATTGGAGATGACTCAAATTTTATTAAATGGTCCATTGTTAACCTCGTGTCTTTGCATCCATTAACTTCATTTGCACATAACTATATAATGTGTTTTACATTCTTCTGGGATCTTGGTGTTAAGCCCTTGCATCTTACTATTTATTTAGAGTCAAGGTCAAAGTAAGACATCCTATCATGATATCATCTACATTAAGCCAATGGAATGAAATATTTATAATTATTTGAACATAGGTGCAGATAGTGCACCCTTTATTAAGTAAGAGACCAAAAAAATCATACATTCCTAAATACTTGAAAAATCCAAATAATCCAAAATCCAAAAAAGTGGAAAATATTTGTCCCAAAATAAAAAACATCTACAATTTTCAAAAATAAGATTAATTGCACAAAAATTGTTCACAAACTTCAAAACATTCACACAACTATCAAACACTAGGACAATCTTCCTAACAATACTAAAAACAACAAATCAACAATCATCTCAAAATTAAAATTGTAAATAATAACCTAATGATCATTCAAACTAACCTACAAAAAATCAAAACCCTATGTGCATCCTCACTTAAGGAAATATCAGATCTCATTATCTCCCTTACTTGTATCCTTACTTAGAGGAAATGACCACATCAATTAAATCAATCTTCAATCTGTATCCAACAAGAGTTTCACTTGACCCCACTCTTCAGCATGATCCAATCTTATCCCTAAATGTATCCTTCCTTAAGGAGAAACTCAATCAAATCAATTTTCCATCTAGATCAAACAAGAGTGTCACTCGACCCCACTCTTGAATCTGATCCTACCCCTTACATGTATCCTTGCTTGGGGATGATTATTAATTCAATTAATCATCATCGTGGGACACATTACATGAATAGTTAATTTTTTTTATTTCTATTTTTTTTTTTTGCATTGATAGTTACTATAGAATAAGTATAAGTATTTTGTTTATCATCCTATCTCATTTATAGCCTTGTTATATAAATTTTCTATGTATATTGGGTTTGTTTTTACTTCATTTTATATTGTGTGTGCCTATTTTTACATAGGTAATTGGTTTCTCATCATGGTTATTTAATAATCATGGTGCTAACTCTATTGTGCAATAAAAAATTAGCTTTCTCCAAAATAAAAAATCCGAATGGAAGTTCAAGCTATGGCCAATTTCAGTCATATTGTCATTACATTCATTCATGCATCTCATTCAAAAAAATCATATCACCAAAATTCATTAGTCACAAAAAAATTTGTATGCCTATCACATATCATCTACCATAAACAAAACTATAGTATAAAAATGACCAATGATTATTTCTCCCACTCAACCTCTATTCTAGTCTGAAATCCTAATTTTTACCTTTTACCCTTTGTTTCTCCTTTTTTGAGCCTGTTTTATCTATCACTCCTCCACTAGTATCTTATTCCTCTTATCAAAAAATTATCCATTGTTTCGTCGTGTTACCCATCTGATTGAGGGGGCAATCCATTAGTATCATCCTTAACTCAGTAGGGCGTCTAAACTCTTCACCGAGGAAAATTAGGAAGTACTCTATACTTTTATATCATCCATTCATTTATCTACAAGAGTATATTATATTTAAACTACTTCATAATAACACTATAAATAAGGTAAAATGTAGACACCCTAAAATATCGTAATACACATTCTAAACCTCTGAAATCATCTCGTAATTGCTTCATAATACATTTATGCCATTTTAAACCACTTTTGACCACTTTTCATATAGTACTCTATTTTACAACCTTTCATAACATTTTGCAACATTATCCTAAATAAAATTCTATCATTCCCACAAGTCCCCTAATCATTCTTATTTCTCACACATGGTATCAAATTATTGAATATTCATGTTATGGACCTTGTTACATTCATATCCCATTCCTAGGATTAATTAATTAATCCTATCACTTTTATCATTCATCCCCTATCCCATTAGCTAATTTAATACCACAATAATTAAATAAATCCTACATATATCTATTTCCACTTCACCATTTATTCACATTCACTTCACTAATTAACATCTCAATTTAAATAATAGAAACAAATAAATTATAGATCGAATCATTACATTTGTTTCATGGTAACAAGTTTAGAATAAATGAAGTCATGCATTTGAGTTAATTAATATTTCCCATAAGGCATTCCAAAATTAAATAAAATATCTCTAAGATAAAACTCACATCACTTTTTTGGGTGAATAAAACAAAATTCATCGAATTAATATTTAAATGCAAAAGATTAAAATATTCAAAAGCATGTGCCACCTTTTCCAACTCAAAATAACCCATCCATGCAAGATAAAAACAACAATTCAACTCCTCAATAAAATTGGAAACTCACCTAAACAATTAAATTATACATTTTTTAGCTTCATATCAGACAAGTTAATCACACAAATCAACGATTTCAGAATTCTCTCCCCTAATCTATAAATAATCACTCATTCTTATCCAATTCTCATCTTTGGAAGCTTTGAGATTTGCATCATTATTGTGTTGAATTAGGATTCAATCTCACATGTCATTATGTTGTCCAATTAATCACAAATCAATAATAAAACCATTCATTCATTTATGTAGCTCTTAGCTTGAAATCTACTTCCATTTGGAATACCTTTGGAGCATCCACAATAAATTTGATCAAGAGATTCATCAATCTCGATGCTTTATTCCAAGCTTCAAAAATATCATCATAGGGTACAAGGATATATTATTGAAGAGATATGGTTTGATTTTATTTTCATTATTTATTTCTATTGTGTAGTATTTCTCTTTATACATGGTGTATACCCTGCACATCCTTGTGATGCAGGAACATTCATAAAATGACCTTCAATTAAAAAATTACTTGTTCATTGAGTTAATGTGAAGTTTTGGGAATCTTTATGCGTTCAAGTGGAATCATATGAGGCATTTCAAGAAAACACTAAGATTGGAAATTTGAACTATCCTTCCTTTGTGCTTTCCCTCCAAAAAGGGGAATCTAAAATTTTAAAGACATGTAATGGAAATATAGAATTGTAAAATTTTTTAAAGTTTGCTAGAGTTTATTAGGTGTTGCCAAGTGTTTTTCAAGGTCTTATAATTTTCATATTAGGATTAGGGACATGTGTGATGAGTAATCCTATAGATGGAATCAATTTAAGTGCTTAATTTAGTAAAATAGCGGTAGTTACAAGTGTAGGAGGTAAATCAAAGTTGAAAGGTCACAATGCAATAATTTTGGAAGCATTTTATAATAGGTACATGCAAGGGGAGCCAAGTATAGGAGAGTGTTAGTTAGTTTTATAGTTCATTCCTCGTGTGGAGGAGAGAAGGAGGAAGTAATGGAAAAAAGGAGATGAAGTAATTTATATGGAGGCTTGCATTTGATTGATATATGTTTTTGTTTCTTGTATCTTAGTGACATATCTAAGTTTATAGTAAGGAAAAATGATCTTTCCTTCTCAATTCATGAAGAAGAAGAGCTACAAGCACTGTCAAAATGTGGATTATAAGATGAGATAGTTCCTACTTTGTTTTAGCATATGATCAAAGCATAAACTATGTGTAAATTTATATTGTTTTAAATGGGATACTTGTGGTGTTTGAATCTCTATAATTCCTTCAAGATAATATAAGGATAATGTGCATGTGCTTATATATTATTGTGATGAATTTGTTACATGTTCAAATTCCATTAGGGGAACTATAAACTATGTGTGTGCAAACTGTGAAGTGTTATGTTAAACTATGCATTGGATCAAAATATGTTAATGAATTCTTAGTGGCTCCATACGTAGAATTTAGAGAACCTTTGATGTACCAAGGCTGTTGATGCATGTGTAGAGGTTGTATTTACATTGTTGGAAGAAGAATGCATGTTATATTTGTGTTAAATTATGTCCATCCACAACAGGATAGTGAGAAAGTCGCATGAAAATGTATTTCACATGTTCTATTAACCTTGATGGTTAAAAAATCTTATGGAAGAAGTGATAAAAAATATTTACATGAAATTTAAATATTTAATTCGATTCCAAGAGGAAGTTATGGAAATAACTAGGCTCTCAGCCATCATAGAGGATGTACAGTAAGGTTTAGCTAGGGTTTATGAATTTGAGCATCAAATGAAGATACCTTTGCACGAAATCTGAAAGTAGTGACAAGGGGTTAATTCTTGAAGTGTTTAAAGAAGAAACTTTGGTTTCCATTGGGTGGTTTCCATATTTTGTTGACAATACATCTTAGGAAATTGTGTACAGTTTTGTGGCCTAGTCTAGAGGGTGGATTTTCAAAAGAAGCGTATGATAGTTAAAGAGTCTAAAACTGAAACTTGGCATGCTTGAAGAAATAAATAATGGGTTCCTGAAATGACTGATTTTATGTCTTGGAAGTGTGCACATTAGGAGCTACGTGAGTTTTAGGACTTTCTCGAGTGAGTTAGCTCTTCTAGAACAAAATAATGCAAAAGGAAGGTTGAAGGAGTTGTGCAAGGAGCTATGCCTTGATATTTTACATGCATATCAAAGTTCTTAGAATAAAATTTAGGAAGGTGGTAGTTATTTATGGTTATCTATAGAAACCTATTTGCATGAGTGAAGAAAACCACATTGTCTTAAGGGGTATAGTTGATAGTTTGTACAAACAAAGGAGTCAAGTGGTTTTGGTTTTTTTTTAGTGCATTATATGGTCATTCTAATTGTGTTGTAAAGTGCATGAACATGGGAATAATATTTTCAGGTGATAAGGAGGTTAAATTTCTAATAATTTCATGTTTGAGCATTAATCTAGTGAAGAAAAATGGAGAACAAATAAGGGATGACAAGAGTAAGTGAATTTGTTTAAAATGGAACTCATTTAGGGAGTCCTTTCACACTGAAATAATTGAAAATTGATAGGGTAGAGTTCCATAATACATTCATAGATGATAAATTGTGATTTTTCAAGTTTTTTGGAGCCATTTTAGGCTTATGGTGGATCCTCTTTTGCAGAGACTTGGTTAAGTTGTTGTTTGCAAAATCTTGAGAATTAAATATATGCATTTTGAAAAGTATTTCTCTTCATCACCTTGTAATCCAAATAAATTACTTTTTATGTGTTTGAAGTAAATAAAACATATTTAATTCATTTTCGTTCTCTAACCAAATTTTAATGTTGAGGTACTTTCTATGTTAAATTTCTACTTGTTTGGTTCCTGAGAAAATAGATTTCAATTATACAAGTTTACAGATTAAATAATTTAGGAAAAAATGTATGAAAGTAATAAATGAAGGTCATGTACATCTTTAGAGAAAGAGTCTCCTTTTAAATCTATTTCAAAAAATGGAAAATGGAAGGCTCTCTAGAAGGATAGTGCTTGATTGTGTTACCATTTGATATTTTCATATTAAATAAGGACAAAACACTCATTATAACTTTTAGTAGAAGAGTTTTTACTAGTAAGATGACAAGTTCATTTGTTAATTTTATTATTTTGGGGGATTGAGAAGGAATTTCGAGTGACTTATTGGTTCCCAATTTTATGCCCAACGGAATTAGGAGAAATTAAAAAAAAAAGGATTTAAAATAAAGATAAGTCATTTATAGCCATGGATAGATCTAACACTCTTTTATTACTAGTTCATGGAAATGACTAGGAGGCATGTAAAAAGGATTTTTTTTTCTCCTTCTAATTCTGGATCTACTTAAACTAGGTTGAGAGGATCCAAAAGCTAGTTTGGATGAAGGAGGGATGTTATGAGTCAATTATTTTAATAGTGAGTCAAGAAAGAGTTATCCTCATCACATTAGTGGTTCTTTCATGCAAGTAGAGGTGTTATTACTCATTCCATTCAAAGGGGTGACAATTGTTGAGCTTCAACATTCTTTTCTTTGAAATACCTTCTCACTAAGCTCTTGTCATCTATCAAGCCCTCAAGGATAAGAGAAATTTTGTAGTAAAGTATTTGGTAGAGGTTCATTCTTGAGAAATATATTAATATTACCTCTTTCGCATCCTTTTATTCCATCTAGTAATCCTCCTAATGAGGATCATGTTCATAAGAATTTCCAAGGGAACCCTTCATTATCCACTTGATGTCATAATTTTCTCTTTCTCGGAAATATTGCATGGTGTCTCCATAAATTTATGCATTGAGGAGTCCATCCTTGACCATTGTGGGTAAGGTATACCTCTAAATTTTTATTTGGAATTTAAAATTTGTCTTATGTTTCCCTGCTATGAGATTATCCACCTCAAATAGTTATCTGGATGACTCCAACAGTGCCCATTTATCATCTAGATACCTTGAGAGAATGTATGGAGTGCCTTAGAAATCTCTCACCCTTATATATATATAAATTACTTGAATTAGATGAAATAATTTCCATATTCACTGATTAGCTCCCTGGCTCAAGATGACATTTTTTATTATTCCCATTTAGGTCTTAACAAGCAGAGGATAGGTGCAAAGAAGGCATCATGTACTTTTCTAAAGTTGTACTTTTGATTCTCAAAGTTGAGTTGAGGATATATATTATACACCCTATAATAAGAGAATTCCTTGGCTCTTATCAATCCATGGAAGGAGTTGTGGCATGAAATGTTGTATACTAAGTAAGAATTCAAATTAAATTCACACTTCTTTTTAGATATTTCTTAAATCTACATTGCTATCTTAATGAGTTATTGCTGAATGGAATGAGTGATCAATTATCACTAGGGAATAGTTGTTTTGTGATTGAAAATGATTTGGATGACCCTACACATCAAATCATTGTAGTAATAAGCAAATTCATTTCCCAACATATTTTTCAACAAGGTAATGAGGTCATATATTTCCTAAATAAAATCAGCCCTACTTAACATCTTGGTAATTTGCGTGGCAAAGACCCATGGATTTACAAGCCATTAATTTTTCTACACCTTGTAATATTTGTCTTGATTAGAAGTCCAAAACTTTTTTTGTTCTTAACTATTATTTCTACCACGATTCTCATTATCAAGAAGTACAAGCATCTTATTACAAGTGTCTACAGTCATAGAAAAGGCCACAATGCCACTCCCATCCCTTATCTCATTTTTCTTAGGGTCGTAATTTTATACTTATGTGCCCATAAAAAATCCTGGTACGAAGATGAAGGGGGGAATATAGAATCTAGGGAGATAAAAATTTCATCAATATTCTTCATAATTTCATTCCTTTTGGGTGCATGCATCCTTTGGAGAAACTCATTTAGGTATAGATTTCCCAAGTTTGTGTTTGTTATCATGTTTAGGTCAGAGACAAGGTTAGATGATGTCTGAGCTCCAGTTAATTGGATCTTCATATTTCTACTACAAGCCGGTAGGTATTATTTTTTAACATGGTGGGTTAATGGAGATCAAGGATAATAAAAAATATTCCTCACTACCTATCAAAATCCCATGATTCAAATGCAATAAATTTATTTCAAGTTCAAATACTTATCGGCACACTGAGGCAACTGTAATTTCTTCCTTCTAATCAATGATATATTTTAAACACCATTATTCACTTTGACCACACTTCCACACAACTTAATCACATGAACTATGGATTTTCTTCTCATTATAGGGATACAAAGAGCTTACAGATGCAAACTACAAGAGTTAGCCAAATTTTGCATTATATAGTTCCTTATAGACTTTCATTAATGGCAAACCTCCTCCCATATTTTTCACATTTTCCATCCTTGATATTATTATTCAAAATTGAATATGTTCCTTACACATGGATGGATTATCCACTTTTCCTTGTTTATGGGATAGTAAGGGTAGGGGATCAATTAGTGGCTTACAAAGCTTTCAAGTGTGGAGCTAAAAATTTTCCCTGGATGTAAGATGCCACCATGTATCGCCACGTGTCTATGTTTTTGTGAGTCATATATGGTGATGTAACATGTATTTTGCAACAACTATAAAGTTGTAAACTAAAAGAATACAAATATTGTATAGGACACACCATAAAAATTATCTGAATATTATATTTCTTGAGCCTTCGGGAAATCAATTCAAATTACACATCCATATTAAGTTATGGTTTACAAAAGGGTTAGACAAGGAAAGAATAATTCAAGTATATTCTCTTTTTAGGGCTCTAGGTTACAACTATAGTTTGTAAATTTGAAAACAAATGAAAAGTTACACTTAATGTCAACATGTCCCAAATTCATTAAATATTCCTTTCTCAAGCCCTGAGGATAGATTTGCATTTTAAAAAATTTACACAAAGCAAGATCCAAAAAAATGGCTAAGTCCCTAGTATCATATTGAGGTGTAACTATACCCATTTTTATTCAATTGAAAATTTAACCGTAGTAATAACCAAAAAAATGTTAAGGTAAAACATAGACAAGGTCTTATAAGATTGAAAAATGACATAATTTGAGCTCAAAAACTTGGAGCATGACCAAAAAACTTGCAAAGGTTGAAGAAAATGAAAAAGGATGAGAAAAAATAAAGGTGGTGCCTAAAATTAATCATGATAATTATGGGCACCAACATTGTATCCTACTCAAGGATGGAATCCCTGAGTGGGTATCTAAAGAACCATAAAAATACTCATGGGTGAAGTAGACCAGATGCCTAATCCATTGGGTAAGGAGTCATATAGCAATACACCTAGGTATTTTCAATTCACAACACCATGAGCACACAAATGAATAAAACTAATCACAGAGGACCATAAGGTAACAGAAAACAAATAAATGAAACTATAATGTGTACATGATTACAAGGTAATATAAAATTAATCAAAAAATTTCTTGAGATGCCTGTCATTGACATGTATCTCAATCAATTCTCCTTCCAAATCCCTCAATAAGAAATTATTTTCTCTAATTCTAATGTCATTAGATTAAGAACCCATCAATAATACATCAAAAATTACATGTTTTCCTTTATCTTCATGCCTGTTATCCCATATCAAAACCAAATCACCAATATGGAATTTCCTTGGAGTAACCTTTTTGTAAAATAAATTCTTAATATTTTCCTTGAATTTGACATGTCTTTGATGAGATTATCTCCTGACCTCATCAAGTTCAATGATCTAGTTGATCCTTGCAACATAAGGATAAAATTCTTCTTCATCTCCCAACTATTGCATAATATGGTAAGAAGACAATCATAAATGGATAGGTGGGAATTCTTTGACACTAGATACAAGCTCAAATGCACTTTTCTTAGTTTATCACTTTGATTTAACTTGATTAACCCATAATAAAAAAATTGAGGTTCTCACCCCACTTTCTCTTATTAAATTCTAATGTCCTTTTAAGTATCTTGAGAAATTTCTAGTTGCTTGATTTTTCTTTTCCCTTCCCTTGAGGATTATAATTAGAAACATAAGTCATTCTTATTCCATATTCATGACACATGGTTTCTAAATTTTTTTCTTTGAATTTCTTGGAATTATCAAAAACCAGCTTGATAGGAACACCGAATCTACAAAGAACGTGGTTCAATAGAAAATCCATAACCACTTGATGTGTTAAGTTCTTGGTTGTAACTCCTTCAAACCAATTATAAAAATAGTCAGTTTCCACTAATATCCAATTATGAACATCACTTTAATTTTCTAAAATTTCACCTATAAAATCCAACCCCATTATCTAAAAAGTGCCTCAACAGAAACATGTTACAAGGGTACAAATCTAAAATATTTTAAACTGCTAGAGAAATACTGATAGAATTCAAACCTTATTACTAGCTAAGCAACATATTTGAAAATATTTTTTGTAATGCAAAATTACTAGCCTAATAAGTTGAAACTTTAAAGCATGACAACAAATCCTACATCAAAAAAGTTTTCTTCCTGATCACATTGATCCCTCTTTGTGGCCCACTTGTCCCTAATGGAACCATAAACCTATCCCAAGGAAGGTCCAAATTAATATTTCAATCATTCCTTAATATAAAAATAAATACGATTAAGTTGATAGATGAGTTTAGTGATGTTTAGTGAAAGACAAGTCCTCCTAAAAGCCTAAAAAGGACAATTTTCGTCATTCTAAACCCAATATGCATCCTTAAAGAGATTTTATGAAAGGTATACAGGATTTTAAGGTGGTTAACATATTATTTAATGATTTTATGGAAATTTAGAAAAAATAAGAAATATTATCACATTGAGGAATAATTTGTTCAACATCAAGTTTTTTGGGTGCAAGGAACGAACATCCTAATGGTGAAACATGAATTATCTCTGGATGATTCCATGGGAACTCCATAAATAGTTAGGAAGAAAATAAGTAGGCATTAGAAATCTATTGATAATTTTATATAAGGTGGGAATATAAACTTTGGTCTAAGGTCTTAAAGGTTTCATGAAGCATTTCAAATCAGTACAGCTTATTTCTCTTAATTCTGAACAAAATTGGGGCCTCAATTTTAAACTTTCAATGAAATTAAAGTATTTAAAAAATTTCCATTGATCTTATAATGTGAATGGTGAAGTCATAATAATATAATATTTGACCTCAAAACATTATAATAAGCCTCTGAGGTGAAAAAATTAAGTTCTAGGTCCTATTTTTGGACATCCTAAACAATTCTAGCTTTCCATTTATAGCCCAATCACACTTTTGAGAAGCCTTATGTCCCCTCTAGCCCCTTGGGGACAAATGGTAGATGTAAGGGACATAAAATTTTAATCCTCATCATCATCCTTAGGTCACACTTTGGACACTCATGTGTCCCGAGTGTTCCCAATGTCCCTTTCATCCCCACGGTGCAAGGGGGAAAAAGGGCACAAAGTGTGACCTCACTCCCTCACCCTAGTTTTTAATTCTTGTGGCCTATGGTTTCCCCATTTATCCACTCTATGGGTAAAATGGGGACAAGAAACTGTGCAACCCAATCCACGATGAAGCTCCTAGACCCCCACGTACGACCTCACATAGCTCTATAGATGCTAATTTCTCCTTCTCCTCATCTCATTCATATCTAACCCCCTACATCTACTTGTCATGATCCTCACTCCACAGTTTTCCTTTGCCATCCTTAGTGTCCCTCATTGCACCATATTTCTCTAACTCTCTCCAAACTCAATATAAACCTTGGTTTAACATGTAGTTAATAAGATGAGTTCCCCATACTACAACCATCATTTAAACCTCTCACTCATCACACAAATTTCCATGTTCATGAATCCAGGTTTCTATGTGTAAGATCCTCTAAACTCTATTTAGACTGAGCTATGCAGCCAAATTTCTTCTAAACATCCATAGTAAATAAAAATCCTAATCTCTCACCATAACTTTTCAACCGGGGGTGCAACCATTTATAGGAGTATTGCTTCCAGCAACACCCTCTCCAAAACTGCCATTTGGGAAGATTGTAAAAAATATTCATTGGTCATCTCAGCCTTTTAAAAGTAAGAAACTGAAATACCAGACACTAAAACCTAATTTGGCCATTTCCTAAAGATATAGAAGATTTGAAAACAATGAACATTTGAAGTCCAGAAGTACCCTAAATTATCAGCATTTGTTATATCCTGAAAATTTAAGAAACGTCAAAAAGGGTAATTTGGGAAACTTTCTAAATATAGTAGTATTTAGGAAAGTGGGCATCTAAAAATAGTATGTTTCTAAAAATAGTAGACCTTCATAAAATGTAATAATCGAAATGAGATAGGAACAACAGAAGACAAAAACAATGAAAATTTTCTAAAAATAACAGTCCTTAGATATGACCTGCTAACAATAGTAAGTCTTGGAATTGAGCCCAGAAAGCTGTGGCAGCTCCCGTATTAACTTCTCTTCTTACTTTTTCCCATCATCACAAGGTTAGATAAGTTGTTTTGTGGCCAAAACAAGAAATAAAACCCCTCAGAGGATCTTAGAAGCATCAGTTTTGAGGTGATATTTTCTAGGCACAACTTGATGCAAGAAGATGGAATGATGAAGAAAGATCACAATGAGTGATGACTAGCAATCATTTCAGGCTCCCAAAGAATACATACCTCTTGAGATTGTTTCTAAACACTTAATCACTACTTGGTGATGATCTCAGACATAGTTTGGAGGTCAAAAACATGTGATTCATCTTCAAGTTCCATTCATGGATCAATTGTTTTATCTCGAGAAGGAAATCCATTTCCACAAGGAAAAACTTAAGAAAAAAGGTGTCCAAATGTTATAAGCATGTTCCCACTTATGCGACATCTTGGTCAAGGAAGTGAATTGAAAAGTGAATTGTGAAGGAGTTGTCATGTTCAAAAGTGAAATGAGAATATCATAGAGTAATTAAGGGTTATCAGGATGAATCTATATGCCTAAATAACGAATAAAGTCAAAGTGATCTAATCAAGATATCAAGGTACTCAAAGAAATCATATGTGAAGGATCATATAAATCATCTATTCCTATGGGAGGCATATGAGCAAGAAGATACACCAACATCCAAAATTTAATTTCATTTAAGGAGTTCTTTGGAGTTAGTAAGGGTAAATCGGTGATCTATATGTAAAGCACCATGTATGCAAGAACAAGAAAACATATTAGTTTAAATTGATACCATTCACATAATAGTGTTCTTAAACACTCATTCAACACCCAGTAATGTGATCACACCTCAAAGGAAAATATTATTGCAATACCAAAACTCATTTTCATTATAATCAAGGGCCATTGGAAGAGAATATTATGAAAAAGAAATATGATTCCCTATTCTAGGAAGCTTCATAAGAAGTTAAGAATCATCAAAGATCCCATAAAGCCTCTTGATCTAGGTAAGAGAGATCTGTCTCAACATCTCGTTCTTCATCAACACCTAAGTGTGCCTTTCTCAGTGGCATAACCTTCACATAATGATAAAAAATATGATCCCTCACTAGGATCTTGTAAGTGTTCCTATTACTAACATCTTGTTTATTATGAAAGATGTATTCCTATGGATTCAATAATTTATTTTGAGTGAACCAAAAATAATATAAGCTGCAGTTCCTGACTTTAGATCCATCACAAAATTTTTGAGATCCAAGCAAAGCAAGAAGGCACATGTAACCTCTTACCTCTTCAGTCAAACTTCTAGTGACCAGTACTTAGAAATTACCCAACCAAATTTTATAAAACCTATGAAATAAATGACTGAGAGTGACTATGAGATGAAAAATATGTCATTGGTTCAAGCTACACATGAACATGATGCACATATGATCAAGGAATATTCTACCCGCATAATTTATGGAAATGATTACAAGTAAAAAATGGAATAATTGAAATAACATGTGATAAATCTCATTGCTTATATGAAATCATTTTTAGATCCTAGTGTAGTAGCACCTCCTTCCATGGAAGCCATCACTTATATCAGTAGCTTAGACCATGAAACAATCCAGAAAGCTAAAGGTCACTCAATGTAAGGAAGGGCCAATGACATGTGGGTTGAGAATATTCTTGAAATAGGAAAAGCATTGTCTCTATAGGTCCTCTCTCTATTAAAATATAATATCACCACAATTTCAGAAGTGAAGAAAACAAGGGAGAAAATTGAAAAATAAAATATCCATTGAGATGAGGTGTTCCCACTTATGTTTAAGATGAGTTTCCTTGAATCTCACACTCTCATGAGTAGGAATGTACTCACATATGTTATTGAGAACTTGTCCCTAGTTTAGATCCGTACAATGAATTATAGATATTATATGATAAAAGATGCCATCTCCGAAATTGAATCTAGTGAACAATATGTCTTCGAGGTTTTAGATGATGGTAGTAATTTTGTTCAAAATCTTGTATCCCTTCCGCTCACTAAGATTTCATCATCCGAAGGACTCAATGATTATTTCCAAGATTTTGTCAAGAAAGAGGCAAGTGATCCTCTCTCCTTCAATGATGATACTTTGGAATCCCTTTCCAACATCAGAGGCTGTATTTCTAACATTTCAAGAGATCACAAGGAATTATGTAATTAGTGTGAGGCTGTTAATGATGTCCCCAAGACAAGGATCAAAGTGTAGAGATACATTTGGATTCTAGATGAAGAATAGGTGGCACATACGGTAGTCCATTTTAGTAGATAATTCAAAGGACAAAATCTTATTTCAAGAATTCTCCCTCAACGATCATGAGTGGCTAGTTATTCATAAGTAAGAGCTTTACCTTCATTAGATTTTTCAAATCTATCTCTCTCCTTATATCTCTATATTCTAATTTTCTGTTAATAATGCACTTTTTTCTATTTCGTCCTATTCACTTAAGTGACCTCCAACATTAACATTGTAAGAGTCCTTTTCAATAATAAGGAAAAGACTCACTTTTGTATCCTAGGAATATGGAAGGTCACAAGTGATGAGGATAGGTGAAAATTCATGTGGGGGTAGATGAAAGGATAATTTGTAATACTATAAATTGGAATGGCTTATCCGTTCCAAAGGGTTGGAAATTTTTGATTGATTGTATGTTGTTGAGATTTACCACTAATACATCAATAAATAAAAGATGTATTTACTCTATTTATTTGTCTATGTTCCCCTACTCTCTCCCACTCTAATTTCCAAATTTGTAAACATGATGATCTTGTAAAAACAAGAAATATGTTAATGCCTTTGATAAATGAATCAATAGAATTTTGTGTCTATGATTTGTTAGTGATAGCATTGTTAACATTGTTGTGATCTTCTAATTGAATTTGGACCTACTCTGGTTGATGTAAGTGAATTATATGAGCCTACTCACAACATTAACCCTCTCCCCTTATTTCTCTAACTCCCCATTACCTCTCCCCATAGTGAATTCCTCCCTTGTACAAGAACTTTTCTATAGGTCTAGTGCATTATTCTTATGCGCTTCTCATGGCCTAATGGCCACCCCACAATTTTAGGTAGTTTAGATTCAATAATGAGAGAATTATCATACACAAGAAGGAGGGGCTTAGCCTCATCACCATTTGTGAAAACTAATAATCTACACTATGAAAAATTATTTCACCAATATTTTTTTGTGACTATGTTAGGGAGAGATATGCCCTTATGCACCCTTAAAGATCTCTAGAAAATTTAAAAAATATATATATTCCAAAAAAATAGATACCAGAGTGAAAATCAAATTTTGAAGGAGACTCTATCAAGGAACGAATCCATGTCACGTTCATTTCCCACATCACAATGATGAAGTTTTGAGATTGGTGTTCAACACCAATAAGTGATAATAACAATGAATAATAAGATGACTACCAAGATCTCCCAATTTCTTGTCAGCCATCATTCTTGACCAATTTTTGGAAAAGTATGGATTCTGGCACGATGAAGAGGTCTCTTGCTTTAAACATCTAAAATTTATAAACGGAAAAAATGTTACTAAAATTCCTATAAAAGTTATGGAAATAATATCTAGAGTCAATAAATGTGTTGCACCTGAAGATCCTACCATCAAATCATTGTGGCTTCAATTTAAACAGACTTCTACTAGAGGAAAGAAAATAGGAATTACACAGGCTGATGATTGAGAATCTAAGAGCATGATGAGAAAAATGCATAAGAGATATACAATTTTTTATGAATGACATGAAGATGAAGAATCTATTAAAGGTAATGTTTTGAACTTCACACAGTTGACTGAAAAACTCAAAAAAATGTCTTTTGTCTCTCTCCCTTTGGATGATTTTCTTATGTATGGAGATGAAGAAATGAAAATATTGAAAAGGGAGTTTGTACAAATAATTTTGAGTGTTGCATAAGGAATTGAAGATCCTCAAAACAATATTTAACTTCTAAATTAATTTTGTGGCTATACAATAATGTATGAAAAACTTGAAGCACCTCTAGGGAAGAGGAGAAGAACTACCTTCCAGATATGGATTCTGGTAATTCTTAGTAATATGAAGTGTTTTCTCTATAAATATTCTTTGATGATTCCCATAATCATCCTATTCTTGATACTTCCAATTAAATTCAAATAAGCACCTTGGATGATAGTGAAGGAAACATGAAAGTTAAGTATCCATTCGCAACCACATTTTGGCTTGAAGCACAGTCCTTAGGGAAAAAATGTGTACGAGAGATGAAAATTCTTGTCCCATAATGAATGATCTAGTGCTTTCCAAGAATTCGATCAATCATGAAGATGTTCAAGAGATGAACCCTTCTTCCCCAACACAAGTTCTTCATGAGGATGACTTTGAGGTAATTATTGATGGTTTTCTTTCTCATTTTGTCTCTTCAATTGATGCACAAATGCCCAATGATGAAATAAATAAATTGAAGAATACAACTTCCTTCTTGAAATAATTACAAGTGAACGGGTAACACATGGTAGCTCTGATGATATGGTTTCCTTTCCATCACCAAAATATTGTGACATCAGTCATAATTGTGAGTTTTGGGTCTTTGCTTCTCCTTGTAAAGAAGAGGAATCTATAGGAGAGGTTCAAGATGGAGTAAATGATTATTCTTATGTTGTATCCCCAACATTGTGTTCTTCCTCCTTTCATGAGGATGGTATGATGAATCTTGAATTTAAAGGAGTGGCCTTCCCATTTAGCATGGATCTTTTCTTTCTATTTAAAAATGACGAAGACCATGTGTGCCTCAGATTTCAAGAATGAAACCCCAAATGGGAAGAAATGAAAATCACGAGAAAGTGGATTTTTCAAATGAGTCCTAGCCATAAAAAGATCAGATTTCCATTCATTTCTCTAAGAACCAATTTGAAGATTCTTCAAATGAATGTAAAAATGAGTATGTGGTAAATTTGAAGAATGAATCTGTGTAAGATATTTTGGAGATAACATAAATAATTGAAGACCTTCAACTGAGTCTCGAAATCTTGATCTATGCCATGATGATGTAAGATAAGTATGATTCAAGTCATGATTCTCCTTTTGATACACAAATATTCAGCAACAAGACAGAACAAATATGTAAGCTCAATTTTCTCTTTGAAGCCTTGGTGGATGAGTATGAATGTGAAGATGATTCTTCCTACTTCTCATTATGTGAAGAAGGTTGTATCCATGATGAATAAAAGGAAAAGGAAAGACCTGAATCTATCATGGGTTTCTCCATTCATGAGGATATTACCTCCATCACAAAAAGTGATACCAAGGTCAATAATGAGCTATTATATATGGAAACTAATTGTTTGAACAAAAAAGTGAGAAGCTAGAGGAGTCTAATGAATGGAGTCAAAATTAGGTTTCTCTCACCATTTCCAAAGTCCCTACTAATTTTGAACATGGATCCATGTTGTAACCTTTACCTAATGATGGTGAATACTTTCATGACAAGATTAGATATTTTATTTCTGAAAACATGGATGAATGTCTTCTCATAGTCATGAGGCATCATGTGGAGACTACAGGAAGTAAAAATATCAAACTAGTAATAAAATGGTCATTGGATGTGAAGGTGTTTTCTATGAAATATTAGTATGAGGATGGAAAATTAGTCTCTATCCTTCTTCTCAAACCATGTAGAGGAGTCACAAAGAATGGCATGACTATTTGATTATCTTGGAGCTCTAGAAGTGGTATGAATTCAGTCCACTATTCCACGATGGTACCTACTTTTCTCAGCCCATTACTGAGCGTGTGTATATTAATCACCCGCCTCTATAAATTTCTCTCCCATGTAATGTAATTTCCCTTTAGTTTTTTTTTTCTTTCATCTTTGGTGTGTTTTCTTTCAGTTTTGTGTGTTTTGTCCTTTCTTGTTGTTTCTATTCGTCACTTGTGTCAATAACGAAGAAATGAATCTATTTCCAAATTTAACAAAGCACTTGTTTGTTACACCAAGAGATACCTAAGGTTATCTATTTCCCCTTATAGTATCCAATTTCCACGAACTAGATCCAATTGTTGTCATGTTAAATGACTAGCCTAAAATTTGAAACTTTAAAGCATGACAACTAAGCCCATAGTGCAAAATTATGCTTCCCAATCACACTAAGCCCCTCTCCTGGCCAATATTTATTCAATGGAACCATCAACATGGATCTAAGGAATGTCCTAATTAAATATTTCAAGTCATGTCCTTAGTATGTAAATGAGGGATTTGATTAATTTTATGGATGAATTCAATAAAAGTTTAGTGAAAGACTAAGTCCTCTAGAGGCCTAAAAAGGCCAATTTTGGTCATTCTGAAGCCTGTATGCATCCTAGGAGTTCAAGGAGAATTCAAAGCATTTGGAAGTGATTTTTGTGATAATTTAATGTGTTCGAAGTAATTTAGGAAGATTTGGGAAATAAAATATCATTTAGGAGTAATATGTTCAAGATTGGGTTTGTAGGTGTTGGGAATACATGCTCCTTGGTAAAAGGATAACTTCTCTAGATTATTTTGGGAGTTTTATAATGAGTTAGGAGGAAATAAAATAGGAAATGGAATGATATGTGAATTATCATCCAAGGTGGGATAATCATCAAATTTACATCTAAGGCTTCAAATTTTCTTGAGGTTCATTTCAAAACATGTAGTTGCGCCCTCTAGGTTCTAGAAAAAAGGATGCCTAAATTGTAAATTAGCATTATAGAATAATAAAGTCTTGAAAATAGTTCCATTAATCTTATAATTTTTTCCTGAGTCAAATTAATATAATATTTTACCCCAAAACATCATCATAAGCCTCGGGGTGAAAAAATCAAGTTCTATGTCTATTTTTGGACATCCTAAGCAAGCCCATGGCTTTCCTCATTTGTAGCCCAGTCACACTTTTGACACTTTTATTCCCCTTATATCCCCTTGAGGGAAATGTGGGACATGAGGGACACAAAATTAAAACCTAATCCCCCTCTCGAAGTTGTACTATTGGACACCCAAGTGTCCCCATTGTCCTTTTCATCCCCATGTGCATAAGGGGGACAAGAGGGGCACAAAAGTGTGACCTCACTCCCTCACCCTGATTGCAAAATTTGGTTTTCACGGTGTCCCTTCTATCCCCTCTATCTTCAAGGGGAAAAGGACAATAAGAGTGTGACCTAAGCCTTATGAAGCCCTATTGGACCCCATACGACCTCACTCATCTTCGTAGGTGTATTTTCCCAGCCCCTGATGTCATTCACCCTATCCACATGCCATCAATTATCACGATCTTACTACAACTCAAATTTTTTCTTACTTTTTTCCCCCATGTTCCCTTTGCACCATTTGTATTCTCTCTCAAAACTCAATTTGAACGCAGGTTCAATGTGTAGTTAGCAGGATGAGTTAAAAACATTTTAAAACTCATTTAAATCCATCACTCACCACACGTATAACTATTTTTATTAGAATTTATGGTTTTATTACCCTTAAAAATACATTTTTACCTAGAGATGCTGCAAATTTTATCGCAGACATTCATAGCCACTAAAAATAAATATTTGAACATAAATTTTCAACCGGGAGTTCGATCACCTTGATGTTTTTCCATAATCTCCCTCTCCAAAACACCTTTGGGAATATTGTAATAGAAAATTCATTAATTCCCTAGGATTTTTACACCATACAATTGAAATATCAAACTCTAAAACCTTGTGTTATCAATTTTCCAAAGATCCGACAGATAGTAAATGATGAAATACAGAGTATAAGACCCCAATGAAAAAGAGAATATTTTGATAGTGGTTTCATTGAAAACCCTACACTGATAAGTGTAGTTTCTAAAACTAGTAGGTTTTAAAAAAAAAGGTTTATAAAGTAGTAATTTTTCCTAAAGTGATGAATTCTTAACATTTGTGATATCCTAAAAAAGTAAGAAACATCATAAAAGGGTAATTTAGGGAACTTTCTAAAACTAACAGTATTCAGGAAATGGGAATCTAAAAATATAAGGTTTCTAAAAATAGCTAAACCTTTATCAATTTCAATAATTCAAATGATTCAAAAACATCAGAAGACAAGAAAAGTGAAAACTTGTTAAAAATAGTTGTCTTAGATAGGATGTGCTAAAAATAGTAAGTCATGGAATTGATCCTAAAAAGATGTGGCATCTCCCGTTCCACTTATATTCTTTCTTTTTTCCATTGTCATGAATTTGAGAAGTAATTTTCTAGCCAAAAAAAGAAAGAAAATCCCCCATGGTCTCCCAAAGCATCATTTGTGAGGTGGCCTCTTCAAGGAACAACTTGATGCAATAATCTAAAATGATGACAAAATATCATCATGAGTGATACTACCAATAATCTCAAGATCCTAAATAATGCAAACCTCCTAATAGTTTTTATAAATAATTATTCAGTGCTTAGTGATGATATCAGTGTAATTCACAGTTCAAAACATGTGATTCATCCTCAATTTCCATTTAGAGATCAATCCTTCTATCTAGAGAAGGAAATCCATTTCCAATAGTAGAAAATTGAGTAAAGGTGTCCAAATGTTATAGGAATGTTTCCACTTAGGTGACATCTTGGTCAAGGAATTGAAAAATGGTTTCATCTTATTTAAAACTGAAATGGGAAGATAATGGAGGAATTTGATGGTCATCATATCATGAATCTTCCGTCATGTCTAAATCTCTCCAAGATGTAATCTAAAGTGATCTAATCTGGCTATCAAGGTAATCAAATCCATCATATGTGAAGGATCATTCACATGGGAGTCATATTAGTAAGAAAGTATGTTAGAATCCCAAATTTTATTTCATTTAAGTACTCTAGAGTCAAGAAGGGTAAATGGGTGATCTTCATGTGAAGCATCATGTATGCAAGAATGAGAAAGCATCTCATTTAACTTGATACCATTCACATAATATTGTTCTTTAACACTCATTCAAAAATTGGTAATTTGATCACTTCTCAAAGGAAGAAACATTACAACCAAACCTCATTTCAATACAACTGAGGGCTATTGGGCATAAATCTTCTAAAAGAACTATGATAAAATAGGGTGCACAGAAGTTCCCTATTATAGAAAGTTTCATAAAAATTTTAGAGTCATCAAATATCCCATAAATCCTCTTGATCCATGTGATATTTATCCATCATGGTCTCCCGTTATTCATTAGTATCCAAGTGTTCCTTTCTCGATGGTGTAACCTTCCCGTAATGAGAAAAATGTGATAGCTCACTAGGCTCCTAATAGTGTTCCTATGAATAACATCAAGTTTAATCCATAAGATCCATTCCCATGGATTCAAGTGTTACTTGTGATTGAACCAATAACAATACAAGTTGTATTTCTTGACTTTGGAGCCATCACGGAAATCTTGAGACACAAAAAAGAAAGAAGGCACAAGTAACCTCTCGTCTCTTGAGTGGAACTTTTGGTGAATATTATTTTCAAATTTCCTAACCAAAGTTTAAAAAACCTATAGAATAGATGACTCGGGGTGACTATGAGATGAAAAATATTTCATTTAGTCAAGCTACACATGAGGGTTATGAACATTTATTCAAGGAATCTTCTACCCACATACTTTCTCGAAATGACAAGTACACATGAACAATTAAGAAATTAGAGGAGCATGTGAAAAATCTCATTGCCTACATTGAACCTTTCTTGGATCCCAATACAATGTATCCTCCTACATAATATATCTATCTTATCAATATTTTTACCCCTAGGTGATCATGAGGGAGTTATGGCATAAAATGTAAGTGAGAGATAATGAAAAATGGATTGATAAGATCCTTAAGGAAGGAAATATTTTCTTCAAAATTGGATTCATAAGGTCCTTAAGGAAGGAAATATTTTCTTCAAAATTGATCTCTTCGTTTGGGTATGTTCTTGCCACCATCTCACAAGTGAATACAAAAATGGATGAGATTAAAAAAGAGAAGATCCATTGAGATGATATGTTCCTACTTATTTCAGAGATGAGTTACCTGGAATCCCACACTCTCGTGAGTAGGAATTTTTGTACATCCATTGCTGAAATTTTTTCCCTAGTTTATATCTAAACTTTGAATGCTAGATATGACACTATAAAATATGCCATCTCTAAAATTGAATCTAGTGAACATTATGCCTTTGATATTATATATGATGTCAAAAATTTTGTTCAGGAACTCAAATTCCTTCCACTCACTGAGAGTTCATTGTTTGAAGGACTCATCAGTTCTTTCCAAGTGTTAGTCAAGAAGGATTCAAGTGATCCTCTCTCCTTCAACTAGGATACTTTGGATCCCTCACCAGCATTAGAGTCTCTATCTCCAAAATTGTGATAAATAATAAGTTATAGTTTGATGAGTGTAAATATAACCACACACTCCTTCAATAAACTCACCAATTAACTTAGGAGATTCATTTTCATTTATACATATCAATAGTAATCCTTTAAGACTTTTCCAAGACAAACCAAGGTTTTTTAGTATGTATTTTTGGGGCACTAATTTGAGTATCCTTCTTAGATTCTTATCCATGCCTAAGGGACAATTTTAATTTTGTAAATAATAAACTATGGCCTTACACCAAATACATGTAATCACCTATTTATTGGGGTCCCTTAAATAAACATAAACATTATGTACTTCAACCACTTCTAAATATTCTTTTTTCATCAATTTGGATAAACCAAGGCCTCTTACCAATTTGGTGGTTTTTATGTCCATGTCATACTCCCAGAGTTTGTTGACCCATCTACACCTTTTTCTCGATATTTCCATTTGTATCAAGATGTCCTTGACCATGGTGTGGGGGACATATGCAATGATTCAAGAGCTTATGATGCAAGGTCTAAAAATCTTAGTGGCCTTCACCAAGCCAAAATATTTATTTTACATGATATTATAATTCAACTTAGATCCTTGCAGGGCCTTACTAAATAATTCCAATAAGTTTTTCATGGCCCCCATCATCCTTCTGCAACAATAATGAGGCAATATTAAATTTAGATGTAAAAGAAAAATTTAAAACCCTTTTTTGTAATAAGGACTTAGAAATACATGGGAATTATTTAATGTATCATTTACTGATTTTAATACATGTATTGGCTCAATTTCCCATTTGATAACCTAATTTTTTTTAGCATACTCGTGATAAGAAAAGTAATTTCAGAAAATTTAGATATAAAAATTCTCACAAAGTTGATTTGACCAAAAAAATATTACACTCCCTTTTAGGATTGGGGAGAAGGTACCCTATCAATTTATTCTAACCTATAAGGGGTAATCATTACTCCTTATTAAGACACAATGTGTACTAACATCTTCAAATTTACACCCCAAAGTGGTATTTTATTGGATTTAATTCGATATTGAATTCTCTACACCTAATTGGAATCGTCTCAATGTGTTCTAATTGGCCACATCTTTCTTTAGAAAATACTTTGATATCATCTTGGAATACCACAATAAACTCATTTATGAATCCTACAAATCTAATATCTATAGCTCGTTGAAAACTAGCTTCGACATTCTTCAACCCAAAAGGAATTCTAACATAAACATAGATTACCCAAGGAGTAGTAAAAGTAGTCTTATATTATTCTCACCTATTAAACCTCGAGAAACCATCCAAATTTGACAATTACTGAGACCATGTTACTTTTTGTAAGATATTATCCATGTTTAGTAAAGGTTAGTTATTGTATAGCGAAGATTTATGTAGATTTCTAAAATCTACATATAATTTGATGTCCCCATTCTTTTTCCTAACTGGGACAAGGTTAGATACCCATGAAAAATATTTGGTAGGTTATATGATACCTCCATCCTTGAGATATTCCTACATATTTGTCATCAGGATGGCGTTTACTGTCCTCTTTCCCCTAAAAGTCTTTATGTGATGCTTAAGGTGTATCTTATGCTGAAATAGGTCTTCCTTATAAGGCTTGAACTTAGAATAAGACTGGGACAAGAAATCTTGATATTTCCTTAGCAAACCAGTGTAAGATTATTTTTATTTTGTATCCAATTTTCTACCTAACCAAATATTCCTTGGTTTCTTGTAAGTCCCTAAGTTACACTTAGTTACATCCCTTGAAGAGGAAGAACAACTGTTCACAACCCTATCCGTACTATCAAAAGAAGAATCAAGACCGGCTATCCCTCTTAGGATTGTGTTACTTTTTAAATGAATTAACTCCTTCCCAAATATGGTATCTTTATCATCATAAATATACACCATAGGATCAAGGTATATTAGTTGGTTTGCAACATCATCTTTAAAATTTAATAATTTAATGATATGGGAATGTTATCAAGTATTGAAGGCCTAAAAAACACTTCAAATTCAAATTTTGGGTATGGGGATGTAGTTTGGTTATCATACTGAGAGGGTAACACTTATAACCTATCATCTACAACATTCTAACTCCTCTAATAGTATTCAATGTTAAAGGAACCAAACTACTCAATCAAATTCCACAGTACATTTCTATGTTATTTCAACCTTTAATTCTTGGTTGCATATAACTTTCTAATATAAATCAAAACCAACTTAGATTCATCTTTCACTATCAGGTCCTTAATTTTATTCCTCCAACAAATTATCAATCCAAGTAAGGGTTCTTCATATTTAACAATATTATTTTTTACTCAAAACACAACTTGAAAGAAAACTCAAAGGATTCTTGGTCAAGGGAGGCCAACACAATCCCTACTCCATTTCCTAAACTAGAGCATGCTCCATCAAAAATATTTATCCAAGGAGCAGAGGGATATTCCAAATGAGTTTAACAATCAGCAATGATCTTTAAAATAATTAGTGCCAATAAAATTATTCAAATCCACGTCAATATGAAGCACCTTGTAGGATGCATTAAATGGGTCCTCAATCAAATGCAACAAATTTTCCTCCCTATGTAGATTTACTAATTTCCCTTCTAGATGGAAAGTAGAATAAGAGATATCCATATGCATACTTCCTTCCACACTTGTTTACCACTTTCATGACAACAACATTTCCCATTTAGATAGACAATCAAAAATAACCATGTTCATTATAATATGTTTACCTAAATGTGCTCCCAATTGTAAAACCAAACCCTTGACACATCTCACAATAGGTACCTCTCTTGATTCCATAGCATAGTATCTTCCATAATTAGTTTTTATCTTTATGATTAACTCATTCATAACCAATAATGGCATTATGTTACAAGAATAACCTAAATTAAACATATGATTTTGCAAGAGAAACCCATTCACAATAAATATAGTGAAAAAGGGTTCCACATCTAGCTGAATCTCTACAAGAGATGTTCCAAAATATACCTCTGATGAGGGATCAATAATTTCCTAGGGTGCTTTTACCTCATTTACAACACTAATGGGATAAGAGACTCATAAGTAGTAAAAACCTTACTAAACCCAAAATACATAAATTCCCTTTTGCTATGCTAAGGAATCCTAAAAAACTCCACCAATGGAATTGTTATGTTAAAATGGATTAGGATATTATCCATGCCACAAATATTGTACCTGTAAAAGAGGTATTGGAAGGGAGAGTGGCTATTTTTCAGATGGTATTGAATCTTTAAAACTTAAAACATGGGGTGGGATGCTTGGACTCATATCAACAATAGGATGTTTGTAGGGTAAAAATTACTTGGGATTACCCTTAGGAACATTATTTAAGGGTGAAATTTTAGCTTTGGTAAATGGGCCAAGGCCTTTGACCTGCCTATTCCTCATATTGTACTCCTTTTCCTTATCAACACCTGTATTTATAAACAATTCCATATCCTCCTTGGAAGGGACATCTCCATTATACTTATGTATCATCAAGGCCCTAAGATATTCAAAATCATGATTGGGTAGCTCAAAATATTGAGCCATATCAATCTCTACATCATCTTAAAGAGGAAGGTTACATACTTTGTTTATGCATGACAAAAAATCATCTACAATTTGAGCATAGAAAATATCAGTAGAGTTAGTACATTTTTTTAAATTTTTTGATGATCAAGCATACATGCATCTAGGAAATTATCCCACACTGTTGAGTGTGTGTTGTGGGACTATCAACTATCTCAGAATATCTGACTGGATAGATTCCCTACCTAAATTTGATCCAATAGTATCCTCAGCCGAATTGGGTTGTTCACATGGAGAATGAGGAAGAAAATATTTTTAACACCAATCAATGATGTGTTATTCTTAAAATAATACAATTTTTTGTCCTAATGGGTCAGGGACTACTCTATTATCTCTAAAAGTATTTTTCCTATCTTTTTAACCCATTGTTCTCTTCTCTATATCATCATTTATATGGTTCCCTTTGAATTTATTACAATTTTTATTTTGATTTTGATTATGATGTTGATTCTGAGGACTAGAAGATAACCCCTTATTAACTCTAGACAATTTGTATGATATCTCCTTCAATCCTCCCACCAAGGTTTTGATCACCTCTTCAATATCAATATACTTATTGGATTATAGTTTCTCATGTTTAAAAAGTATTCCCCTTTCTATTTTGGGGGGTTTACTAGCATCCTTAATGATATTGTCAATTTATATGGTGATGGTGAATTTTTTCCTTATATTGATAGGATTTTCATGTCTCAAATAGTATGTTTCCTTCTTATCAAAAGTATCAAAATATTTAATTAGGAAAGATTCATCACTAGGTCTTAAAATAGTTAGTAATCTTGTCATAGTTTTTTTGAACCTTGTCTTAAAATATTATACACACTCATTATGGTTCTTCTTTATATTTTCAAATTTTGAAAAGATGAACCTAGGGTCAAAACTATCACCACATTGAATGTTAAAATAATTTTTCATTTATTCCCAAGAATAAATTGACCCATGAGGAAAATTATTAAACCATTCTTTACATTCCTCTTCCAGAGTGTGCACAAATAAATTTAAAAAAACATCCTCATACTCTATTTCACAATAATCCATGGTATTATAATATAAACATTGGTGATGATCACCATTGATAGCATTGTTTCCTTTAAATTTAGGAAACCTGGCTCTTATTTCATTTGACACCTCGTTTGGATACCTAATAATACCATTAAAATTGATAAGCCAGAAGGAATTAACTTTGAAGGGAGCTCACAGAGGAAGAGGATCCATATTATTATGAATCAGGATTTTAGGTGAAAGATTATCCAAGTTTTGGAATTGTGGTCTAAATATTAGAGGAGTATGGTTAATTTTATGGAAATTTCTTGGATGAATAAATTCAAAACTAAAATATCTATTCCCATTTGTGAATAAATGTGTAGGTTCTCAAAAAATCTTAGTAGATTTAGGAGAAGATCATTGTTGAAATAATGATTAGAGGTGATATTCAGGGCTATGTGTTTCATAACTGTCATAAGAACTAGAATAATCTTCAACCAAAGGATGATCACAAGATTTAGAAGGCTGAATGTTCTTACCTCTTGAATATTGGCCACTTACTAGATTCCAAACTTGCTTCCACTTTATTATAAGGTTTTAACTCAAGGAGAAGATTATTAGAAGGATATAATCTAAACGATGATCTTAGTCCTTATTGTTTTAGAAATGTAGAAACACCATAATATATTGAAAACAATATAATTATGGTCTGACCCAAAATTTAAGATGGGTTCACCACTACAAATTTGTAACCTATAGTCGCAAAATAATGCACATTAGACATTATTCAGTCTCAGTCTCATACTAATATTTAGAAAAAATTTGAGTGAAGAAATTACTAATTAAACCCCATCTTTTGGTCATCTTGCTTTATTTTCTTTCATCATTACCAACCTCTTGTACCCACATGCCCAATCATATTTCATCACTTCATGTTATTTTAGCCTTTGCCCCATTCATCATTGCTATGTTATTCTGCGACGACCGTACTTCTAAGGGCTGAACGCCGTTGCGTCCCCTTTGAAATGTTGGTGTCTTCATCTTGTTGAGCTTGCCTGCTTGTGTCAATGTCAATGTTTTTGGTTATTGGCCCCGCAACGTCCCTCGCGATTTATCCTATTAAAGGAAAACCTTGTTCTTGCTTTATCGAACCTCCTGTTGATTGTTGTTAATTGCCTGCAAGATATTTTTCCTGTAGTATTGATCACTCTCGTGCTCGACCCTTGATTAATTATTATTTTTAGTTTTTGTTGCTATCGTGTTAGGTCCTAAACGTTTTTTTTTCAAACCCCGTTTAGGTGTCACGACATTTTAAAACATAATAATAATGAATAGTAAAGGAATGGGTATCAGTTATATTCTTATGTGTATATAGATGATAAAATTTCATTTTTGAATTAATTAAGCCTTTTCAGGCCGTGCGCATGCCTTACTGCGAGTTATTGTTTAGTTGAGGTTTCTCATCCACCAGCTGGTAAATTTTTATTATCAATTTATCCTCATACTTGGCGTGGAGACATGGATTTCTTTGCAGAGATAAATAAAAGATGTTTTGTTCACGTAAATGTATTATGTATATTGTCGGATAAATAGGCTGACCAATAGGATTGCACATTTTCAATTACTAAGAATTATTATTAACTAAAATATGTGAATTTTTTTCGGTTCCCTGGACTTAGCAGCTGTATACTGCCGTCAATTTTGTCGATCTAACAAAATTTTAAAATGAAATTGTGACTAATTAAATTTATTTCATTTTGTGGATATGTAATTATGCTATGCTTGGTGTGGAGGAATTTATGGCCCTTTAGTCCCTATTGTTTCTTTCTTTGTTGATTATACCTGACTTGTTTGGTGGAGAAAGTGTAAATTTATTATTGGGCCGCCTATTTGTTTCCTTGTCGGCTTTAATTAAATCTTGATTTGACCTTTTTGCAGGAATGAAATGCCTCTTTCCTCTTGGCCACACTTTTTTTGGGTTGTGTGTGATCTCTCTGCTCATATTTGTTCTTTTTCCCTTGTTGTGTGGCCATCTCCAAATGTCTCTACCTCTACTGGCCGCACTTCTCTCATTTAATAAGTTTGACTTGTAATTTTTTCCGTGTCCTTATTTTCTTCCTGTAATTTTCTGCTCTGGCGGCGTGAAACTTTCTTGGGGATGTTTGCATGTGGAGTGGTGGAAAATCTTTAGAAAATTTTGTCTTTTTTTACTGTGCACCTACCCCTTTTGACAGGTTCCTTTTTCTTTTGTTTTATTCACTTTCCCTGGCCGCAATGAAGCCTGCTCATGCCTAATGCTGGATGGATATTTGGAAAATGTGGTGGGAAGATTTCTGAATGCGCAGAACCTTTGGACACCTTCCCTGCTGGCCATGTGGAGATAGTTGTTTTGTAGTCTGGTGTTTGATCTAAGCAACAACTGGAATATGTTTGTTTTGCTCTTTTAGACAAGCATTGTATATTTCTGACATTTTGCAAAGATAGCACACAAATCTGGATAATAAATAAAGATCTGTTGTTTATCACATATTCGCACCAGACTGCACTTTTTTTTTGTTAAGATACATTAAAGCAATTGATGGGAAGTCTCTGTGATTTCCACCTCAAAATTTTCAGAGTGGATAATGATGGTAATCATGAAATGTGAAAATAGTAGCTCTAAGGAGGAAGAAAATTGTGTAAAGAAAAGGAGCATTGTGGAGATCTACGAGAGCTGCAAGTCTGTTACTATGTCCAATGGTGGTGAGAAATAGGGGAGGAGGAGGAATATTTATGAACATATTGTTTGTAAGAAATGCGGAGAAGGGTATGGAGAGGAGAGGCTCCTCCTACTCTGTGATGGGTGCGGTAATGGTTATCATATGTATTGTGTTTACCCCATTCTAGTCAAGATTCCTAAAGGGAAATGGTTATGTCCATCTTACTCTAAGAAGGATGGCATTAGAGATTGTAAGAAGAGGTGTCCAGTGGAGTTTGGGTTTGAGAGGAATGTTGGAGCCTTGCATGCTGCAGATGAAGATTCAACTAGAGGGTTACTGTTGCTGGACCTTGGGGAGTTTGGATGCCTCGTCGAAGCTGGAGGAGCAGGCAAGATATTTCTACACTTTTCTACTGTTGCTATATTTATTTTATCATGAAATCGAACCACCATTTCCTTGAATTGGTTGTCTTTTGGACGTCTTTTCAGGAGGTCTCTCCTTTCTACTTGCTTTCTTCTTGTTTTAGCTGTTATCATTGCCTGTATGTTAGTGGAAAGCATGCATGTGCTCTCTCCTTTGGGTGTTATGTTTTTTTCTTGCTCGAGTGATCGATATTAATTGATTTATATATATACTCTTCTCTACGATAGAGTTTCAAGTTATTATGTTGTTCCAGCTAGTAATTAGTAGTCGTTAAAGTAAGCGTGCAATAACTATGAAGCTACTTCCTATCACCTAGGTTTATCCTTCTTTTTCTTTTGACATATATTGTTAATGATCTCTCAAGCCCACTTGATAACCCTTTTGGCATCGAGAAAGAAAGGTTGTAGGATTAGTGTAATCAATGCTTGGACTATTTCAGGTTAGAGATTCGGTATTAAAACTTTTAGAATGAATAAGTTTGTGTGCAATGTGTTTCAACCTCGCGTGTTTAGACTCCTTTGTAGCTTCAGTCTTGTTCCTAGGTTTTAAAGCCATTCTTAGGAGGTACTTTGACTTTCCCCTTCATCTTGAATCGTAACTAGTTTTTCAGATTAGCTAAGTTTGAGGTTTTAATTGTGTAAATCTAATACCCCCACTATTACTAGAATTATTTTGGTCTTTTTTCCCTCTCGGAAGATTGTTGGTGAAATAATCTAGTCTTCTAACTTGTGTTTCCTCCCATTTATAATGATTGTGTTGTTAATTAAGATTGGATAGTTTCTATGCACATATGTACCTTAATGTTTTGTGATGAAAATTGTCTTGAACATTGTTAACCTTGGGGAAAAATTTCTTGCAATCGATAGTATTATGGAGTTATAGCAGAAGGAGTTGTTTTGATAACGGAACTTAGTAGTTATGTTGTACCTATGTTTGAATGGTTGATTATGTTACCAAGGGTTGCCTTAAAAATATTGTTGTTTTGGGAAATAGGAAATTTATTTTAAATTAACCGAACTTTAAAATTGATGTGGAGGTTTGTAAATCTTTAGGGTTATAAAATTTGTTGATGACATTTTCGTATACTCTTGTTTGACGGAACTCCCTTCTTCTCTCGCGTGTTTGCTACTAGCCTATAAGGCATTGGCCCTTCTTGAATGATTGGGAAATCTCTTGGAGTTAATGGTCAAAACTAGTATACTTTGCCTTTGCTTCGAAACTTATGTTGTGTGGATACTCTATGTGATTTCAGATTTGAAACTCATTTATACATGGATTTTTGTGTTAATTCTTGAAACCCGTGGTTTCCCTTTCTTGGGCCGATCAACTCTTGTTCTTTTAGAAATATAATATTTTAGCCTATGCGTTTGGTACCTTTGATAAATTTCTAGATGGTTGGTCCATATATCAAATCTCAATCTTGTGATTGTTATTTAATTATTTACTTGATGGGAATCCTATTTTTTGTTATATTGGTTATTTCTCCTTATAGGGCCAAGGGCCATTCTCATACGATTGTTATACTTTCGTTGTTTTTACTCCTAACTGAAGTACATGGTCTTCTTCCTTGATTGGCATGGTGGAGACTTATTATAACTTGAAGTGTTGATAGTGTTTAGAGGTTTGACCCAAATTCTTGTAATAAAGTGCTTCCTTTCATGGTATTGTTAGATAACAGTTATGGTGGTTTTGTGTAGCCTTATCTTGCTCAGTTCTCACGAACTGACTCTTGTAGAAAATTTGTTGTAGATGGATTTTGCGAGTAGATGAGGGATAGACTTGTAGATTTTTTTATCAACCTCAGTTGAGAAGTTCTTTTGCTCGAATCCTTTTTACGTTGTTCAACTATTGATAACGTCCAGTGGAAAATTTAGAAGAGGATCAATGTCTTAGTATAATGTATTGTGGACTTTGTCATCTGAACTTTGGAAACCTTGGATTGTTTGACTATCATTGAAATTATAAGAAAATTTGGTTACTGCTTGTTGAGTGACTTTGTTGGATTATCAGTATTTTAAGAGTTGATGTAACCTTGTTTTGTTCTTGTAAATGAGTGTTGCTACAACTTTACCCTTGAGAATAAATGTTGAGTTAAATCTTGCTATGACTTAGTAATAATGTGTCATAAGTAAACTAACATGGGTTGTTTAATACTTATGGAAGTTAAACTAAAAGTTGTATTCAAATAAAGTAACGTAGGGGTCACCAACTTGAGAGCAAGTAATTCTTTAAGTAATCAAAGGCGAGACTATCATTGCAAGTAAAATTATATAACATGATATCCCTAGCTCCACTAGTGAACATTATCCCTTTTATGGTGAAATTCGTAAAACGATCCTAAGGTGAAATGAATTGTTAGTTGATAGAAGATAATAAGATTTAATAAGCCAGAGAAAACAATTTGGAAACTACACAATTCTACCTCTCCGCCATTTGGAAGGTAAATTGTTCTCTTTGGTAATACTCATTCAGTGAAGCCTTTGTAAAATATTTGATAATTCTGGTTAAATTCTCAAGCCTCAATTAAAGCCTGGTATTAACTATTGAGGTCCTATAGATGATTTCAACTTGACCTTCTCCCTCTAACCTTGTTCCAAGGCACTTTGTTTTTCTTCTCTTAAGTGTGTTGAATGCAAACCCATGTTGTCATATGGGCATGAACGAGTTCTAGTAGCGTTAGTGTGAATAGATGGCCTTGTGGAATTTAAATTACCCTTTTTTCTAAATAAACGAATTAAGCAAATAAAGGTCATAATAGAGAAGACTTAAAGCAAATTTCTCTTCAGAGTAAAAGTAAGAAACTTAGCGTTGTAAGAGTTATTGTACGAATCATATCTAGAGTCTTAGAAAACTAAAGTTAAGGATCGAAAGAGGTTTTATTAAAATAAATAACCTTCAATAATTTTCTCATTGTGGCTTGCCCTATCTATAAGTGTTTATGTGGTGGTTTCCTATGTTGTCTTGTGAAAAAGAAAAGTGAATTATCCTTGATGGGTGTGAACATTTCCGTGCTACCTTTGTGGTCATCCTTGTATTGAGTTGTTCACAGAGTTAGTTGTGACCTTGGTGGTGGCATGTTGTGTCGTGTTATGTGTCAATAAAAAAAAAGTTATCCTGTATTTTACTGTGTTGTTTGTGTGTGAATTTTTGGGTCGTTACATTTGGTATCAGAGCGAAGGTTCATGCTCTCGAACCTATGGGCCAGATTGGAGTGATGATGGTGGTATTGCATGATGGTGGTTGATATTGGAAGAGTAATGTGCTTTAGGCGTGATGTGATCCATGTTGTAATTGTGATATTGTGAACGCACATGATGTGTATGTCACTTAGTGCGTATTTGTTATCATGTTGATGTGTTGAGGATGGGAGTGTTCTCTCTCCTTCTTGTGGATTCTATGAAGAGTTCACGTGTGAAATACTGCTTGTGATGTGTGAAAAGAATTCTAATGTGGATGATGGAGTGTTGAAGCATTGTGGCATATTGTGATATGTGGGTGTGTCAATATGTGTATGACTGGATTGATGTAAAGTGAATTAAGTTGTATCATGATGTTTTACCATGTTTTGAATAAATGTGTGTATCACCTTGTATGTAGCAAATGAATGTTATGTTGTGATGTTACTATGTCCATCATATGTATGATTTGTGTGATATGTAATGATTCATGTCATGATTTAGGGTCATACGGTGAGTGTATGAACCCTATCGTATACTGATTGCACTTTGGGTGCAGAATGTGGTAAAGTGATGTATTACGCCTGGTGAATGTATGATTGTGATCTACCCTGTATACATACCATACGTGAGATGTTATGGTAGCTATGTGTGTACCACCATGGTGTTAGTGATGTAGTTATATGTTATGTTGTGAACCTTACACTAACCGACCCTGAGGGAAATCGGTAAACTGTGTATGTTTGGAGTGAGAAAATGTGTACCGTTGACCAGTCACTCGAGCCGAGTACGAGATAGGAAGTGGAGCCTTACATAGGCTGAAAACCCACTTTTGTTCATTTGGTATGTGTGGCACTTGCTCAACGGGTGTCATGCATATTGTGTTTCGCGGACACCTTAGGCTCAGTAGATGGTGACATGTACTTTCTTTCTCTCTCCCGATATGGTTGTCGTATGGACTCTACCTATGTGATTTTGACTATGTTGAGCCTTGTTGAAGTTGTGGCGAGATGATTCAGATTGTGATGATGACAGTTGTATTATTGATATGTAATTTACGAGCTGAGGCTCGATGTTCCGAGTGCTAGCAACTCGTTGAGTACCCCTTTGGTGGCCAGATAAGGCCACGTAGTCATAGTAATGTGCTATTCTTATATGTGTATTTTATTCGTAAATTGAACCTTTTTACTTTACTTTTGCAAGGACCAGCAGTTTTCTTGATTTCCATGTTTTACATTTTGGGCATTTCCTTGGTTTTGGTACTAACACTCAGATTTTTGCACTAACTCAGGCCATTTGGTCAGTTGTTTTCTTGGTTTTGAATCTTCTTTTAAATTTTAAAGATGTTACCGCCTTGCCCAAGGCTTGTACTTTGCCACTTGGCATTCTGATCGGATTGTTATGTTGGTTCTATTGTCGTGATGTGTGGAATAGGGTCATGGGATGCACCATGGAATGGTTGGGCCCATGGACCCGCTTCGTTGTATGGGGGTATGCCCCAAGGAGTTACAGATAACTAGTGGGTTGTTGGACCACGAGTTATTATGTCACTTGGGTTGGGGGTGACGGGGCTCTATGTGCCCAGGGCCATAGGGTGACCTGGCCTCATTAAAAGGAGAGGAGACGGGCCTCTATGGTTGAGTGACCTGATATTCTTTATGGCACTCTATGGTTGAGTGACCTGATATTCTTGATGGGGCTCTATGGTTGAGTGACCCGACTTGGTTTTGGCACTATGTTTCTTTCTCTTTGGGAGTTATATGGAGTTGATTTGTAATACTTGGGAGTAGGTGGTTATTTTCTGATGCTTTGGGTGGTATATGGTGTTGCTGGTAGTGTTTTGGGGGGGGGGTAGTGTTATGATGTATGTGTGCTCATAAGAGTTGGTTATGGTTGTGGCTCCCTGGTGTACACTATGTACCTGTATCTTTTGTTTGGAGTTATGTGATTTTTTTTCATCTGTGGAATTGAGGAAATGTCTGGTTGTCATAGTACACTTTGCTCAAGTATTCTATTTGTCAGTCATAATTGTGTGACAAGTACTATGTTATGTGGACCGTGCCTATTCCCTTCTGTATTTGAGTAATCTTTTTTGGTGTAATACATTCATGAAGTATATACTTATGTGTTTGTTAATCTGTAGTGTCTTGTCTGACCCCGGTAGGGTGTTGTGTAGCAGTTCATGTTGGGGCACCCACAATAAGGAATAAACTAAAACTCTTCAACAATGAAATTTTATAGAAATTAAACTAAAAATAATGTTAACGGAAAGAGACTAATGAAATAATGAATAAGAGGGAACTGCCAATCTTCACAGAACCTTGGAAGTTAAAATTTCTGCCAAATGTTCCTAAGGCCACCCCGTGGCCGTGCTTGTGCCTCAGAAATCGTAACCTTAGAACGTAACTGCACCCATATTAAATATTTATTTATTTATTTTTGTTGTTGCATACCATTTATTTTTTTCACTGTGTTATGTCGCATCGAGGACGATGCTTTCTTAAGGGGAGGAGAATGTAATGCCCCATTCATCATTGCTCTGTTATTCTGTGACGACCGTGCTTCTAAGGGCTGAATGCCGTTGTGTTTCCTTTGAAACGTTGGTGTCTTCATCTTGTTGAGCTTGCCTGCTTGCGTCGGTGTCGATGGTTTTGGTTGTTGGCCCCGCAGCGTCCCTCACGATTTATCCTATTAAAGGAAAACCTTGTTCTTGCTTTATCGAACCTCCTGTTGATTGTTGTTAATTGCCTGCAAGATATTTTTCCGTAGTATTGATCACTCTCGTGCTCGACCCCTCGATTAAATTATTTTTAGTTTTGTCGCTATCGTGTTAGGTCCTAAATGTTTTTTTTTCAAACCCCGTTTAGGTGTCACGACATTTTAAAACATAATAATAATGAATAGTAAAGGAACGGGTATCAGTTATATTCTTATGTGTATATAGATGATAAAATTTCATTTTTGAATTAATTAAGCCTTTTCAGGCCGTGCGCATGCCTTACTGCGAGTTATTGTTTAGTTGAGGTTTCTCATCCACCAGCTGGTAAATTTTTATTATCAATTTATCCTCATACTTGGCGCGGAGACATGGATTTCTTTGCAGAGATAAATAAAAGATGTTTTGTTCACGTAAATGTATTATGTATATTGTCAGATAAATAGGCTGACCAATAGGATTGCACATTTTCAATTATTAAGAATTATTATTAACTAAAATATGTGAATTTTGTCGGTTCCCTGGACTTAGCAGCTGTATACTGCCATCAATTTTGTCGATCTAACAAAATTTTAAAATGAAATTGTGACCAATTAAATTTATTTCATTTTGTATGATATGTAATTATGCCTGACTTCTTTTGGTGGAGGAAGTGTAAATTTACTTTTGGCCGCCTATTTGTTTCCTTGTCAGCTTTAATTGAATCATGATTTGACCTTTGGCTGGAATGAAATGCCTCTTTCCTCCTGGCCACACTTTTGTTGGGTTGTGTGTTATCTTTCTGCTCAGATTTGTTTTCTTCCTTGTTGCGTGGCCATCTCCAAATGGCTCTACCTCTACTGGCCGCACTTCTCTTCATTTAATAAACTTAATTTTTTTCCATGTCCTTGTTGTCTTCCTACAATTTTCTGCTCTGGCAGGGTGAAACTTTCTTGGGGCAGTCTGCATGTGGAGTGGTGGAAAAGTGATAGAAAGTTTGTCTTCTTTTTTTGCGCGCCTGTCCCTTTTAACATGTTCCTTTTTCTTTTGTTTTATTCACCTTCCCTGGCCGCAATGAAGCCTGCTCATGCCTAGTGCTGATGGACGTTTGGAAAATGTGGTGGGAGGATTTCTGAATGCACAGAACCTTCGGGCACCTTCCTTCCTGGCCACATGGAGTTAGTGTGTTTTGTAGTCTGGTGTTTGATCTAAGCAACAACTGGAATATGTTTGTTTTTCTCTTTTAGACAAGCACTGTATATTCCTGACATTTTGCAAAGATGGCACAAAATTTTGGATAATAAATAAAGATCTGTTGTTTATCATGTATTCACACCAGACTGCACCTTTATTTTCTATTAAAATACATTAAAACAATTGGTGGGAGGTCTCCGCAATTACCACCTCAAATTTTCAGAGTGGATAATGATGGTGATCATGGAATGTGAAAATAGTAGCTCCAAGGAGGAAGAAAATTGTGTAAAGAAGAGGAGCATTGTGGAGATTTACGAGAGCTGCAAGTCTGTTACTGTGTCCAATGGTGGTGAGAAACAGGGGAGGAGGAGGAAGATTTATGAACATATTGTTTGTAAGAAATGCGGATAAGGGTATGAACACGAGAGGCTCCTCCTACCCTGTGATGGGTGTGGTAATGGTTATCATATGTATTGTGTTTGCCCCATTCTAGTCAAGATTCCTAAAGGGAAATGGTTTTGTCCATCTTTCTCCAGGAAGGATGGCATTAGAGATTGTAAGAAGAGGTGTCCAGTGGAGTTTGGGTTTGAGAGGAATGTTGGAGCCTTGCATGCTGCGGATGAAGATTCAACTAGAGGGTTACTGTTGCTGGACCTTGGGGAGTTTGGATGCCTCGTCGAAGCTGGAGGAGCAGGCAAGATATTTCTACACTTTTCTACTGTTGCTATATTTATTTTATCATGAAATCGAACCACCATTTCCTTGAATTGGTTGTCTTTTGGACGTATTTTCAGGAGGTCTCTCCTTTGTACTTGCTTTCTTCTTGTTTTAACTATTATCATTACCTATATGTTAGTGGAAAGCATGCATGTGCTCTCTCCTTTGGGTGTTATGTTTTTTTCTTGCTCGAGTGATCGATCTTCCTTGATTTGTATATAAACTCTTCTCTACGATAGAGTTTTAAGTTATTATGTTGTTCCAGCTAGTAATTAGTAGTCGTTAAAGTAAGTGTGTAATAACTATGAAGCTACTTCCTATCACCCAGGTTTGTCCTTCTTTGTCTTTTGACATATATTTTTAATGATCTCTCAAGCCCACTTGATAACCCTTTTGGCATCGAGAAAGAAAGGTTGTAGGATTAGTGTAATCAATGCTTGGACTATTTCAGGTTAGAAATTTGGTATTAAAACTTTTAGAATGAATAAGTTTGTGTGCAACATGTTTCAACCTCGCGTGTTTAGACTCCTATGTAGCTTCAGTCTTGTTCCTATGTTTTAAAGCCATTCTTAGGAGGTACTTTGACTGTCCCCTTCAACTTGAATCGTAACTATTTTTTTTATTAGCTAAGTTCGAGGTCTTAATTGTGCAAATCTAGTACCCCCACTATTACTAGAATTATTTTGGTCTTTTTTCCCTCTCAGAAAATTGTTGGTGAAATAATCTATTCTTCTAACTTGTGTTTCCTCCCATTTATAATGATTGTGTTGTTAATTAAGATTGGACAGTTTCTATGCACATATGTACCTTAATGTTTTGTGATGAAAATTGTCTTGAACGTTGTTAACCTTGGGGAAAAATTTCTTGCAATCGATAGTATTATGGATTTATAGCAGAAGGAGTTGTTTTGATAATGGAACTTAGTAGTTATGTTGTACCTATGTTTGAACGGTTGATTTTGTTACCAAGGGTTGCCTTAAAAATATTGTTGTTTTGGGAAATAGGAAATTTATTTTAAATTAACCGAACTTTAAAATTGATGTGGAGGTTTGTAAATCTTTAGGGTTATAAAATTTGTTGATGACATTTTTGTATACTCTTGTTTTATGGAACTCCCTTCTTCTCTCGCATGTTTTCTACTAGCATATAAGGCATTGGCCCTTCTTGAATGATTGGGAAATCTCTTGGAGTTAATGGTTAAAACTAGTATACTTTTCCTTCACTTCAAAACTTATGTTGTTAGGATACTCTATGTGATTTCAGATTTGAAAATCATTTATACATGGCTTTTTGTGTTAATTCTTGAAACCCGTGGTTTCCCTTTCTTGGGCCGATCAACTCTTGTTCTTTTAGAAATATAACATTTTAGCCTATGCGTTTGGTACCTTTGATAAATTTCTAGATGGTTGGTCTATATATCAAATCTCAATCTTGTGATTGTTATTTAATTATTTACTTGATGGGAATCCTATTTTTGTTATATTGGTTATTTCTCCTTATAGGGCCAAGGGCCATTCTCATACGATTGTTATACTTTCGTTGTTTTTACTCCTAACTGAAGTACAGGGTCTTCTTCCTTGATTGGCATGGTGGAGACTTATTATAACTTGAAGTGTTGATAGTGTTTAGAGGTTTGACCCAAATTCTTGTAATAAAGTGCTTCCTTTCATGGTATTGTTAGATAACAGTTATGGTGGTTTTGTGTAGCCTTATCTTGCTCAGTTCTCACGAACTGACTCTTGTAGAAAATTTGTTGCAGATGGATTTTGCAAGTAGATGAGGGATAGACTTGTAGATTTTTTTTCATCAACCTCAGTTGAGAAGTTCTTTTTCTCAATTCCTTTTTATGTTGTTCAACTATTGATAACGTCCAGTGGAAATTTTAGAAGAGAATCAATGTATTAGTATAATGTATTGTGGACTTTGTCATCTGAACTTTGGAAACCTTGGATTGTTTGACTATCATTGAAATTATAAGAAAATTTGGTTACTTCTTGTTGAGTGACTTTGTTGGAGTATCAGTATTTTAAGAGTTGATGTAACCTTGTTTTGTTCTTGTAAATGAGTGTTGCTACAACTTTACCCTTGAGAATAAATGTTGAGTTAAATCTTTCTATGACTTAGTAATAATGTGTCATAAGTAAACTAACATGGGTTGTTTAATACTTATAGAAGTTAAACTAAAAATTTTATTCAAATAAAGTAACGTAGGGGTCACCAACTTGAGAGCAAGTAATTCTTTAAGTAATCAAAGGTGAGACTATCATTGCAAGTAAAATTATATAACATGATATCCCTAGCTCCACTAGTGAACATTATCCCTTTTATGGTGAAATTCGTAAAATGATCCTAAGGTGAAATGAATTGTTTGTTGATAGAAGATAATAAGATTTAATAAGCTAGAGAAAACAATTTGGAAACCACGCAATTCTACCTCTCCGCCATTGGGAAGGTAAATTGTTCTCTTTGGTAATACTCATTCAGTGAAGCCTTTGTAAAATATTTGATAATTCTGGATAAATTCTCAAGCCTCAATTAAAGCCTGGTATTAACTATTGAGGTCCTATAGATGATTTCAACTCGACCTTCTCCCTCTAACCTTGTTCCAAGGCACTTTTTTTTTCTTCTCTTAAGTGTGTTGAATGCAAACCCATGTTGTTATATGGGCATGAATGAGTTCTAGTAGCGTTAGTGTGCATAGATGGCCTTGTGGAATTTAAATTACCATTTTCTTCTAAATAAATGAATTAAGCAAATAAAGGTCATAATAGAGAAGACTTAAAGCAAATTTCTCTTCAGAGTAAAAGTAAGAAACTTAGCGTTGTAATAGGAATTGTGCGAATCATATCTAGAGTCCTAGAAAACATAAGTTAAGGATCGAAAGATGTTTTATTAAAATAAATAACCTTTAAAATTTCTCATTATGGCTTGCCCTATCTGTAAGTGCGTTATGTGGTGTTTTCCTATGTTGTCTGGTCAAAAAGAAAAGTGAATTATCCTTGATGGGTGTGAACATTTCCATGCTACCTTTGTGGTCATCCTTGTATCGAGTTGTTCACAGAGTTAGTTGTAACCTTGGTGGCGACATGTTCTGTCGTGTTTTGTGTAAATCAAAAAAAAAAATTCTGTATTTTACTATGTTATTTCTATGTGAATTTATTGGGTCATTACATGCATCACACAAGCATAGGCATAGGGGTTCTATTCTATTCCATCCACAAATTCTATTACATTTTCTACATATAGTTATTGCTTGCTACTTCACAAAGTATGACTGAAAAAAGAGCACCTACGACACATGACGCACATACACACACCATAACTACATTTGAGTCCTAAATGTAGTGCAACGCTTAGTTAGTAAACCCACTATTGTGGTAGCCGAGATCAATCTGTGCCATTCATTTGTATTCTTCCTTTTTTAGGGTTTTGATATTTCATGTGGTATTTTACAGGTATTTTCATCATCTTTAATTACAATCGACATCTGGAGTAGTATAAATAATATAATGCAACACACAATGACAGTTTCAGACCACCTTACAAACCTGTGAAACTCAATTCTATACCTCCTACACAGACCAAGGCACCCATTTTGAAGACCAGAGTGCTTATGGTAGCCCCACTCCCTCTCCAGGTGCTCAAGTCCACTTAGATAGCTTGGATCCATCCTTTTCAGGGCCTCTGCATAGTCCTTCCTACTCACAAATTATTATGTTCATGACACAGTCCAATAAGCTCTTAAAATTAGCTAAATCACTTCCATACTTTCCTTACATATTATGGTTTCTAATTTTATTAGAGTAGTTTTTTGGGTCATTTTCCATAATCATTTACTGCAATTACATGTCATTCTAGATTAGATTAACTATTACAATATCTTATTTTTAGTTAATAATTTTTACGAACCTGAATCGATCATTCAATCTTCTAGATTCTTCATTTAGTTCTTGTCATCCTAGGCTTTGGTCATCATGATTATCTCAATCAATTATTATTTGATTACAAATACAAATTTACTACATAGATTCCAACATTTTCTTGCTACTACTCGTATTTGTGATGACATGCATTTAGACTCGGTTTATCAAGAATTTACCAATGCATTCTCTTCATACATAGTATTCAAGTCTAACCTTCCCACTGATGTTCACACTTTTGATAGAGACCCACCTCTACATATCTTATGTTGTATTCATAATATAGCTGTTAAGAACACTTTTATTGATAATGGATCTTAACTTAACTTTTGTCTTATGTCATTCCTTGAAGTTTTAGGTCTTTCCACTCGTGACATTAACCCTTTTATTATTTCACTACATGCTTATGATGGTTTTTTATGTCCATGTCTCAGTCACATTACATTGCCCATCATTGTTGGTCCCAAGACTGACCACACTATATTTTTTTTTGTTGATTTCCCAGTCTCCTTTAATTGTCTACTTGGTAGGCCATGGCTTCATGTCATGTAATATATCTCCTATATCGTACATAATTGTGTAAAATTATTACATTGAAGTATTAATGACACCATTTTTCGTGACCATGATCTATTCTATTATTGCAACCAATCTCTTAATAATAGACTTCCTATTCCAAGAATAGATATTACAGACAAGCAGTAACCTAGAGAAGAGCCACCTCGCTTACCACCACTAAATTTTACCATTTACATGATAGATGTAGTTCCTTCTATGTCACCTACTACTACTACTGCTGTTATGATTCCTTATCAGGAGCATCTCCACTCTATGGACATCGCTCTCTCACCTACACTTTCACAAGTACCACCTACATAAGCATGCCCACCATTCACTTCCCCACTCTTCATGAATCACTAATATTGGGAACACATTCCATTTGGTACTACATATGAGGACACCATATGTACACATGAGGTTTTGGCTCGTCTCGGTTTTTCTTTTGAGGATCTTTATCTTGCACCTCATGCTCCTACTCTTTATTATGGATTTGTTAGCATCACTGTTGCTTATGGCTTACGTATCTCCCATCTCAAAATATCTCTCTCTCACACTCCTCACCCTTCACCACTTACATTAGGATAATTATGGCTTGATTACATTGGGGGAACTCTAGATCTGGGTCATATAGACATTTCATTTCCTATGCTTTTTGGTCGCATAATCACTTGCAATAGTTTCTTTCTTGGCTATAAATAGAAACTTACTTGTTAGTATGCACATGGTTGTTAACTTCCTCCATTTTCCAATGAGGATTATGCTATGGACATGTACAATATGCATCTCAATTGCTCATTACATGATCAACTAGACACTATTTCTTATCAAGTCACTAATGCTTATCAATTTGACTATGATCCTAAGAGCGATGATCTCCTAGATGAAATTACATGATATGCTCTTTCATCACATATACTCTAGGTGAATAGTATTCACATCCCCCTCTATCATCATCATAGCATCATAGGCACACTTCTCATTCATTCACATACTTGCATGGTCCAACATCAAACTCTTAGCATTCACACATACCTCATCTTAGCATTATCTCATCTTACATAGTCATACACACATTCTAGCATCATCATTACCCGATGACACACTCTTGTGCTATGGTTCACACTTGAATGTTAATGGCTTACTACACATCAACCCCACCCACCACACTATAGACACCACACATAACATTTCATATATTCTACATTTAGTCCATATTATTTCAATATTTTCATATTTATAAATCATACATCATACTAGTCTTTATCATACACTTTTATTATCTACGACACTTGCATTACACCCTATGAATCTTACATAGTACACATTTAGCCTATCTACACATATTGCATTACATTCTACACATCTTGCATTTCCTTTTACACATCACATATTTACATATTATACTCATCCCATGGTCTTCTATCATCATCACCTATACTATATCATATTTTACGCATTGCACTCACTACCCTATGACATAATTTAGTTCCTCGGTCCATACTTGATTGTCGAGGGTTTACAAATCTAATGGACCTTATCATACTCAAATGTTTTTCATTCAAACTTCCATTATAAGAAATTACTATGTTAGTGACATATGTTATAGGCTAAATGGTCACCTAATATATCATCTTGTAGTGGTTTATGCTTTAGGATAGATCACCACTCCCTACTATTCATCTTGTAGTGGTATATGTTGTAGGATAGATCACCACTCCCATTTATCCATCTAGTAGTGATATAATATTAGGGCTAAATCATCACTCGTTTCTTCCTTTTTGTCATGATATACGCTTAAGATATTACGTTCATGCACATCTATATATATTTCACATATCATTATCACTACGCATGCATATGCATCACAGTGCATTAGACACAACTAAAACTATTCGACCATTTCTCGATGATGTAGTATTTTACAGTCCATTCTTGACTGTTGAGGGGGAAAGCCAAATGAACCTCAATGCATACATTTCCATTCACTCAAGGGGAACATGGATCCTATCATACTTCTTGCATTCCATTCCATCCTTCCACATCATACTACATATTATGGTTGCTTTTACTCTTGCTAACTTTTTCTTATCCATGGTCACTTTATTACACATGCTAGTTAGATTACTTGTATGTCATTTATATATATCATCCACACATGCGTGTTCACATATTTTTTGAGTTATGATCATAGATACAAGTATATTACACACAACACATATGTTCTCCTTCTACCCTTCCTACAATGGTAACTGGGGGCATCCACACTCATCTCTCATAGGTGTTATTATTTCATTGTGTACTTAGTAATTTACATTACTTGGTTATACAATATTTTTATATACTGTTATCTTTCTAACATGCTAATGGGTGCTTCATGTGTAGCATTTGTTTTTCAGGTATATTTTCTTCCATACTTATTTGTCATATTTCTTGCATATTATTTTCTCTTGTTTGTGGGGCTTTCCCTATGTCTGGTGTGTAAACTCATTTTTTGTTTGTGGCCATAATGGCCTTGCGTGTCTTGTGACATCTTGATTGATTTCCCATGTTTTTTTCTCTTTTTGTGGCTTACTTTTCTTCTTTTATTTTTACATTATTACATTTATTCATAGATTATACACTAGTTACCTAGCTTATACACTATTTTCTATATAAATGCTTGTTCATACTAACACTTGTCTTTGCATACACTTTTTTTTGTGTGTGCCTTGGTTTCTACTTAGCACTTTCCAAGGTATAGTTAATGTTGTTGGTCATATTTTGGGGCCGAATTATCCCATCAGTGATATCGCATGTGCCCCCAAAAATGGGGGACATCATTTAGGATTTTACATACTAACAAATTACATTTACACCATTTCAGTTCAGTGTACTTTCTTCCCTTGGAATTATGGGTTACATATAATGAGTGGGTTCAGACAAATATACAAACCCCATACATAGGGGTTTTTATAGGACAAGGTGTCTTTAGCATTCTTGGAAGCAGTTACTATTGTTGCAAATTAGCAGCACCCCTGGATGTTGATCAGGCTTCTAGTTTGACATCTTGGACATCCAGTGTGATTGCACAACATTGAATCCTCTCCCTAAGTGTGGGACTTGTAAAAATGGGAGAGGAATCTCCAGATTAGAGGTTGGTTCCTCAAACTCCTCTGATAATATATGTCACTTACAAGTTGTAGAGGTTTGAATTCCTAGTTCCTACTCTAAATACCAAGGGGACAAAGATAGGGAATGCAAAAAAAAATGAAGCTAATGCTAATGAAGTGATGCACCAAAGGAGTTGCAGACACCTGATACTACAATACATACATAATCCACAAGAGAACACAACACAAAGCATGCAAAAATTTCTCAAAATGTAATGAAAGATCAGGAAAACAATGGTAGATATATGAAAGGATTGAGGGATTTTAATCACAGAACATATATTAACATTTCAGATCCAATACAATGCATTACAGTGATCAAGAGGCAAAAGGGGTGTTGTATTACATGGAAAGGTAAAAAATTTCACAAATTCTACCAAAGAGGAAGAAAAAGGAAAGTTGCAGAGCTGAAAAAGTGTCTCCTCTTGCAAAAATGAACCCATTCTGGCTTTTACAGTGCAAGCCATGACCCCAGGAGAGAGAAACATGGGAAAACATGGGGAAGATTCAACCATTGACCAAAATGCAATCAGAAAAACATGGGCATCCTTACAGGCCCATCCCCTGACATTTTTAGCCATGCTAGGAGAGAATGCGAGCCATTCTTCATTAAAAACGGTGGTTGAAACGTCATTTCTGTCCATGACCACATGCCAGAGGTGTTTTTGATTTTCTCTCTCCAAACTCCATCAAAATAAAAAATGACCCTAGAATCTTGTAGATAATTTCACCAACTTTCCATTGATATAAAGAACGTGAAAACTCTGAGCTCTGGATCAAAAGATATGGCCATTTGAAATTTTAGGGCAAAACAGGGCCAAATCGGGTTGGCGGGCAAAATTTTGAATTTTTTCACCCTTTTTGCATTTGGGAAAAATTCCCCAAAAATCCCCCCACTCCACCATTCTAGGTGCCATGTGGCATGCTTTGATTGGGTGTGGGCCTTTAATGCTTCATTTTCCTTTGTTTTCACTTTGGAAAATTTTCCAAAAATTCCCCGCCGGGCCGATGAGTTGAGGAGACGTGTCACGTGCTGATTGGATGCGGGCCTTTCCTCCTAAATTTTCCATTGCTATTTGATCATTTTGAAGCCACTAGACATATGGAAAAACCCCATTGGATGTGGGATTGCCCCTTCAAATTTTCCATGCGGGCCTGTCCTTTAAAATTTTACCATCACTTGACACGTGGCACAATTCCATTGGTTTGTGCTCGGGGGGGGGGGGGGAGGTGATTTTTCCTTTGAAATTTCTTTCTTTTTCCCTTGGGAAAATTTCCCAAACTCTCCCTGCCTTCTGCCGGTCCGAGACACATGGCAGCGTATTACTAGATGCGGGGCCTCTGCAAACATTTTTACCTTTGTGCGCAATCTTTTGGGAAAAAATCCCAATCTCCTCCCACATTCCACAGCTCTGACCCCCGGGGACACGTGGCATAACATGATTGGTTGGCGGGGGCAGTGGGCCAAAAACTTCCTTTTGAAAATTGGCAAAACACTTCACCAAAATTTTAACCTTTCCTCCGCGCTCCTCTAATCCGGTGCCATAGGACACATGGCACAATATGATTGGGTGCGGGCCTTCTTCATTAAAATTCTCCCTGTGCCAACACTTAGTCATTTTTTCAAATTTTTCCCCCCTGGACACGTGACATCATCTAATTCACCGGCGGGCCTGCGGGGAAAATCTTCCTTTTTGAAAGTTCACCAAAACACTTGGTAAAAAACCAAGTTTTCTTCCGACCCCCGCCACTTCCTTGGACACGTGGTGGCATCTCATTGGCTGCGGGCCTTCCAGGGGAAAATTTCCCACAAAAACTCCGTCGAGCCATAACTTCAAAAATACATGGAGTTAGGAGGAAAACTTTACCTTTCTAGAAAGCTGAGAAAGAAATCTATCCAATGGTGCCATTTCCAGAAAGTTTTGAGTGCCTGAAAAGAAAAAAATTATGACTGAGGCACAAGAGAGGGAAGAACAGAAGGAGTTAGCCACAAAATGTGCAAGGTGAACATTTTGGATAACAATTTTGGTGACTCAGAGGGGTCATCTACCTGCCGGATGAAGTTACCAGTTGCCTGAAGCAATCCATTGGGCATGGAGTCATCAAATTCTCTGTTTGGTACCCCAATTGACTAGAACACTACAAGGAGGAAGATGGAGGTGGAACATCATCTGATTGGAGCAAGGCCTGCAACACACATTTTAGGAACAACAAGCTTGTGCCAAAGCACTTAGGGAAAGCAAAACTAAACTACAACAAAACAATGTGCACAAGCACTTGGAGGAATGAAAACCTAAGCTAATATGTACAAGGTGGAGAATTCCCTTTAGTAGCAATGCTTTAGATGGATTCCATTGACTGGAATCTGCAGTTCTTCGCCATCTAATGAAGACAATTGGAAGGCATTGTTGTCCTTACACTTTGTGACCATGTATGGTCCACTCCAAATGGCATCAAATTTTGATTGCCTTCCTGGTTTTGCTCTGTCTGCATCCCACTTAAACACTAGATCTCCAACTTGGAAGGATCTATTCTTGGTTTTCTTATCAAAGGTCTTCTTTATCAAAGCTTGATCCTTCTCCATTGCTTGGGATGCCTGATTTCTGATTTCTTGGAGCTCCATCAATTCTGCATATCTAACTTCCATGGGCTCAAACTCCAACAACTCCAACTATTTCATGAGTTCCAATGTTGGCAACTCAAGTGACATGGGAAAAATTGCTTCTCTCCCGTAAACAAGATTAAATGGAGAGTTACCTGTAGATCTTTTAGGAGTTATCCTATCAGCCCATAAGGCTGATTTCAACTTAGTATGCCAAGACCTCTGATTTTCATCAAGAGTCCTCCTAATGATCCTCAACAAGTTCTTATTTGTAGATTCAGCCTGGCCATTACCCTGAGGGTAATAGTTTGATGAAGTGCTTAGGTAGATCCCATTCTTGACAGCCCATTCAGTCACCTTGGACCCAATAAATGCCAATGCATTATCTGATATTATTGTAGCAGGTATGCCAAATCTGGTTGATATTCCCTCATAGAAATCTAGGATGCTAGATTCATTTGCTTCCTTGAGTGCTACTGCTTCAGTCCACTTGGTGAAATAATCTGTTGCTGTTAGAATCCATTTGTGTCCTTGGCTTGAATTGGGATTAATGACTCCAATGAAGTCTAAACCCCATTGCATGAATGGCTGGTCAACTGAAATTGGATGCAATGGAAGGGGTAGCTAGCCTCTCTTTACCTGTGAAGAATGCACAATTCTTGCACCTCTTGATCCATGCATAACAATCACTGAAAATCTTGGGCCAATAATAGCCAGCCCTCATGATCTTTAGAGCTGTCACTCTTGGTGCAAAATGACCACCAGATGGTCCACCATGGAACTCTTCCAACACCCTATGAATCTGATTTGTACCAATGCATCTCAACAGTACTCCATTCACATCCCTTTTGAACAAAACACCATCAACAAGGGCATATGGGACAACCTGCAATCTGAAGTGTCTTCTTTTGGTCTTGTTCATCTCTAGAGGGCATAGACCTGTGCTTAGGAAGTGCATTATGTCTTGGGTCCAGCAAGGAATGGGAACACCATTATTTTCCTCTTGAGTGCTTCCTTGCTCATGGTTGTCTTGCAATGCCAAAACAGCCTCCTTCTCATTGCATGCTTCCTTTTGTTTTCTCAAAATCAGCTGCTCACACAATCCTTTTCCTCTGACCAACTTGGTGACTTTGATCTCTATGTCATACTCCATGACACGAGTAATCCAACCTACCCTTTTTTCATTCAAGTCTTTGTTGAGGAGGAATTCCTTAACTCCCGCATGAGAAACCAACAACTGAACCTTGTTGTTTGAAACTAGATGCTTGAATTTCTTCAAGCTCCTGATTACTGCAAGAACATGCTTCTCAATGAAGGAATACTTCACCTCATAGTCCTCTAGGATTTGGCTGAAGAAAGCAATTGGCTTCTCATCATTGTCTTTGTTCTGCTGTACCAAAATTGCAGAGATAGTATCATCACCCCCAAATGCATAGAGGATGAAATCCTTGGAGAAATCCGGGTTGATGAGAGTTGGGGCTTGAGAGATGGCTTCTTTGATTGCTTCAAAAATTTCCTTGCCTTCTGCTGTCCATTTGTAAGCCATGCTTTTCTTTAACATCTTGGTGATAGGCTTGAAAAGGGCTGCAAAATTTGGGATGAACCTCCGAAAAAAATTTATTCTCCCCAAGAAACTTTGAAGAGCCTTCTTGTGGCTTAGCAATGGTAGTTCTCTTATGGATTCAACTCTTTCTGGATCAATTGCTAATCCTTCTTTGGAGACAATGTGGCCAAGGAGTTTTCCTTCATGGGCTAGAAAAATACACTTTTTAGGATTCAAGGATACTCCAAATCTTCTGCACCTTTAGAACACTTGTCTCAAATGAAAGAGGTGGTCTGCTGCATTTTTTGAAAAAAAGTGATATCATCAAGATATATTAGCACTATGTTGTTAATCAAATCCTTGAATGCCATGTCCATTTCTCTTTGGAAAGTAGCTCCAGCGTTGGACAACCCAAATGGCATTTTCCTGTATGCATAAGTTCCCCATTTGGTTGTAAAGGTTGTCTTGAACTGATCTTCTTCTTTCACCATAATCTGATTGTACCCCAAATAGCCATCAAGTAATGAAAACCTCTCAGAGCTAGCAACAACTTGTAAAATTTGCTCCATAGAAGGAAGTGGATAATGATCCTTGAGAGATGCTCTATTCAAACTGAAGTCAACACACAATCTATTTTCCCCACTCTTCTTTCTTACTGGAACCAAGTTGGCTACCCAACTAGAATGCTTGATAGGGAATATGATCCTTGATTCTATCAACTTATTCAATTCTTTTCTCATGAGAGGCTCCATGTGTGGATTGACTGGCCTTTGTTTTTGCCTGATGGGTTTAGTACTTGGGTCCAACTCAATGGTGTGTTGAGATAACTTGGGATTGAAACCCTTCAAATCTTCATAGCTCCAAGAAAACACATTAGGGAATTCTTGACAAAGTTGTATGAACTCATACCTTTCTTGCTCAGTTGTCACTTTACCAACTCAGAGTGATTTTCCTTCTTCCACCGAGATGGACACTGAATCTTCTCCCTTGACTTGGATGTTTTCTTTCTCCTTCCTAAACTGGTCATTAGGATTGAAAATGGACTCCAGAGTAATAAGTCCCTTTGGAAGTTTGTTGGTTCTCAGCTGTACCACTTGGTCACCATACTGCTGCTCCAACTTTTCCTGATTTTTAGTTGAAAACTCAGCCTCTTCTTGCAAGAAATGGATGATTTGCTGATCATTTTCAAACACTTGCCAACTTACATTGTTTTCTGGCACTGAAGGCCTTACAATCACATGGATGTTTGGTTGTACCTTGTCCTTTTGAATGCTTTCAACAACATCAAAGGCTGCCCCAACTGCTGCAAGCCTGTCAGCAGCTTGGTTCTCTTTTCTAGGAATGAATTTTATACCAAAGCCCTTAAAATCTTCAATGAGGTCCCACACCCTATTTTTGTAACACTTGAGTAGATCATTCTTGACAGCATGCTTCCCCTTAACTTGGTTGACAATCAACTCACTGTCACCAAAGACTTGCAAGTTCTTTATCCCTCTCTTGATTGACCAATGCAATCCTTGTATCAAAGCTTCATATTCAGCAGTGTTATTAGAGCATGCAAACTGAAATCTAAAAGTTGAATAATACTTAACTCCTTGAGGTGAAACAAGCATAGCTCCCCCTCCTACACCTTGTCTACTCCTTGATCCATCAAAAAACAACTACCATACCTCATTGTCATCCTTGTGGTCTGGCTTGGTGATGCTAGGAATAGGCTGATTTTCTTCATGCATGCAATAGACTCCTAGCTCAAATTCTTCTATTTCTTGATAAGGATCAAAAGCATGCACCTTATTTTCCCATTCATCAAGAGTTAGGTCTGGGATGCTTCCTACCTTGGTGTCAGTTTCATCAGTGCTTGGATAATCCTCTTGATCAAACGTTGAACAATTGGTATTGATCTGACTTGGAGTGTGAGGCTCAATGTGAAAGTTTGCAATAGGTTCAGATCTGATTGTGGCCTTGGTTCCATATCTCATTCTGAACAACATGTGTGACCAATCAGTAGATAAGTAACCTCCAATATTGGCTGTGAAATCCCTTAACAAACATAGGGCAAAGAGTGGTGGAAGGTCTATTACTGAGACATCTTGCAAAACAACAACATTGGGGCAGGAATGCAAGGTAAGACTCAAGTTTTTTATCACTCCAACTGTTGTTACTATTGTCCCATCCAATTGCACTACCCCTTTGGATATGACTTCATACTGAATTCCCAACTGATCAGCTATTTGCTTGGGCATTACTGAACTACTTGCCCCGGAATTAATCATGTAATTGTGTACTAATTGGTCTCCAATGATCAATGAAACATAGAATGGAGGGGCCTTCAACATTTTACCTTGCTGTCCTCCATGATTCCCCTCAGGCTGGGCAGCATTTGTGAGCACCTTCTCTTGCATTTGGACTTGCTGGTTTGAAGTTGACCAGTCCTTCATGGCAGCTTGTAGCAAATATCTTTGGCCTGGGATAGATAGTGATTCCCACATTGATATGTTTACATTTGTCTTCTTCATCTGATCAATGATGTTGAATGGAGATGAAGCATCTCTCTGTTGTCCCTTGGCCTACACATTCATTCCTTGCACATGGGCAGCAACAACTAGCATTTGAGTTGGCCTAGGAACTATTTTAGGTAGTCCTTGCATGTTTGGGATTGAATTTTGCTTGCCAATAACTTGGGGAATAGTAGGGGGTTGTGGATTACTTTGAGCTAATGGCTTTTCTTCACCCAAATTTCTCCTTTTTTACCTTTTGTTGGCTGCAACACTTTGGGAAACCATTTGATTCATGCCACAAAAATATTTTTCCTTCCAGTTTACAAGTGTGGTATCATTTGGAGCTGATTGCTGCTGGGATGTGTCTTGTTGTTGGTTATTTCCTTGACTCCCTTCACCCTCCACACCAGTTTTTGTCACCATTAATGCTTGATTTAAGGCACCGTTGAAACACATAGACTAGTTGTGAGGTTCATTACATGGGAAACACCAATCATACTCTTGAGCTATGTTGTTTTGCACTGGCACTAATGCCTTAGAGGCAGATATAGCATTGGGATTATAGGGCTGAAATGGTTTGTTGGCAGGAGGTCTTGCTTGGTTTAAATTTACAGCTGGATTGGGTGGTCTTTGAGGTTGGTATGGCTTCCTGTTAGGCTAAGCTTGAGGCTAGAAAGGAGGTCTAAAACCTTGGGCTTGCTTCCTCTTGAGTGTAACCAGCTCATTACCTAAATTTTGCAATTGCTTCATGACTTCTTGAAGCTCATTTGAGGTGCTAGAAGATGAAGTAGAAGCTTCACTTGAATTCTGATTTCTAGGAGTGGGAATAGGAGCTAAATTATGCATTTGATTAGTGTTTGGGCTCTCTAAACTTGGAAATAGTGGCATTGGAGGCCTAGGAGCTAGCTTGCCAGCTTGAATCAAACAATTTTTCAGCTCTAATGGAAATGCTATAAGCAACAGGGATAGTTGTGACTCCCATGGATTGAATTAACATAGAAATATCAGAATTTAAAGCTTTAAGGTAATAAAGGAAAAGCACCTTCTGCTACTGGCCTTACTGCCACTGAAATTCTCTTCCAAGTCCTTTGAAATCTAAAGTTGAAGTCAGTCAGCTGCTCATTGGGAGCTCTCTTGATGGTTGTCAGCTGCTCCAAAAGGGACAAGTTGTCTCCCTTTTCTCCAAACTGCTCATGGAGGGCTATACATAGCTGGTTCCAATTTTGGATAGAACATGAGGCAAGACTCCTGAACCATTGCAAAGCTTTCCCTTTGAATGAAGATGCCAATAGTTTGACAGCAACTTGCATCTCATTGATCTCATGGATTGCACAAATATTACTAATATCCTTAACATGATCACCAGGAGTGGTTTGATTCTCTCCAGTAAAGTATGGGATGTTCTTCAATGTTGCAACTGGGATTGGATTTTGTGCATTGAGAGCAAGTGGGCTGCTGCCAGTGAATTTGACATAGGGGTTGTTTTGTGCCATTCTGATTGGCCTTAGAACCCTCGTTGATTGAATGAAAGGCCTACCAGTGGAGGAGTTGATAGAGTTCTGTTTGGTGGAGATGGAGACCTTTGAATTCTCCTCCCTCTTTTCCTTCTTCTTGGAGATAACTGCAGATACTCAAATAACACCTCTTCTTCTCTAACTCTTGACCTTGTGGTGATTTTCCTCATGAGTTTTCAGGTCTGCACTACTAAAACCAGCTGATTCTTCTTCCTTGGAGTCGCCAGATGTGCAATTTAGGGCTCTTTTAAGCAAGAAACTTGCAACAAATGCACATCAATTTTTTTGCAATGAAGATGAAGACCTCTAAGGTCCCACTGGTTGTGCCAAAACTATTGTTGCAAATCAGCAGCACCCCTGGATGTTGATCAGGCTTCTAGTTTGACATCTTGGACATCCAGTGTGATTGCACAACATTGAATCCTCTCCCCAAGTGTGGGACTTGTAAAAATGGGAGAGGAATCTCTAGATTAGAGGCTTGTTCCTAAAACTCCTCTGATCAGATATGTCACTTACAAGTTGCAGAGGTTTGAATTCCTTATTCCTACTCTAAATACCAAGGGGACAAAGATAGGGAATGCAAAAAAAATGAAGCTAATGCTAATGAAGTGATGCACCAAAGGAGTTGCAGACACTTGATACTACAATACATACAAAATCCATAAGAGAACACAACACAAAAGCATGCACAAATTTCTCAAAATGTAATGAAAGATCAGGAAAACAATGGTAGATATATGAAAGGATTGAGGGATTTTAATCACAGAACATATATTAACATTTCAGATCCAATACAATGCATTACAGTGATCAAGAGGCAAAAAGGGGTGCTGTATTACATGGAAAGGTAAAATTTTTCACAAATTCTGCCAAAGAGGAAGAAAAAGGAAAGTTGCAGAGCTGAAAAAGTGTCTCTTTTTGCAAAAATGAACCCATTCTGGCTTTTACAGTGCAAGCCATGACCCCAGGAGAGAGAAACGCAGGAAAAGGTGGGGGAGATTCAACCATTAACCAAAATGCAATCAAAATAGCATGGGCATCCTTACAGGCCCATCCCCTGACATTTTTAGCCATGCTGGGAGAGAATGCAAGCCATTCTTCATTAAAAATGGTGGTTGAAACGTCATTTCTGTCCATGACCATGTGCCAGAGGCATGTTTTTCAATTTTCTCTCTCCAAAATCCATCAAAATACAAAAATGACCCCAGAATCTTGTAGAGAATTTCACCATCTTTCCATTGATATAAAGAACGTGAAAAACTGAGCTCTGGATCGAAAGTTATGGCCATTTGAAATTTTAGGGCAAAACAGGGCCAAATCGGGTTGGCAGGCAAAATTTTGAATTTTTTTCACCTTTTTTGCATTTGGGAAAAATTCCCAAAAAATCCCTTCGACTCTGCCATTCCAGGTGCCATGTGGCATGCTTTGATTGGGTGCGGGCCTTTCCTGCTTCATTTTCCTTTGTTTTTCACTTTGGAAAATTTTCCAAAAATTCCCCGTTGGGCCGATGAGTTGAGGACACGTGTCACGTGCTGATTGGGCGTGATCCTTTCCTCCTGAATTTTCCATTGCTATTTGATCATTTTGAAGCCACTGGACATGTGGCGAAACCCCATTGGATGTGGGCTTGCCCCTTTGAATTTTCCATGCAGGCCTGTCCTTTAAAATTTTACCACCACCTGACACGTGGCAAAATTCCATTGGTTCGCGCTCGGGGGGGGTGATTTTTCCTTTGAAATTTTTTCTTTTTCCCTTGGGAAAATTTCCCAAATTCTCCCCACCTTCCACCGGCCTAGGACACATGGCAGCATCTTACGAGACGCAGGGCCTCCGTAAACATTTTTACCTTTCTGTTGCAATATTTTGGGAAAAAATCCCAATCTCCTCCCGCGTTTCGCAGCTCCGACCCCCAGGGACACGTGGCATAACATGATTGGTTGGTGGGGGCAGCGGGCCAAAAAATTCCTTTTGAAAATTGGAAAAACACTTCACCAAAATTTTAACCTTTCCTCCGCGCTCCGCCGGTCTGGTGCCATAGGACACGTGGCACAATATGATTGGGCGCGGGCCTTCTTCATTAAAATTCTCCCATGCCAACACTTAGTCATTTTTTCAATTTTTTTCCCCCTGGACATGCGGCATCACCTGATTCACCGGCGGGCCTGCGGGGAAAATCTTCCTTTTTGAAATTTTGCCAAAACACTTGGTAAAAAACCAAGTTTTCTTCCGACCCTGCCACTTCCTTGGACACGCGGCGGCATCTCATTGGCTGCGGGCCTTCCAGGGGAAAATTTCCCACAAAAACTCCACCGAGCCATAACTTCAAAAATACATGGAGTTAGGAGGAAAAATTTACCTTTCTGGAAAGCTGAGAAAGAACTCTATCCAATGGTGCCATTTCCAGAAAGTTTTGAGTGCCTAAAAATCAAAAAATTATGACTGAGGCACAAGAGAGGGAAGAACAGAAGGAGTTAGCCACAAAATGTGCAAGGTGAACATTTTGGATAACAGTTACAGTCTCATAGGTTAAAGTGGGTGTGCCTCCCTATAGTACTTCGGCCAGTGGTGTTGGATTGCCCAACAAATTAGGACGTACAGAGATCTCTTCACGAACTTTCAAGGAATCAGTTAAAGGTTGGAGGATACAAAAAAATCATTCCTATACCTCTTCGACCTATGGCATCATATAAAAAAAAAACCTGACAGTACATGATATCATTTTACACTCTCTTTCTCGACATGGATCAGGTGCACATGTTCCATTTACACTTTTTCATTTGTGTACTTTATATTTACATAATTTTACATGCATCTTTTACATTGTATTTTTACATGCATACATATTTGATTACTTGATCATTTTCTTCTTGCATGTTCAGTTGTATGAGAAATAAGTAGACAAATGGGAGAAACAAAAACAATAGTGTCAACAAAAACCCTTCACAACAACACACACCATACTAACCATGCACGTACATTACACACACGTTTCTTCCCTAGGTTCATTCTCATAACCTTTTTTGTGATTTTTCATCTTTAGCTTCCACACTCCATCATCTTTTTTTCATTCCATACTTTTTCCATTCCTTTAGTGCATTATCTACATCACTCTACATCGGCATCACATACGCATATCTATCTACTTTATGTTACTATTTAGAATCTTTTTGAGTGAATAAAGTGTTGGTACCCAAATCAATCCCACCTTGTAAGCCAAGCAACATCAACAAGCTAAGAAGGATGCTTAGAGAAAGATAGGCTACAATTTGAGTCATTTTGTAGCTGGGGATGGATCTAGAAATATCTTTTTACTTGGAATTGAGGAATGTTGGATAACACCTCATTAAGGGTATCATCTGCCCTGCTACTTTAGGTTCTACCTGAAACTAGATTGAGAGGATCCATTTTGTAATCTGTATTTGTGAAAAGTGGTGGATATAATGACAATATTTGGACACCTTTTCTCAGGGAAATGAAAATAGCCTCAAGAAGACATGGTCGATAAAAACATTATTTGACTCTCACGATTTGTCACACTAGAAAATGTAGATATCTTGTAAATAAGGCTTGAGTTATTAAAGACAGTCATAATTCTATATTACTTTTGCATATTTTGGAATAAGGATGGGAAAATTTGATGATTCTGCTTAGCATTTATGCATAGATAGGGAAAACAGGGGCAATTCAGATGGATCTGATGGTTATTAATTGTGATTTTGATGTATTGTTGGGAAGTTAAGCATGATAAAGTTGATAATATGAAAAACCTCAAATGAACCTTGTGAATAATGCAAACAATTGTTCTTGATGTAAAATATGGATTACACAGTCCAAAGCATTCCTTCAACTAGAAGGTTTGTATTCATGGAATCCTAAGAACACGGGATTTCACAAAAAAATGAGAATTTAAACATAAAATTTCATGAAAAATGCTCAACAAAATACTAACAATATTTGATCAAATACATTCCAAATACACTCAGGAAATGACAAATATCTTAGATCAAATAGATACAAATTAATTTTAAAACCGTTTACCACACTATGAAGGAAACCTCCATCGATCATGTAATTGCAGTTACCAAATTGTCACTATTTTAACTAAGTATTTATGCAATTTAGAGAGATTAATTAGCATAATATTGCATTAGAAATGTAGATAATTGATTCAAAACAATTCATCTTGAAAAAAGTAACAGTGATCGTGAGACTACACACAAATTGATTCAAGAAACACCAATTCTTCAATAAGGGGACACATACACTATGACCTAAATATTTTACAATGACTATACAGTGCAATCATATTGGTTAGATGGCTTGGGAACAAATGAATAGCAGTTTGGGTATCTCATGTTGATTCAGTTTTCAGCTAGTACAAACATGTTCTCTCCTTTTTTCTCTAAAATCTTAGAAAAATTAACGCCCCTATGAGAGAGTATTCTCATCGGAATTATACATTTTCAATCACTCACTCACCTTTCATTTCCCCCCAAAAAACATGAATATCCAAAGAATATTCTTCTTTATAACATATAGTTTAAATATGTTATCTTATGTTTTCAGGTGGAGGAATTATGACTTACTTCAGCTATGTCATTCATGTTTGAATTTTTAAAATAATTTATCCCTTTTAGTGGGAAAAGAAACCCCATTTTAATAGTTTTTAGGTGACTCCATATGGATTGATGTGACATGAAAATCCCTTTCACCTTTTAAGAATCAATCTTGAAAAACACACACTCATGTTTGTGTCTTTCTAGGCTGAATTATTTTTCATGAATTACGTCACATCAGTCCAAATATATATATATTTTTCAAGATGTCAATCTCTTCCATATTTATTTCCTTCGTGTGAGATGAGTGAAAAATCATTCTTCATACGATGGAAATGATTTCATCCAGTTCATCTTGTCTGTACCATTTTCACTATAAATTCAGTTTCATGTATTCATTGGTATGCATCTTTTTTCCACTTTTAGAATTAAAAGTTTATTTCAAATCTCTCTATTAGTGCAATAGCGAGAGTAGATGTAGAAAATATCTTGAAGGAAATATCATTAGAATATTTAAATCAATATTTGATTTAACAGGCCCAGATGAAGCATTTGTTAGGGCTCTATTTGAAGTTACTGACCCAGGGGGTTGTTAAGGGGCCATGACATATCGAGAAGTTAGGATTTCCCTCATTTTTAGATTGATCAAGATCAATCCTATTTTTTTAGATTTCTAGTCGATGTACTATTATCTCTTCTATCGGGAGAACAAAAAATATCCAGAAGAGTTGAAGAAATTTTTAATTGAGAGGAGGCCTGCTATGACAGACATGGCTAAATATAATTATCCCTTTGTGTGCAATGGATAATTTGTACTTAAATAAGTTCCCAAGGAGTCTTACGTACTGTATGATAAGAATTCAATTGATACAATCCACACCAATTCTCAAAAGGTAGAATAATTAGAACATAGAATCATTTCCCTAAAAGAAGGTCGAGCAAGACCCGTGCCACCTCATCAATCTACAATATCAACACCATCATTGAGAAGAAAGAGGGGGGAATCAAGATCTCAGTCCCCAATTATCATTTTTTATGAGGAATAAGAAAATCCTTCATCTTCTCAGCATTCTAGGGCCTTAATTTCCATTACCAAGGAAGGTAAGGGAAATTCTTCTCTCCAACCTTCTAGTCATCCAATGCAGTAGGATCACTTAATGGAGAAAAAATTATTAGGACCTCTTCTTGTTCCTCTGCCAAGAGATCATCCACCTTTTACGAGGAGGAAATAGCGTGAGTCTAGTTCAAAATCCCTTGTTCTAATATGTCCCCGGGGTGTAATACTCACTCTTCCAGCCACTCCAGATGTTCTCCTTTAATCTACTCCTAATCAGTCTAATACTTATAAGGAAAAAGGGAAGATGATATTTTCTACAGGTGGTTTGAATCTTCTAGATTGGGTATCATTTTACTAGAAGAAGATGGAGCTGAAGAATATCATGGATTGTTGCAAGATGACTATTTAATCCTTGAGGAATATGGGTATGTCTCATAATTTGGTTGGGTTAGTTTTATTTTCTCAATCATCTCACCACTCAGAGGAGTTTATCTCAAGGAAGAAAATGTTGTTAAGTAGAATTCCCCCATTGTCATGATAAAAAATAGAAGTAGGGGATAAATGAATGCTTTTCTTCTCTTAGAATCTTGTTTTGATGTAATTTTTGAGAATGTATATATCCTTCATGGGTAGGGGCCCTTATAGAATCCCCACTTTACTTATCATTCTTCATATTTTCATCTTCATCTTTCATCATCTGGTCCTATTTTCTATCTTCATATTCTCTCTGACTTCATTCAAATCCTCAACCTTGATTTTAGCTAAGTCTTTAATTGCATGTTTTAGGACCTGATATCACATTCCAATTCATCAAAAATCAATTCATATACCTCTTTGTTTGGTCCTTTTGATGGTGGTAGCCACTTTGTACAATATGTGGAGACCTCGTGCAACTTTGGGATTATTTTTCTATTTTAATTTTTGAATTTACGCCTAGGTGACACATGGAGGCCCATGATCTCTTCTTATTTATCTTGAATTTTTAACCCACTCGGCATACCTTTCCACACTTTAGCTATATGTTCAATTCCCAATTCTTTCAGGCCCCCAATTCTTTGTACCTTCTATAAAATGCACTGAAGGGACAAGTGGATACCTTCCATGTCTAGATTCAGACTTAGGAAAAATTGTGTCCCGTAAAAATACAAAAGAACAACAAGGGAAAAAGGGGATGGGACAACAAAAATGGCAGGCATCAGAGATCTTTTTACACTTTGCATTTCATTGAATTATCATCAAAATTAGAACGTTGACCTGATTCATGGTCAATTTTTCACAGGGATTTTTAGGAACAACATGACTGTTACATTCCTCAACCAAAAAAGAGGATTCCACCTTAAAAATGATATTCTTATTTTCACCCAACACGGTCCTATCTTTGACGTAAATTTTTAAAAATGGGCAACCCAGTCAGAAATAATTATTAGAAGGCATACACCAAAAAAAAGTTGAGATTAAATCGAGCACTAACATTGCCTCTGACTTGAGGATGGGCACCCCTTATGGGTGCCGCAAGAACCACACAAATCAGACATAAAATAGACCAAGTTCCTAGATCCATTTAGATGCGGAATCATTTAAAGCATACACAAGGTCAAACCAAACCAACTTGGACATCACAAAAACATACCAAGATACCAAGGGAACTGGTCACAGTAGACCAAGGAACAATAAGGGAAACAAAAATACAAAAACCAAAAATTAAAACAAAAACAAAAGGACTATACACTGTATAAAAATTTTCACCTTGACTATGATCAATCCTGGAAATGCTTTAGATGCCTGCCATCGACAGAAATCTCTAGCAAATCTCCATCCATGGTTTTTGAGAAAAATATGTGCTCATTAATTCTTATGTCAATAATGTAAGGACTCATCCACAAGGCATAAATTTTACCATGTTTTCCTTTATCCATGTGCCTGATGTCCTATAGTAAAACAAGATCTCCAACATTGAAAGTTCTTGGAGTCACCTTCTTATCACATAATTTCTTGAGTTTATCTCTGAACTTAAGGTGTATTTGGTGAGACTCTCTTCTTTCCTCATCTAACTCCATAATCTAATTAATCCTTGCTTTATAGGGATTCACCTCTACATCCTCAATTTGTTGTATGAACTGATAAGAAGAAAGTTGCAAATGTAGGGGCAAGAGAGCTTGGACTCCATAAACCAATTCAAGTCGAATCTTTTGAATATCTCTTTTGGCATTAATTATATCTACCCATAAAGAAAGTGTAAAATGATCACCCTATTTTCATTTGTTAATCTTCAATGTCGTCCTAATGATCTAAAGAAAATTATTGTTTCTTGATCCAGCTTGGCCATTCCCCTCAGGATTGTAATTGGATGCACATGTCAAAATTATCCCATACTCTTGGCACATACCTACCAGTAGTTTAGCTCTAAATCTCATAGCATTTTCATAAACTATTTTTGTAGGTACCCCAAACAAACCTACAACTTATGTAATTCAGGATGAAATCCATAATAATTTGATGATTTTATTTTTTAGTGGGAATAGATTCGACCCACTTGCTAAAATAATATATGGCCACCAGTATCCATTTATGCCATGAAATTGAGGGATATGAGGTTTCTCCAATAGAATCCATGCCCCGTTGTTTAAAAGGAGATTCTATTAACGCTAGTTGTAAAGGAAGGGAACCTGAAGCTTTCATTCTCCTTTAAAACCTTTAGCAACTTTCACACTTCTTGACCAACAAGGCTGCATCATTGAAAAGTGTGGGCCACCAGTAAATTTCCCTCAAGATCTTGTGGGTAGTCAATCTTCTAGAAAAGTGTCCTCCACATACTCCCCCATGAAATTTTGCAGTCATTTTGGGAGCTTCTTCCTCTATGATACATCTCAAAAGAACATCCTCAGGATTCTTCTAGGCCAACCCATAATCAGTTATGATATATTTCTTGGAAGCCAATTTGATTGCCCTTCTTCTGATTTTTGTCTAAGTGGCTATGACACTCCAAATTCCTGAGGTAAAATATCATGTCGTTATACCATGTGGAATTGATTACATTTTCTTGGACATCCATAGTTCCTTCCTCACTCTCGTTAATTTACATTACCTGTAGATTACTTTTTGCCATCAATCTTGCAAGGCCTAGACCTCTAACCAACTTGGTGGTCTATATATCCATATCATACACTTGTAGCTTGTTCACCAAACAAAATCTCTTGCTAGAAACATTTGTCTATGGTAAGATATCTTTGACCATAGTGTGTGGAGCATATGCTATAATCTTGGAGCTCAAGATGTAGGGATTGAAAATTTTATTGTCTCTCACAAAATAAAAATCATGCTTCTCCATGATGGTATATTTTAACTCAACACCCTGCAGGGCTTTACTGAAAAAGGCAATAGACCTTTCATTTCCCTCTTCATACTTTTGTAATAATAGAGATGTAAAATAAAAAATATTATAGGACTTTTTATAATCAGGGGCTTCCAATACAGGGGCATTCTTTAATGCTTCTTTTATTCCAATGAAGGCCTAGAGAGATTCTTCTTCCCATTGGATAATTTGGTCCCTTTTTAGCATGTTTGTAATGAGAATAGTCATTTCAGAAAAAATATAAATAAATCTCTTGATGAAATTTATTTGACCAAAGAAGGATTAAATTTCTTTCTTATTTTTAGGGACAAGAACCTTACCGATTTCTTCCACTCTCAGGATCAATCATAACCCCTTCTTTTGACACAATGTTCCCAAAAAACCTAGACTTTTGAACACCAAAATGGTACTTTTTAGGATTCAATGAGATGTCATAATCCTCTACATCTTATCAACATCTTTTCGACATGGCTCAAAGGATCACTTCTTTTTTTAGAGAACATTGTCACATCATCCTAATAAACTGTAATAAAATCATTGATGTAGCTTGAGAATGCAACATCCATCAATCTTTGGAATGTAGCCCCAAAATTCATCATACTAGAAGGAATTATCATACACATAGGTACCCCATGGGGTGCTAAAGGAAGTTTTAATTATTTCTTATTGTTTCACTACCACCTAGTTATACCTTGAGAATCCATCTAGTCTAGAAAGTAACTCAGACCTAGTGACAAATTGTAGCATTTTATCTATGTTAAGAAATGGATAGTTATCTTTAATTGAGGCCTTATTAAAGTTCATGAAATCCACACACATCCTTATGTCTCCATTCTTCTTTCTTACTAGTGCTAATTTTTCCACCCATAAAGAATATCGTGTTGGTTGTATTATCCCTCCATCCCTTAATTTTTTAATTCTTCCTGCATCTTGAGGGAGAGAAGTTGATAAATGGGCATTTTTTTTAACCTAAATGGTTTAGCATTAGGTTCCTAATGTATCTCTTGTTGAAATAGATCCTCCTTATATGATTTCCATTCTGATTAGGACCATGCTAAGTAATCTTGGTAATTTTTTAACAGCCCAACATAAGATTGTTTTTCCTCTTTACTCAAATTAATTACTAACCATACCTTTCTAGGTTTTTATATAGTTCCCAAATTATGCTCTTCTACATTGCTTAAAGATGATATGTGTCTATGAACCACCCTATATGCATTATCAAAGTTAGAATCTAAAGCCACCAAACCTCTAGGGATTGTGTTTGTTTTCTATTAGATTATGTCTTTACAAAAAAGGGTATCCTTCCCATCACATACTGCAACCATTGGTTCCCAATACATGCATTGATTGGTAAATTATTCTTCATTATATAAGAACCTATGAACCTTGGCACCATTATAAAATACTTACTAGTGTTTAACATTATCAGAGACAGATTGTCTTGACAATACTTCAATATTGTAATCATAGAAAGGAGAAACAACATAGTTTTTGAACCTATATCTAATCACCGCTAACCTATTTTATGAAAAATCTCTTTTTACAATTCTATCATTTCACCACCTATATTAAAGTAGTGAACCTTCTCAATAAAATACCTTACTGCATGTTTCCTAGTACCTTGTTTCATTCATCTGAATGATTTCATGGGAGCAAAAATGAAGCCTTGTCCCACCATTTATCAGGCCACCCCATTATCGTGTGTAACGCTTAGTATAGTTCAGTGCCATGAGATTCCATTTGTAAATCCTATAACATCAAGAGTAATGCCTTACACTGTCTTCACCAACTGGACTATTTGTGCACTTTTGCAAATTTCAATAGGACATCAAGAGGAAATTAAAATTTTCTTGAGATGGAGATATAACTGAGAACTTCGGCCCCATTTCCAATATTAGAGAAATTACCATCACATGGAGGTGTAGGATTAGATGATTCCCATAATTATAGGATTGAAAACGGTGACTAATATATCGCCCGATGAACTAGTATATGATGGTTTCATTTACCCTCATGGCTAGTTAATTTGATCCTGAATTAGGGCATTATAGTATTCCCAAAAGCAACTCTGGGACTCTGTCTTGGAGCATGGGTAAGCCTTTTCACCCACCATAAAATTAGGCCACCCTGATGTATGTGCAATAAGTCAGTTTGAGGTGAAACTATGTATATTGCCTAGGTTTGCTTGATGACAATATAACGTCTGACATGGAGCTTACACTAGACTCAAACTGGTCTACCCAGTGCTTTTTCGAAACAATTCTAAAGACACACAAGAGGACCAACATTAAGATGGATAAAATTGACATGGGATTTTGTAGAGGGTACCAACTCATAGGTGTATGGATCAGACGAGACCTTTTTATGGATGCCACGAGATGAATGGAGATATCACCCGATGAACTTATAGCATTTTCTGCTCTCAGGGCTCTTAAAGGACTACGCCTGGATAAATTATCCTAGAATCACTGATGACCATTGGGTACCAAAAAAAAGCCTCAATTCCACCATTTATAGAGGCCACCCCTACATGTTTGTATGAGGACGTTCGGTGTCATGAGCTTCTAGTTTTTAAAATATAGACCTCCAACAGTCCATACATTGACTACAAACTGGACTATGTTGATTCACTTTTGTAATATATGATGAGGACAACATATTTAGGACCGAATTTGAGATGGAGAAAATTGAGACATGATTTCATAGAGGTAGTTTCTCCTATCACGTAGATATGTAGGATAAATATAGTGATCCTTTCTAGGATGATTGTCCATGGTGATCGAGATATACACCAAGCTTGAACTTGATAGACAAAGGTATTGATTTATCTCTCAGAGGCTACTTAAGGGACTAAATGAATTCAAAAAATTGGATACTCTATAAGAATATCTCCCTCCTTTAGTAGAAGCAGCTGAGACCGTTGGGCATAGAAAAAAATGCACTTGTCCACCATTACCAACCAATAGTCCAACTCAATAGAAACAATTGATCACAGTTGGTACTACTGGTGCAAGCAAGACTAGGACTTCTAGGATTGCTGTAAAATAGGAAGCAGAAGGTACAATCCTTACATTGACTCAAACTGGACAATTCAACGCAATTATGGTTCAAAGTACCTATGATAGTCAACATGATCCGAATTGAGATGTAAGTCAAAAACTCCGAGATATAATTTCATAGAGGGTACCTTAGACATTATAGTTGCTCCTCCATGTGAAAATAGGATAACTATGAAATATTGACCCATCTCTCAGATGTCTAAGGAATGTGACGGAGATGGACCTGACTATGGGGAAGTCATCATATTTTTTCATTGTGTTTTTAGTTGTAGTAATTGATTAACAACATGCACATCTGTAGCTATGTGTGATTTTATGCAGTTAGATGTACCACCTTCAGTCATATGTTTTACATATCTAGTGTTGCAATGTTCTTCAGCACTATGAAGGAAACAGAAAAATCCCCAAAGTACTAGATGACATTTCCTTGATGAAGGTGGTGCTCAATCACAAGAGCCATATGTGTAGATTTTACAGCTCCCAATAACAGAAATATAAGAGTTGCTGATTGCAAAGGATTGCAGATGTTCAGAATTATTAAGTAACATGTATTTTTACCTCTTGAGCCTCACTCTTGGCTCTATGACTTAAGAATGTTAGGAAACCTATGTTATTGAGTTTTTTAATTCATTGTACTCATCATTACATATCACTAAGATTTGAAAATAAAAGGATCAGTACTCCTAACTCAGGTTATTAGAAATGAAATCATCAATTTATTTCATGATGGAAATGGCACTATGTTATCACCACACAAGTCGTGGGATGTAACTTATAACTACTGATTAATTAAGAGATACATGTGTCATAAAACTAAAAGATAAGGGAATGCTACTTAAGGAACCCATCATTTCCTTGGGGTTTCCTCATTACCTCATATCGTTGTGTACACCCTATCAAGCTCTATTTTTTTCATTCTTCATCTTTTATCCCCATCATGGTGCCTGAAAACCCTTTAGAGAAATCCCAAATTTTATCATATTATTGATAGCTATCCTTGAAGGTTAAGATATGCATGCTTGTGCTACTAGCTTCAGAGAAAATGACATGTTCCTAATGTGTAAATGAACCATAAGGCTACATCAGAAGCTAACACAACAAATGAGAAAATACTATCTTGCAAAATCACCTATGATCCTCAGTAAATCATAATAGAAAATAAGCTTCAACGAATTCTCCACATTATGGAATACATAGAGAGGTCAGTAGGCATCAATTATGCTTTCTGAAGGTTTCCTGTTTAAGTGTGCAGTGAAAATTTAGCAGTTGAAGAAAAGCAAATTTTCTTTTAAATGATTAAAAAAATGTGAATGACAAGCTCAAGAGATGGAATATTTCATCATTGCATAAGACAGGGTTTGAGTTCTTCACCAAGTGACTTACAGTAGAAGTTAATTCATGATGCAAGAGTCCTAAAGTAAACAATGCAACCATCTTGGTGAATGAACAACTGAATTACCCATTCTAATTTGCAAGTGATAACTATCAAGTACAGAGTGTAGACTTTAAGACCCTCAGAGAAGATTTCAAGAAAGCTTCCACTTCACTAGACTTGTATCTCATGCCACAGAATGAGGAATTCAAATGGATATAATACATATAGTTCAAACCAGTTTCAGGTTCAAGTTCTATAATATTAAGACGGGTGAAGTGATATGGACAAACTCATAAAGGAGTTCATATTTAAAGTTCAAATGGTATTACAGTATGGTTTGATGAATGCAAGTATCAATATCACAAGGTTTCAACATTCAGAGTCATCAAGATAAGTTTGAAGAAAAGATTCCCCCTCCCTATAGTTTAGTCGAATGTTCATGAAACATTTTTTTTTCAAAGGTTACACTTGTGATGTTACACCTTCAAAATTTCTAAGAGATAGTTCAAAATTATGGTTTGCAGGAACAAGAAATATGAGCCATCCATGTCATGGGAAACTTTCCATCCTTGCAGAGGAAAAACATTGATACAACTTCTAGCAAGTACAAGTTACTAATAGATCAGTACTACAAGATCAAGCCATCTAAACAAGGAAGGAATTGCACTTCATAAAGATTAGGGTAAAACTTTGTGCAACATAGTTGTATCAAATAAGAGCTTGAATAAAGATGTTGCAGCCATACAAGCAAGAGTTGTCAGTTTTGAACAAAGTATAGTCAAGTTCAAAGTTTAGTTTAAGGATCAAAAGCATGGCAAATGTGGATTTATGTTTTCAGAGGATGATACTTCTTCCATTTTACAAGAAATAAACTCTACAAGTAGACATTGCCATCAATGATATTATTCTCGTTTCGGTGAGAAAAATTCTTAGAACTCATAAGATGTAAAATATTATGCATTTAGTAATCAAATTGCTGGTCCTAAAATCCAAGATACGGCTTCCATGAGCAACAGAAAAGTTTGGATTAAAAGCATGAGCACAAAAGGTCCATGATCACAGTAAGGTTTTAAGTATTCAGGTGTTAAAGGAAAAGGTTATAAATGCACATTTTTGTCTCTTAGCATACTTCAAAACAAAAAAAATCAAATTAACTCCTGATTTGAGGAAGTCAAAAGCTAATTTTTTATTTCCAAGCACTTAAAAAAGAGTTCTCAATCTCCCAAGTGATCAAGATAAAATAAATGAAAGGAAAAATTCATGGAAGGAATTAAGTTCAGAACCATAACTTTTACTTTAAAAGTTTCAGTTTCAGATTTGATGACTTCGTAAATAGTTACCTTTCAAAGCCACAGATTTGGGCATTATAGTAAAAGGAAAAAAAATCTAAGTGAATACAGAGCTGAGAATTACGAGCTCAAAGACCCAAAATACAGAGCTCCTTTTTGTAATGAAATACAAAAAAGGAACATTTAATAATTCCATGGTAGTAATAAGTAAATCACATAACCAGTTGTAAAATACAACTACCAAGAACGAATAATGACACCCATATTTAATATAGGGTTCAAATGTATAGTTTTCACAAATTTTTATAAATTTTACAGTCTTAGAGATGGGAATCATTTTCCTTCCATGACCACTCCATATTTTTCTAAGAAATACATAAAAGTTGAAGAACTCATCGTTTGTAATCAAGCTTTCGAAACCCATGAAGAAACTTCAGTGGCAGAGAAATAATAAGATCCCAGAATGAGTTTCAAACTCGAGTTGTAAGGGAAACAAAGAAATGCAAAAAAGGAGAAGTATTAATGCATGTTTTGAAGAAAAATGACAAAAAAATACCAAAGTTTTAACATCAAACCAATACACAGTGAAGAAGCTATAAGGATATGACTTGTATAAATCAGAACATATACAACAGAATAACATGAGAGAACGCCAAAATATAGATAAATGATGACAATATGCTCATATAATAGCTTTGCCACTTCGAGGGGGCAACCTCCAATACCACTTTGAGGGGGTAACCTCCAAACCATACAATAACACTCCAATGCTCAATATCATGATTAACTATAACCTTATAACCCCTATATATAACATTCTAACCTATGGTCAATACTGAGGCCGACCTCCTAAGCATAATAAATAATAAATGAATGATATAATAAGATAAGGGGATATGTGCCACATGTCAGCATCTCCATCAATACATATACATCATAAAATCCTTTCCCTAAGTGCATAGCATTCCTTCCCTCCTTGACATGTTTCGTCCCTGAAACATAAGAAGAAACCATGTAATGAGTGTGTTGTAAATTTTTACACACTTTGCGCCATGATCGATCATCCATCCATATGTGATCCTGGTAGATGATACATATCTGAACTAATATCCATATTCCATTGCGCTACTCTGATTCCATTCATGACCATAGTTTATCATCCTTGGATTTCATGCATAACTAACATAAGTATGCAATGCATAACTAACACAAGGATGCAATGCATAACCATAATAAGGATTCCATGTACAACCATAATAAGGATAACCATACTAAGGATTCCATGCTTCATAATTGTTGCTCCATTGATCCCCTGTATAAATAAAGTGATTATTCCTCCAATTACCTGTATATCTATATTGGTTGGAAATATGATGTTCCTTGGGATATCTCCATGATTTTTTTCTCTCATGTTGACGTGGATTTCCATATGCTGCAATTGTAGTATCCTCAACCTTATCAATCTGTTTCTGAACTTTCTTTTCTTCTTCCACCTTTGCATTTGATATTTTATTTTTCTCTTGAGTAGATGAATCATCATTTCCTTATTTTTCTTCATGTTCCTCTTTTGAATCATCCTTATTCCCTTCTTCTCCATATTCTAAATCATCCCCATGGTCTATATTGACTTTTCTTTGATTTCCATTAAGCTTGATATCCTGTAAAGTGACCTCCTTCTTTTTGTACCAAATCTTCATAAACTTATTTTTCATATTAATATTAATTGTCCCCAATGTCTCTAACCAAGGATACCCAAGAACAATATCCAAACCATCCATATATAAGGCAAAAAAAATATGAATGTAAAACATATTTATCCATATAGATCTTTAAATCTTCAAAAACTTGAATATGCTTACCATCCACTTGAGCTTCCTTAATATGTTTTGCTTATACATGTATATTTTGAGCTACATCCCTATTGATGAAGTTATATTTGTTGCTAGGGTTTATGGAAACAATTACCTTTTTCCTTTGAATACACCCTTCAAACTGAAATATTGAAGCTTTCTTCCTTAGAGATGCACTATCCTGTGTAGCAACTTTATCATCAACTTCTTCTTCTTATTATTCTTCTTCTTCTTCTTATTTTTCTTCTTCTTCTTCTGCTTCATCATCTTCTTCTTTTGTTGCCCATCTATCTATGAAAACTTGTTCCGGTTCCTCCAAAGACCAATTAGACTTTTCCTTTCTCTAACTTAGAAAACCAAATCTGTGCAGGGACACTAATCTTCACAACTTGAATAAACAAATATCTGATGGTTTAGAGAATTGTATCCTCTAAATGTTGTTCCATTTCCATTCTCTAGACCAATCAATCCTGCCATTTTTAATCTCAGAAAACCAAGCTACCATCCCCATGATCCACCAAAACTAGGGTTTTAGGAATAGACCTATTCCTTGTCATGAAACCTATGAGAAATCTAGCCCTATTCAGATAACATTTCAGCCACAAGTCTTTAGAAATAACAGAACACAAACCCCATATTTAATTTTTGAGAGGTTTTTGAAAATGTATTAGAAATTCAGGGAAATTCCTCAAATTGCGGCTTGTGGAGCAAAATAGTGAAAAAAAATAAATAATAAATAAATATGACAAACCCCAGATCTAAAATTTTATGAAATTTCATTGGTATCACCTTTGAATATATTACCATAAACTCAAAAAAAATTGTTTCCTAATTTGTCATTATTAAGAAGATATAGATGAAACCGTAGAATTAGGGTTTCAACCCTAAAACAAACACAACTTTTACAAAAAAGATCTAAAAAATCTAAAATTTTGAGGGAAGATCACTTGAACTATTTATCCACTCCCCAATAAAATAATCTAAAAAATTCTAAATCTATCTCAAGATATAGATGAATCACCAACATTAGGGTTTCATCCCACAAATTGCCCAGATCACTGCTCTGATACCACTTGTAAGGATATTACTTGTATAAATCAGAACATATACAGTAGAATAACATGAGAGAACACCAAAATATAGATAAATGATGACAATATGCTCATATAATAGCTTTTCCACTTCGAGGGGGCAACCTCCAAACCATTAAATAACACTCCAATACTCAATATGATGATTAACTACAACCTTCTAACCCCTATATATACCATTCTAACCTATGGCCAATACTGAGGCCGACCTCCTAAGAATAATAAATCATAAATGAATGATATAATAAGATAAGGGGATGTGTGCCACATTTCGGTATCTCCATCAACCCATATACATTATAATATTATATCCCAAGGTACATAGCACAGAGATCCATTCTCATTCATAGAAAATACCTTGGAATATCTATCACAGATATGCGTGACCATCTCCATCCTTATGAAGAACTATTTGACTTGGTACTCATAATGTAAGAACATCAACTCCCTCACAGAGAATTGCATTAGATCACTCAAATTTTTCCATATCCCTTAGGAACATAAATTGATACTGGAAGTAGCGCAATTCAACAAGGCATTAAAGGGAAAATAGATTCCATCGGAATTTTTCAAGAAATTCCATCAGTTGCAGGATCATCTTCTACATAATTTTTATCTCTCTCTCCTTATTCCTTTTCTTCTTCCTCATTTTTTTCCCCTCCTTTTTTAATTCTTCATTATATGTAGTCATGAAATTTATTCTTATTCATTAAAGTGACTTTACAAGGTTGAATTGTAAAATTCCCTTTGTTTTATAAAAAGGGAACTTAATTTCCTAAGTCCTAGGAAGATAAAAATTCATGAGAAGAATGGGGAAATGAAATGTAATGTGGGGGGTAGATGAAAGGTATTTTTGGGTCCTATATAATGTAATGACACCCTCATTCTTAGGGGTTGTAAATTTTGTACTCAAGAGAGATATTTTTGAGCAAAAAAAGAGATAACATTTTCTTCTTATTCCCTTAACTAAATTTTCCTCCATTTCTTACATTTTTCAACTTTATAAAAAAAGAAATAAAGAAAGGGATTGTTTCTTTTCATGGCTCGTGAATGTATGCATGTTTTCCTCCAGTCATTAGAATAATAATCTTGTTGTTTCTTACCAGTAAATTGTGAATGATAATTGTGTAATTAGATCTTGCAAGAATCTGATTTTCTAGTTGTATGGTTAATTTTACTTTTCTAACTTCCCACTCCCCTTTCCCCACACTTCAGCAAATTCTTCCCTTACATTTCCTTGTAAGCATTTTCTGTGGGTACAGTGGAGTGTACCTGTTGGATCCCTGGCCTCTTGGCCATCCACAAAATTTTTATGTCCATTTGATCACAATAAAGTGGAGATTCACCAACCAAGTAGAGGGACCTATATTTATAGAGCGTTGGCTAGAAATATATAAATGTTTCCACCAAATTTTTTTCTCACCAATAGTTTTTGGGTCCTTTCTATCCATTTAAGCATCTTATCTTTTTGAAAGTCATCCTTTTCATGGTTAATTACAAAATTCAAGAAAGGGAATCATATAAATATAAATTTATGTGATCATAATAAGGGATGAAGCACTAAGCATCTACTATCTCCACCTAAGGTTGCATACATTAAAGCATATAAGTGCTCTATTACATCCATATAGCTCCATCACAAGGTACATAAGGGATGTTTTTTTTCATCACACTTAATAGGAGGGGAGTTCATTCTATTCCATGCACACATTTATTACATTCTACATCTATCTACTTACTTGTTATCCACATATGACTAGTAAAAGAGAAACCTAGGGCATGATTCTACACACACACACACACATAAAACTACATTTGGTCTGATACGTAGTGCAATGCTTAGATATAAGTCCACCATTGTTGTGGCTAAGGACAGTCTGACCCCTCATTTTATGTCTTTGAATTTAGGATTTGATGTCTATTTGAGGGTTTTTCTGGTTCATTCTTCATTGTAGGTTTCTAGTGACTCCAACAATCATTGTAAGAATCAATAATGACTAAAGGTGAGTACCAAAGAACATCTTGCGACCCTAAGATTTCAGGTTTCTAAGAATTTCTATAGACCCAAGTGCCTATAAGCAATACCTGGGCACCTGTGCCTTCCCTTGTCCTTCTACAAATGCCCATGTCTAGCTTGTTCCACCATTTTTCCAATTTTATAAGCTCTAGTACAATGGTCAGTACTTCACATTTCTATGTCTTCCAACTTTCTACACTTTCCAGAACTTGGAAAATCAGCTAAGGCACATTTCCCTTTCTTTTCACGTTGGGGTTTCATTATTTATTGTTTATTTTTCTTTGGTATATTTCTTTATTTCATTATTGCATTCATTTACTACTATTATAGCATCAAATTAGGCATATTATATTACATTTTATCTTAGTCATTTTGGTGAACCTCACGCTCAAATCCACCTTATTTCTAATGTTTTATTATTATTCCTCTCACCCAAAGTGATTGATTTGGGAATATTGAGCATATTAATCTTCCTCCATCCTCTTGTAGGGTTTCTTAATCAATGGAAGAGGTTTCTACATCAGTGGTTGCAACTGAAAAATCCCTTTCTTAACTCTCATAATGTTACCCATCAAGAAAAAAAAGCTTATAATAGTGATAATTCATAATATGAGGATACTAATGTTGATCAAGACCAATTGAACACACTTCATGACTTTTGACATGCTTTGTCTAGTAATCCCACCAATCTTCCAAATATTGTACATGCTTTGATCATTTCTTAAAATACTCGTCATTTTGCCTGAACTTTACTTATTGATAAATCTTTATCTCCCTTGGTCTCTACTAAGCCTATCACTCTAGTATCAATTCCTACCACTACTTCTCATATTATTCCACCTTACTCCCAATGCACAACCTAGTTCCTCTTTAAATAGTCCTGATTTTATATTAGGATTTGCAACCACAAATTCACCAGTTGTAGCTCACCACTTCCCATATATATCCATCTCTTGAATCCACTTCACTTCTTCATACTCCTTTTTCACCTACAATTTCCACATATCCACTGCAACCAAAATTCAACTCTCATAAGTTTCTAATCTTCTAAGGTTATGGTTACCCACAAGATTATCTCTGAGCCTTTCACATTCCATTTCTTTACTATGTGGATGATTACACCATTTTAGCAAAGATTTTTCCTCGCAGTCTCTAATATTATGTGATGTGTGGGTTCTATGACCTACCTATTCATTTGGTAACATCTTTCACCCATCTAGCTGATGCTTTTCTTGATAACTTATCTATCAATATCGACTCTAAGATTTCCTATGAAAATCTTGCACAACTCAGACAAGGATCTAATGAAAACTTAGCAGATTATGTCTTGTGATATAAAATCACTTAGCTAAGATGTCAAATGTGCTAGCAGAATTTTAGCTTCAAGACTTATTCACTCAAATTTTATTACCACCTCTTTAGGATAGTGTTTTATTTGAGACATATCCTTCATTTTATCACTTGTTTCATACTCTTAAGATTTGTGAAACTAAGATCTTATCTAAAGGAAATATTAAATATCAATAGAAAGCCTCATATTCTACATGTTTTCAAAACAAATCATCATTCAAACCATCAACAACCAAGCCAACTGACACAGAAATCAATGTCAATGCGGTATCCACTACCAAAGATCTTCAATCACAACTACCTAGGCATACATTTAAAAAGTTAACTATTTCTCCAAAAATCACATTACAAATCCTTGAGAGGAATCTTATTACACTTCCTGCCCCACTTGAATTAGAACCATTTCTTCCATAAGGCTGGGATTAGAATGAGAAATTTTGATGAAAATATCATCAATATGTGGGACACTCTATAAATAGGTGTTTCAAACTTTGCACCATCATCTAAGGTCTTATTGATGACAACAAAATTGAGATTTCAGAACCTTTGGAATCTTTTCCAGTCAATGAAAATCATAAGATCAAAATATTCAATAATCTACTTCTAAGACATGACAAGAAACTGACTGAATCCTTAGGTAATCATACATATCATGTAGTGCCTCCTCCTATATCAGGGGCTCTTAATTTCCTAGTTTCTCATACTGACACTTATCCACCAGTTATTTCTTTCTCTAACGATGATTATCATGCGGTATTATCTTCTAATCACTTACACATAAGTTCCTCTATTAGATCTACCTCTATCAATAATACCAAGATTGATACCTCATGGCCCATTTACGCATGTTCTATTCCACTTCTTTCTCCTTTCAGGTATCCACCTTCCCAAATTTCATATCTAACGAAAAAATCCTATGTCGTTTTCAAGCTTTACATTATATTTGGTCCTCTTACTATATTGGTGCCCTTCCTTGTGGGACAAACAGTCAATGGGTGTGACATGCTCTTAGGCCTCAATTCGATTCGTAGGTATAGGTCTATCATATTCATGAATCATTTCCGTCTAAAATTCATTCACAACAATCAAGTCATTTCTATTAATGTTGTACCTACATATAATCCATGGTTGCACTCTCCTCTCATAGTTTCAAATCCACCACCTAATCTATCTAGTCCCCCACAGTTTATTGCTCCTAAAGCAAAATATACTCTTATCTTACCTAATTGCACACGACCTACATGGTCTCATCTCTCTATTAGTCCAGTACAATAATCTATGTCCCTCACTAGGATAACTCCTATAACTAGACCTAATCTACCACCTAAATTTATTCCATGTCATTTTCCATCACTACCACATTCTGATTCACATAGGTCTCCATAACCTACACATTTTGTTACACCATGGTGCCCACAATATAATCATCAGTTTCATGCATATAGAATTCAATCACCTACACAACATTTATATCATATACCACCACTCTTATAGCATGTTCACACTCCATCTCGATCATCATCAGATGGAGGGTCTCCATCCTTCAATTTTATCAGATAATGCACACATAATCACATGCTTGGAGGAATTTTCTTTATTTACCCTCCTAAAATCAATAAACATCTTACTATCTCATCACTTTAATTCCAGACTTAGACATACAACAGACACATATTACCATTACCCGATGACGTACTCTAGTGTTATGGTTCACACTCGAATCTTAAGGGCATAATAAAAGATGAACCTCACACATGGCACACTATACACACTATGCATTATCATACACTTAACCATATAAAACATTTTATACTAGACACATTCACCATGCATATCTCTAACATTTCTTAGTCACACTACACATTACACATCTCACAAAAGACATATCCTACATGTTCAACATTCTCTTATTGCATCATTTATCAAAAATTTGGCATCTTACTCACCATATAAATTCACACTACATCTTTTTTACATCCAATTTAGTGTTGCACTCATTACCAAAGGACACACTCTATTTTCATGGTTCATACTAGACTACTGAGGGTCCAAATCAAAATTTAACCTCACCCCATGACACCTCTTTCATTCTACACTTTCCTCTTCACATTCTATCATACCATGCAACATTTTTTGTCATTACCTTAATCATTATTTTTGTGATAAAAACTTTATGCTAAATAATCACATCTTCTATCATCCATTTATGTCATAATATACGCTTTATGGTACTGTTATCCATATTTCTCCCCTCGGGAAAAATATTGGATCACCCATGATCTAGCATGGAAAGAATCATAGAAAACACATTTAAATCTTACAAAATGGTTACAGAGGGAATCTACAATGGAATGACATGGCCTACGAAATTTTAAATGACCTTATGCGAGAAGAAAGAGAAGAAACAACTCTGTCGCCCGAACATGTGTCTTAAATCTATTTGACAGACTCAAGTAGGCTCTAAAATAAAAAGAGGAAGGGTCAAAGAAGGAGTCCATGTAGTCTAAGAAGAACTAGAGGCCCAAGAAGAAGAAGAGGAAAAGATTCAAAGTCTTCGGGCTCAAAATAGTTTAGAAAGAGTCCAAAAATTGACTATGGAGGAGACAACGGAGAGAGCCATGTGTCATCATGGTGCTTCTCCAAAGTTGAAACCCAAAAGGAGAGGTTCAAACAAGAAATAGGATGCCGTGTGTCCCATATGTAAAGGGGGGACCATTTTTCAAACTGTTTTCCCACCCATTTGTACAAACTCGATACAAACTTTGAAGGGTCATATCTTTCGACTCAGGGCTCAAAATATTGTGAATCTTACATTGTTGGAAATGTCTCGACATCCTCTATTCCATGGAAAGATAAAAAATAATTTCTTCGGGCCCTGGTAGGTGAAAAATGGAGAAAACGTCTTGAATCCTTTAATGCAGGACCTCCTTGCTCTTCAACTACCATATCTGATTCAATTCGATCCACTGGGGAACCATAAGTGACATATTGTGGGTAGATTTGCAAAAGGCATTGATAATCAATGGTTAAAATTTCAAAGTGGGATTCAATGCATATCTCATGGTGGTTGGAGTATGATTAGATTTTTCCCTCTTCACTCTCTCCTATTCATTCTATATATGTAACACTTCTCATTTTGAAATAAGAGAGACATTCTAGGCATAGAGAAACTCTGTCAAATTTATTTCTTGACACCATTTTTGAGTAGAGAACCTTATGCTATGCCTATAAAATGTATTTATTCCTCTATTCTAGAAATTTAATGGTCTATGCACCTTCTAGAGCAATAAAAAAACATGTTTTTGTGGTGTTCTTTAACACTTTTCATCATTTTTTGCTTCTCCATGCCTCTACCTTCCATATTTGTTTTTTTATGCATGTATTTCACATTTACAGGTGCAGGATGTTGTGTTTCACGGAGTTTAATGGCAAATTTCAAGTTTTGGGCCATGTTACTTCTATCTTACCTCCCTCATCTCCATTTTTTTCTTTTTCTTTCTCCCTCAACAGAATATCTTACTTCCTTTGCTGGTGTATCACCGCTTTAGTTTAGGCTCTATTTTTTCCCTCTTTCTCTCTCCTTTATTTCTTGGAATGGTTAGATTAGTATAGGTTTACTTTAAATACACTGGAGTAGCTTGTGACAGGTAGTTTAGGAACAAGAACCATTTTTTGCTAGAGGATCATTCCCATTTGCAAGTCCCACAGCTTGGGGAAGGATCCAATGTTCTGTAATCACACCAAATGATCCTGCCTTAGAACAGCAAATCCATAACTTATTTGGGGGTGCTGTGATTTCAAACTAATAGTTTTTACACGCCCGGTGGGACCAAAGGTCTTCACTTTATTTCATCAATTTGATGTGTTCTTTGTGGGATTTAGCCTTTTGATTCACATACAAGCACATCTGGAAACTCCATCTAGTCAAAAACCCATTCTCTCAGTTGTAGACCTTTTCCATCCATTTTCATCCATTTTTCTCTTCCATCTCTTCCATTTTTTCCCATTCCATGAGGTCGTACAATCATGACTTCATTCCCTTCATGGAACTCACACTTATAGCAATATATTCCACCTCCAATGTATTTCCCAACTCCTCCAGATCAACATTATGATCAGATCTAGAACCATTATGGTTACCCATATGAGCAGTGTCAAAACCAATATATGACTATGAAGCTTATCAAGGACAAGGGGACACATAAAATGGAAATAGTTATGTAGAGGATGATGGTCTACTAGAGAAGATTCAAAAAATGGAGGATAACATGGTTCATTCAAGGGGCATAGCACAAATGAAGGCATTGAAGATTAGTTACAGGGAACCTTGTCCATGGGAAGACCCTTTTCCAAGACATTACAACCCTCACGAGAAGATGGAATTCATGATTGGAATGTTGCCCCAACTTGCACAGTGGACTGAGGGGATAAAAACATATGAGAAAAGTTTGAATCAACCTTGTGAACGGGTAATTCATTCAACAACTGCTTGTCTTTATTTTTCTCCCTCTCAAGCTTTATCATTGCAGCAGTACCCAGTATTAGGCCCAGCATACACTGCCCCAAGTGTGAAATCCATCCCTCCATCCCCTAGTCTTACATCCCATATCATGTTTTCTGCCCTCTTCTCTTCCAAATTCAAATCCCCTCCACAAGATCCAAATGAAATACCTCACCCTCCAAAGAAACAATAATTTTCACCTCCTCCACCACCATAAACAAATGCACAACTGGTTGAATCCCAACCAACTCCTCTTGTCTTCCCAATTCCATGTGGGGGAGATGAAAATAAAAAAAATAGTCAATAAGGACAACAAGAAGAAGATCCACGAAAAGAAGAAATGATCAAAATATTAGTAAGCTTGGCTCTCATATATGGGATTGAAAATATTCCCTTGTTGGTTAACCATACAAAAGAGGTGAATGTTGAGGGGCCAGTGGTGAATGAAACTAAATTTGTAGTAGAGGAAGGAGAAGTTGCTCCAAATCCAAAAGAAAAAGAGTGCATTCTAGCTGAGGATGAGAGTAATGCAACCCCAAAAGCTTTGAACACAAAGCAGGCCATAGAAGAACCTTTAGTTATTCCCCTCACCTCATCTCTCTCGAATTCTAATGTTGAAGAAGAGTTTTATCTTTCAAACTCAATGTTTGAGAATGAGGGAAACCATGGTGAACAAGTTATAGACCAAGAGGACACCATGGAAGAGGTTGAACATTTGCAGTAGAAAAATAATGAGGCAAATTATTTGTCTTATTTGTAGGACTATTTTGATGGAGAAGAACCAGTTGAGTTTCTATTTTTTTCTCCTCCTTCATCCACCTTCCAAGCATATGAACCTGCTGTCATAGAGGAGAATATTCATTTGTAGTATTCTGCACCATATAACAGTGTTTTGGGATCTATTTTGGGAGACTCAAACCTTCCATGCTCTTCATAGGAGGATGAAGAGAAACAATAGAAGAGTTCCACCATTCCTTCCACGTGATTCACCCAAATAGGTCTACAATAAGACTCCATTTTTGGAGTGGAAAATAAGAGAAATGGGCATATAAAATGGATCATACCTTTCCCAATTAGGTATTTGGCTTCATTACATCCAAAGGAGAAGCCAGAACCAGCCATACCTACTTCAGGGCATGAGGATGAATACCAAAGCACCAAGGGTCATCATCAATATCTCCAGGAGTTGAATGCAAGTTAGCTTGAGGAGGTATTTTCCATTAATACTGATACCTTGATGATTTGGGTGGAGGACTGACTTATTGTTAGTTTTTCACTCATATAGGCAGCTATATTTAGTTTCAAATAATTTTCATGGATGCCACTCTTAAGAAAGGGAAGCTAATTCTCCCTTCCTGTAACAAGATTTGTTTAGCATTCTTTCTCTCTAGTTAGTGTAGGAGTAGGAGTAGACTTTGTTTCCAGAAAAAGAATTGCTTATGTACACTCTACATGTCTCATTTGAGGCATGTATGATTTGGTCTCTATATATAAGTTTTGTTCACATTGCACCAAAGGTACATAAATCCAGGATCTTCAGTATTCATAGTAGGGAAACTCATAGTTACCTATAATAGTTTCCATCTTCAAAGAAAATAAATGTAAAGCAACTAAATTCGTTTTAAAATAGTTCATTTTAGGGACAAATGAAAACCCCGGAGTTAAAACAATTTTCTACTCTCAGAAAATTCCATTTCCAAGATTTCCTTATGAAAATTGAGAGTGAAAACTCAAGGTCAGAAAAAACATAGAAAAGGCATATAGTCAGGCTCGTAGTGGCTCAGGGATCAGATCCTCAAAATTTCAGATCAATTTCATGTTTATCAGGTAGACTCCATGCCCAATGGATGCTTTGAGGCCACATGTTTTTTCATCTAGCACACAGATGTCCCCGTGAGTCACCAAATTGTTATCCATATTTTTCCCCTCAGGAAAAATATTGGATCGACCACAACCCCACATGGAAAGATTCATAGAAAACACGTTTAAATATTGCAAAATGGTTGCAGAGGGACTCTTCAATGGAATGACGGGGTCTGTGAAAGTTTAAACAACCCTGTGCAAGAATAAAGAGAAGAAACGGCTCTGTCATGTGAACCCGTGTATTAAATCTATTTAACAGACTTGGGTAGGCTCTAAAATGAAAAAAGGAAGCATCAGGGAAGGAGGCCAAGTAGTGTTAGAAGAACCAGAGTCTCAAGAAGAAGAGACGAAAAAGATTCGAAGTCTTCGGGCTCAAAACAGTTCAGAAAGAGTCCAAAAATTGACTAAGCATGGAGGAAACATTGGAGAGATCCACATGTTAGTGAGGGGCTTCTCCAAAGTTGAAACCTAAAAGGAGAGGCTCAAACAAGCACCAAGATTCCGCGTGTCCCATATGTAAAGGGGAACCCATTTTTCAAATTGTTTCCCCCCCATTTGTACGGACTCGATACAAACTTTGAAGGGGCATATCTTTCGACTCAAGGCTCAAAATATTGTAAATCTTACACTGTTGGAAATGTCTCGATGTCCTCTACACCATGGAAAGATAAAAAAATCATTTTTTTGGGCCCTGCTAGGTGAAAAATGGAGAAAACGTCTTTAGGCCTTTAATGTGGGATCTTCTTGTTCTTTAACTACCATATCTAATTTGATTCAATCCGCTAGGGAACCAAAAGTGACATATTATGGGTGGATTTACAGAAGGCATTGATATTCAGTAGTTGAAATTTCAAAGTGGGATTCGATGTGTATCTCATGGTGGTTAGAGTAGGATTCAATTTTCCCCTTTTCTCTCTCTTATTTTTTTATATTGTGTAACACTTCTCATTTTGAAAAAAGAGATACATTATGAGCATAGAGAAACTCTATCAAAGTTGTTTCTCGATGCCATTTTTGAGCAAAAAACCTTTTCATATGTATGGAAAATGTATTTGTGCCTGTATTCTAGAAGTGTAATGGTCTATGCACCTTCTAGAGAAATAAAAAAACATGTTTTTATGGTTTTATTCAACCCTTTGCATCATTTTGTTGTTTCTCCATGCCTCTCCCTTCCATTTTTTTTTTCTGTGCATGTATTTCACATTTCCAGGTGCAAGATGTTGTGTTTCATGGAGTTTAATTGAAAATTTGAAGATCTAGGCCATGTTACTTCTGTCTGACCTCCCTCATCTCCATTTTTTCTTTTTATTTCTCCCTCAACAGAATATCTCACTTCCTTTGTTGGTATATCACCACTTTAGTGTAGGCTCTATTTTCCCTCTTTCTCTCTCCTTAGTTCCTTGGAATGGTTAGATTAGGATAGTTTTAGTTTGCTTGCACTAGAGTAGCTTGTGGAAGGTATTTTAGGAACAAGAACCAAATTTCTCTAGAGGATCATTCCCATTTTCAAGTCCCACAGCTTAGGGAATGATCCAATGTTATGCAATCACACCAAATGACCCTGCCTTAGAAAATCATATCCATAACTCATTTGGGGGTGTTTTGATTTCACACTAACATTTTTGGCATGCCCGGTGGGATCAGAGGTCTTCACTTTATTTCATCAAGTTGATGTGTTCTTGGTGAAATTTATCCTTTTGAGACACATACAAGCAAATATGGCAACTCCATTTGGCTAAAAACCCATTCTCTAAGTTGCAGACATTTTCCATCCATTTTCCTCTTCCATTTCTTCCATTTTCTACCATTCCATGAGGTTGTAAAATCATGACTTCATTCCCTTCATAGAACTCACACTTACAGCAATATAGTCCACCTCCAATGTATTTATCAAACTCCTCCAAATCAACATTATGATCAGATCTAGAACCATTATTCTTACCCAAATGATCAGTGTCAAAACTAGTTTGACTATGAAGCTTATCAAGGACAAAGGGATGCATATAATAGTGATAGTTATGTAGAGGATATTGGTCTACTGGAGAAGATTCAAAAAACGGATGCTGGTATGGTTTATTCAAGGGGCATAACACAAATGCAGGCATTCAAGATTGGTTGTAGGGAACCTTATCCATGGGAAGGCCCTTTTCCAAGACATTACAAACCTCATGAGAAGTTGGAATTCATGATTGGAATGCTACCCCAACTTGCATAGTGGAGTGAGGGGATAGAATCATATGAGCAAAGTGTAAATCAACCTTCTTAATGGGTAATTCATTTAAAAACTCCTTGTATTTCTTTTTTTCCCTCTCAAGATTTATCATTGCAGTAGTACCAAGTTTTAATCCCAATATATGCTGCCCCAAGTGTGAAATCCATCCCTCCATCCCCTATTCTTACATACCATCTCAGTTTTTCCACCCTCTTCTCTTCCAAATCTGAATCCCCTTCACAAGAGCCAAATGAAATACCTCCTACTCCAAATAAACAAGAATTTTCACCTCCTCCACCACCACAAAAAATTCACAACTGGTTGAATCCCAACCTACTCCTCTTGTCTTCCCAATTCCATGTGGGGGAAATGAAAATAAAAAAAATTGTCAAGAAGGACAGCAATAAAAAGATCTAGGAAAAGAATAAATGATGAAAAGCTTAGTAAGCTTAGCTCTCAGATATGGGATTGAAAAGATTCCCTTGCTGGTTAAGCCTATAGAAGAAGAGAATGTTGAGGGGCCAGTGGTGACTGAAATTGAATTTGTAGCAGAGGAAGGAGAAGCTGCTCCAAATCCAAAAGAAGAGGAGTGCATTCCAGCTGAGGAGAGAAATGTAACCCTAGAAGCTTTGAGCACAAAGTAGGCCATAGAAGAACCTTCAGTTCTTCCTCTCACCTCATCTCTCTCGAACTCTAATGTTGACGAAGAGTTTAATATTTCAAAATCAATGTTTGAGAATGAGGGAAAATATGGTGAAAAAGTTACAGACCAAGAGGACACCATGGAAGAGGTTGAACATTTCCAACAGAACAATAATGAGGCAATTTATTTATCTGATTTGGAGGATTGTTTTGATGGAGAAGAACAAGTTGAATTTCTATTATTTTCTCATCCTTCATCCACCTTCCAAGCATCTGAACCTACTTTCATAGAAGAAAGCATTCATTTGCAACAGCCTGCACCTTATAGCAGCCTTTTGGGATCTAGTTCGGGAGACTCAAACCTTCCATTCTATTCATAGAAGGAAGAAGAGAAAAAATAGAAGAGTTCCACCATTCCTTCCACACCATTCACCCAAAGAGGTCTACAAGAAGACTCCATTTTTGGAGTGGAAAATAAGAGAAATGGGAATATCAAATGGATCAGACCTTGCCCAATCAGGTATTTGGATTTATTGGAGCCAAAAAAGAAGCTAGAACCAGTCATGCCTACTTCGGGGCATGAGGATGAATACCAAAGCACCAAGGGTCATCATCAATACCTCTAAGAGTCGAATGCAAGTCAGCTTTAGGAGGTATTTTCCATTAATACCGATACCTTGATGATTTGGGTGGAGGACCAGTTTATTGTTAGTTTTTCACTCATATAGGTAGTTGTATTTAGTGTCAAATCATTTGCATGGATGCCCCTCTTAAGAAAGGGAAGCTACTTCTCCCTACTTGTAGTAGGATTTGTTTAGTATTATTTCACTCTGGTTAGTGTAGGAGTAGGAGTAAACTTTGTTTCCAACAGAAGAAGTGCTTATGCACACTCTACATGTCTCATTTGAGGTGTGTATGATTTGGTCTCTATATAAAAGTTTTGTTCACATTGCTCCAAAGGTACATAAATCTAGCCTCTTTAGTATTCATAGCAGGGAAAATCATAGTTACCTGTAATAGTTTCCATATTAAAAGAAAACAAATGCAGAGAAACTAAATTCATTTCAAAACAGTCCATTTTAGGGACGGATGAAATCCTTAGAGTTAAAACAATTTTCTACTCTCAGAAATTCCATTTCCAATATTTCCTTATGAAAATTGAGAGTGCAAACTTAGGGTCAATCCAAACATAGAAAAGGCATACAGTCAGGCTCGCAGTGGCTTAGGGATTAGATCTTCAAAAGTTCAGATCAGTTTCATGTTTATCAAGTAGACTCCATGCCCAATGGATGCTTCGAGGTCATTGGTTTCTTCATCTAGCAGGCAGATGTACCTATGAGTCACCAAATTTTTATCCATATTTCACCCCCTAGGTAAAATATTGGATCGGCCATGACCCCACATGGAAATAACCAGAGAAAACATGTTTAAATCTTGCAAAATGGTTGTAGAGGAACTCTACAATGGAATGGCAGGGCCTGTGAAAGTTTAAACAAACCTGTGTGAGAAGAAAGAGAAGAAACGACTCTATCGGGTGAACCCATGTCATAAATCTATTTGACAAACTCAGCAGGCTCTAAAATAAAAAAAGAAAGGGTTAGGGAAGGATTTTGAGTAGTTTCAGAAGAACCAAATCCTCGAGAAGAAGAAGCAACAAAGATTCAAAGTCTTCGGGCTTAAAACAATTAAAAAAGAGTCCAAAAATTGACTAAGTATGGAGGATACATCGAAGAGAGCCACGTGTTAGCATGATGCTTCTCCAAAGCTAAAACCCAAAAGGAGAGGATCAAACAAGCAACATGTTTCCGTGTGTCCCATATGTAAAGGGGGACCCATTTTTCAAACTGTTTTGACACCCATTTGTACAGACTCGATACAAACTTCGAAGGGGCATATCTTTCGACTCAGGGATCGAAATATTGTGAATCTTACACTATTGGAAACTTCTCAACATCCTATATGCCATAGAAAGAAAAAAATCATTTTTTTGGGCCCTAGTAGGTGAAAAATGTAGAAAACATTTTTAGGAATTTAATGCGGGATTTTCTTGCTCTTCAACTACCAGATCCGATTCGATTCGATCCGCTAGGGAACCAGAAATGAAAAATTGTGGGCAGATTTGTAGAAGGCATTGATATTCAGTGATTGAACTTTCAAAGCAAGATTCGATGTGTATCTCATGGTGGTTGGAGCAGGATTCAATTTTTCCCTCTTCTCTCTCTCTTATTCTTTCTATATATTGTAACACTTCTCATTTTGTAAAAAGAGATACATTATGAGCATAGAGAAACTTTGTATAATTGTTTTCTCAACACCATTTTTGAGTAGTGAACCTTCTCCTACACCTAAAAAATGTATTTGTGCCTCTATTCCAGAAATGTAATGGTTTGTGCACCTTCTAGAGCAATAAAAAACGTGTGTTTTGTTCTTCAACCCTTTACATTGTTTTGTTGTTTCTTTGTGCCTCTCCCTTCCAGATTTTTTTTATATGCTTGTATTTCACATTTGCAGGTGTAGGATGTTGTGTTTCATGGAGTTTAATGGTGAATTTGAAGATCTGGGACGCGTTACTTCTATCTGACCTCCCTCATCTCCATTTTTTCTATTTCTTTCTCCCTTAACATAATATCTCGCTTCCTTTACTGGTGTATAACCGCTTTAGTGTAGGCTCTATTTTTTCCCTATTTCTCTCTCCTTGGTTCCTTGGAATGGTTAGATTAGGATAGGTTTATTTTTCCTGCATTGGAGTAGCTCATGACAGCTAGTTTAGGAACAAGAACCAGCTTTCTCTAGAGGATCATTCACATTTGCATGTCCCACATCTTGGGGAATGATCTAATGTTATGCAATCACACCAAATGACCCTTCCTTAGAAAATCAGATCCTTAACTCATTTGGGGGTGCTGTGATTTTTCCCTAAAATTTTTGGCACACCCGGTGGGACCAAAGGTCTTCACTTTATTTCATCAAGTTGATGTGCTCTTGGTGGGATTCAACCTTTTGAGGCACATACAAGCACATCTTGTGACTCCATCTGGTAAAAAATCCATTCTCTCAGTTACAAACCTTTTCCATCCATTTTCATCCATTTTCCTCTTGTACATCTCTTCCATTTTCTCCCATTCCATGAGGTTGTAAAAGCATGACTTCATTTCCTTCATGGAACTCACACTTATAGAAATATAGTCCACCTCCAATGTATTTCCCAACTCCTCTAGATCAACATTATGATCAGATCTAGAACCATTATGCTTACCCATATGAGCAGTGTAAAAACTAGTTTGACTATGAATATTATCAAGGACAAGGGGACACATATAATGGAAATAGTTATGTAGAGGACGCTGGTCTACTGGAGAAGATTCAAAAAATGGAGGCTGGCATGGTTCAGTAAAGGGGCATAACATAAATTAGGGAAATCAATATTGGTTACAGGGCAGTTTGTCCATGGGAAGACCCTTTTCCAAGATATTATAGCCCTCATGAGAAGATGGACTTCATGATTGGAATGCTGCTCTGACTTGCACAGTGTACTGAGGGGATAAAAGCATATGAGCAAAGTTTGAATCAACCTTGTCAATGGGTAAGTCATTCAACAGCTCCTTTTCTTTATTTTTCTCCCTCTCAAGCTTTATCATTACACCAATACCAAATTTTAAGATCAACATACACTGCCCCAAGTGTGAAATCCATACCTGCATCCCCTAGTCTTACATCCCATCTAAGTTGTTCCACCCTCTTCTCTTTCGAATCCAAATCCTCTCCACAAGATCCAAATGAAATACATCACCCTCCAAAGAAACAATAAGTTTCACCTCCTCCACCACCATAAATAAATGCACAACTAGTTGAATCCCAACCCACTCCTCTTGTCTTCCCAATTCCATGTGGGGGAGATGAAAATAAAAATAATAATCAAGAAGGACAGCAAGAAGAAGATCCACGAAAAGAAGAAATGATCAAAATATTAGTAAGCTTGGCTCTCAGATATGGGATTGAAAATATTACCTTATTGGTTAACCCTACAAAAGAGGTGAATGTTGAGGGGCCAGTGGTGAATGAAACTAAATTTGTAGTAGAGGAAGGAGAAGCTGCTTCAAATCCAAAAGAAAAAGAGTGCATTCTAATTGAGGATGAGAGTAATGCAACCCTAGAAGCTTTGAGCAAAAATCAGACCATAGAAGAACCTTCAGTTCTTCCTCTCACCTCATCTCTCTCAAAATCTAATGTTGAAGAAGAGTTTGATCTTTCAAACTCAATGTTTGAGAATGAGGGAAAACATGGTGAACAAGTTACAGACCAAGAGGACACCATGGAAGAGGTTGAACATTTGCAGCAGAAAAATAATGAGGAAAATTATTTGTCTGATTTGGAGAACTGTTTTGATGGAGAAGAACCAGTTGAGTTTCTATTGTTTTCTCCTCCTTCATCCACCTTCCAAGCATATGAACCTGCTGTCATAGAGGAGAACATTCATTTGCAGCAGTCTATACCTTATAGCAGCCTTTTGGGATCTTGTTTGGGAGACTCAAACCTTCCATGCTCTTCACAAGAGGAAGAAGAGAAACAACAGGAGATTTCCACCATTCCTTCCATGCCATTCACCCAAAGAGTTCTATAAGAAGACTCTATTTTTGGAGTGGAAAATTAGAGCAATGGGCATATCAAACGGATCAAACCTTGCCCAATCAGTTATTTGGCTTCATTGGATTCAAAGGAGAAGCCAGAACCATTCATGCCTACTTCAGGGCATTAGGGTGATACCAAAGCACCAAGGGTCATCATCAATACCTCCAGGAGTCGAATGCAAGTCATATTGAGGAGGTATTTTCCATTAATGTTGATACCTTGATGATTTGGGTGGAGGACTAGCTTATTGTTAGTTTTTCACTCATACATGCAGCTATATTTAGTGTCAAATCATTTACATGGCTGCCCCTCTAGAGATAGGGAAGCTACTTCTCCCTGCCTGTAGTAGGATTTGTTTAGCATTCTTTCTCTCTGGTTAGTGTAGGAGTAGGAGTAGAATTTGTTTCTAGGAGAAGAAGTGTTTATGCACACTCTATATGTCTCATTTGAGACATGTATGATTTGGTCCCTGTATATAAGTTTTGTTTGCATTACTCCAAAGGTACATAAAGATAGGCTCTTCAGTATTCATAGCAAGGAAACTCATAGTTACCTATAATATTTTTCATCTTCAAAGAAAATAAATACAGAGCAACTAAATTCATTTCAAAACAGTTCATTTTAGGTATGGATGAAAATCCCATAGTTAAAACAATTTTCTACTCTCATAAATTCCATTTCCAAGATTTCCTTATGAAAATTGAGAGTGAAGACTCCAGGTCAAAAAAACATAGAAAAGGCCTACAGTCAGGCTCGTAGTGGCTCAGGGATCAGATCTTCAAAATTTTATATCAGTTTCGTTTTTATCAAGAAGACAGCATGCCCAATAGATGCTTCGAGGCCACTGGTTTCTTCATATCACAGGTAGATTTCCCTGTGATTCACCAAATTTTTATCCATATTTCACCCCTCAGGAAAAATATTGGATCAGCCACAACCCCACAAAGAAAGAATCAATGAAAAAGCATTTAAATCTTAAAAAATGGTTACAGAGGGACTCTACACTGGAATGGTGGGGCATGTGAAAGTTTAAACAACCTTGTGCGAGAAGAAAGAGAAGAAACGACTCTATTGTGTGAACCCGTGTCTTAAATCTATTTGATAGACTCAGGAAGGCTCTAAAATAAAAAAGGAAGGGTCGGAGAAGGAGGCTGAGCAATGTCAAAAGAACTAAAGGCTCGAGAAGAAGAAGAAACAAATATTCGAAGTATTCAGGCTCAAAATATTTTATAAAGAGTCCAAAAATCAACTAAGTATGGAGGAGACAATGGAGAGAGCCACATGTTAGCGGGGAGCTTCTCCAAAGTTGATAGACAAAATGAGAGGCTCGAACAAGCACCAGGATGTCGTGTGTCCCATATGTAAAGGGGGGCCCATTTTTCAAACTATTTTCCCACCCATTTGTACGAACTTAATACAAACTTTGGAGGGGCATATCTTTCAAGTCAGGGCTCGAAATATTGCGAATGTTACACAGTTGGAAATGTCTCAACGTCCTCTACCCCATGAAAAGATAAAAATTCTTTTTGTGGGACTTGGTAGGTGAAAAATGGAGAACAAATCTTTAGGGCTTTAATGTAGGATCTTCTTTCTCTTCAACTATCATATCCAATTCGATTCAATCCACTGGGGAACCAGAAGGGACATATTGTGGGCAGATTTGCAAAAGGCATTGATATTCAGTGGTTGAAATATCAATTCGGGATTCGATGTGTATCTCATGTTGGTTGGAGAAAGCTTTGATTTTTCCCTCTTCTCTCTCTCTTATTCTTTCTATATATTGTAACACTTCTCATTTTGAAAAAAGAGAGACATTATGAGCATAGAGAAACTTTGTCAAATTTGTTTCTTAGTGCCATTTTTGAGTAGAGAACCTTCTCCTATAACTAGAAAATGTATTTGTGCATCTATTCTAGAAATGTAATGGTTTGTACACCTTCTAGAGCAATAAAAAAATGTGTTTTGTGGTGTTCTTCAACCCTTTACATAATTTTTTTGTTTCTTCGTGCCTCTCCCTTCCAAATTTTTTTGTGCATGTATTTCACATTTACAGGTGTAGGATGTTTTGTTTCATGGAGTTTAATGGTGAATTTGAAGATCTGGGTCATGTTACTTCTGTCTAACCTCCCTCATCTCCATTTTTTTGTTTATTTGTCGCTTAATATAATATCTCACTTTCTTTGCTGGTGTATCACCGATTTAGTGTAGACTCTATTTTTTCCCTCTTTCTCTCTCCTTCGTTCTTTGGAATGGTTGGATTAGGACAAGTTTAGTTTTCCTGCACTGGAGTAGCTTATAGCAGGTAGTTTAGGAACAAGAACCAACTTTCTCTGGAGGATCATTCCCATTTGTAAGTCCCACAACTTGGGGAATGATCCAATGTTATGCAATCACACCAAATGATCCTGCCTTAGAAAAGTAGATCCATAAATCATTTGGGGGTGCTGTGATTTCATACTAACAGATACTTCATCATAGTTTTTGACATCTTCCTCACACATTTAGTGATATATTCTTTTAGATAAATTATCACACATTCTACCACCTCATGAATTTTACTTTTTCACATTCAGTCCTACACAACACACAACAACACATAATTCAAATTGTTTCCTGATGACGCACTCTCGTTTATGATTCATTCTTTACTACTGCTGGGGAATAAATAAATTAACTTCATTGGATACACTTCCATCCACTCAGGGGGTACACTTCCCCTATCATTCATATTGCATTCCCTTCCGTACCATCCATAACATACTACATATCTTGGTTGCATTTACTCTTGCTTACATATGCTTTTACATGTACATCTTGTTACACATGATAGATATGTATTGTGTATGTCATTATATTTTTCATACACACATGAGAATTCAATTTATTTTCTATTTGTGATCATATAATCTACAAATCCATTACACACAACATGGATACTTGGCACAATACCTATTACCAGTCCTACAATGGCTCATGGAGGCAACTAATTTCATACACTTCAAGTGATATTATTTCATTTTGTTTCATAACACACTACTTTATTGTCTTATACACGCTTAGACATACTTTTTATCTTTCTAATATGCTAACGGGTATGTCATGTTAAACATTTTTATGTAGAACTATCTATTTCCATGGTTTTTGGTTACATTTCTTGTCATTATTTTCCATTGTTTTTGGGATTTTCCCTTTGTCTTGTGTGCACACTTATCTATTTGTGGTTATTATGGCCTTGAATATCTTGGATATCACGATTGATGTCCCATGTTTGAAACCATATTTTTATGGTATACATTGTCCTTGCATGCTTACACATTGTCTTCATAGCTTAAATTTCATATTTTACATGAGTGTTTGTTTTTTCTTGTACTAACACTTGTTTAAATATTCATTTGTTTACATGTTCCTTGGTTTCTACCAAGCACATTCCCTCCCCCCTGAAGGGCATAGTTTTAGCACAATGGTCATTCCTCTTTTAGGATACATAATTTTTCAATGACGTCACATACACCCTAAATGAGGGGGTATCATATGGGTGAATCAATCACCCCATACACAACACGCTACCGATACAACACAATTTTAGTTGTGGATAGGGCTCATAATAAGACTTGGGTCCTTAGTACACAACGACCTTCCCTGAGTTACAGTAATAGTGGGAAATTACATAGTTATTCAACATGTCACAAAGTATTTTGACAGGGTAAAGAGTCATTTAGCACTGGGCATTTATATAACATATTTTATAGGGAAGAGAGTCCTTAACACATTCACACCATCTGTAGTGGTCTTTTATGAGGTATTTAAAGGTTGGAGGATGACACCAAATAGTTCTCCCTACACTTCTTCCATTACATTAGAGTGATATCACCCGAAAAAGTTATATTTTGACATCATCTTCAGGATCCTTTATACACCCTTTTTCTCACCACAAATTAGGTGCACATGTTCCGTTTTCACACATTTTCATTTTACATACTTTCCTTACACACTTTTCTCCTATACATGTGTATTTGACTACTTGTTGTCTTATCTTTTATAATTCTATCCATATTGGAAGTGATAGTCAACATCACCACAAAAAGAACAACATGATGCCTACATGATGATGTCTACACATGTATTTTATACCCTAGGTTCATTTTCATCACTTTTTGGCACTTTATCCTCTTTAGCATCCACAATTCACATTTTTATCTCTCCACACTTTGTCTAGTCCCTCGACACGTCTCCTACATCCATTTACATGGATATCAGGTACGCATCTCTATTTACTTATTGTTACTAATATTTTTTATCACCAACATAAAGTGGAGGAAAATGTAGACACAAAATCATGCACTTTGGGTAATTATCTAGTCCTGATTACATACTATTATTCATATGACTCCTAAGTAAGAATGATACTAATTAACCCATGTCTGTAGCCACCTTTCTTTTCTTTATGTTTCTAGTTTGTCTTATACCCTATTTCAGTATGCCTTTTCAGTATTGGGCATTTATCATCCTTGACACCAGTGCCCAGACCAGGATGCCAGTACTAGGCACCCTCATCCAATCTAAGCATCCCTATCCTATTTGTAATTTACCCACACTTATTAGGTCCTTTCTAGCCATTTGAGGATCTTATATTTTTAGTAGTTGGCATTTTCAGGGTTGAACAAAATTCAAGAAAGGGAATCATATAAATATAAATTTATGTGATCATAATAAGGGGCAAAGCACTAAGAATCTACTATCTCCACCTAAGGTTACATCCATCAAGGAATATAAGAGCTCCATTGCATCCATCTAGCTCCATCAAAATGGACACAAGGGGTAGTTTTCTGCATCACACTTCATAGGAGGGAAGTTCATTCCATTCCATGCACACATTTATTATATTATACATATAACTACTTGCTCGATATCCACATGTGACCGACATAACAGAAACCTTTGGCATGATTGCACACACACACATAGAACCAAATTCTATCTGAGATGTAGTGCAATGCTTAGTTGTAATTCCACCATTGTGACAGTTGAGGATAGTCCAATCCCTCCTTTTGAATCTTTATTTTTTAGGATTTGAAGTCTATTTGAGGGTTTTCTAGGTTCACTCTTCATTGCAGATTTCTGACAACTCCACCAATCATTGTACGAATCCTTAGTGACCAAATGTGAGAATCAACAAACATATTATGACCCTAAGAATTGATGTTTCTAAGAATTTATGCATACCTAAGTGCTTAGAAGTAGTACCTAGGTGCTTGTGGGCACCCTTGTCCCTCTCTAGGTGCCCTTGTCTAGCCTTTTCATCCATTTTGACAATTTGTGTGCTCTCATATGATGGTTAATGTTTCACATTTCTCTGTCTTTTACATTTGTACACTTTCTTGAACTCATCAAATAAGCTAAGATACTTTACCCTTCTTTGCAAATTAGGGTTTTATTATTTATTACTTAGTTTACTTTGGTATATTTTTTATTTCATTATTGCATTCATTTACTGCTACTATAGCATCGGATTAGGCATATAAAATTACATTTTATCTTAATAATTGAGAAAATTATAAATTTAAAGTGAAAAAATTGATCTCCTCCATGTGGTGGCACAATTTTGTGTCCCTCGTGTCACTTTATAAAGGGCTTAAAGGGACAAGAACCTTTTCAAAATGTGGTAAGGGTATTCTCTTCATGAGAAAGGGGCCATATTTGAGAGTGAGGTGAGAACATACTCCTAACCCCCATATTTTCCTTTAAGTGAGGAAGACTTTCCCTCCTCCATGGTGGCACAATTTTGTGTCCCCTATGTACTTTTGGCAAGGAGGAAAAGGGACATAAACCCCTCATAAGTGCCCATAGATTCTAATCCTCATGAGGAAGGGACCAAGTTAAGTTGTGAGTGAATATCACCTTTCTAACACTTCAAGTGAGGTGTTAAGTAACACAAGTTTCAAACATGAATATATCACCATGGTGATGCATTGTTATGTCCCATTTTATTTTTTTCAAATGATAAAATAGACATTAGGGGTATATAAATACGATATTACTACTTCTGGATGTTTTCCTTCACCATTTCTCGATTAAAAATATTCTATCAAAGTGTCTTCTTTCCTCAAGAGATTCCCTAGGTTTTCTATAGGTAAACCTTATATTATATTTAGTGAAAACACCCAATGAATCCATTTACACAATTTTAAGGATCTAGTTTTGCATCAATTTTTAAATTCAGACCCCTTCTAAAATTTTATCACGAGTGATTCCTTGAAGATCCAACTGTCACTGAAAGAAAATTTGAAATTTAGTCCAACTAAAAATGAGAACAATGTAGATGGATACTTTTTATTCATTTTTTATTTTAATCAAAACTTAAATCTCCATAGAACTCCCATAATCCTCATTTGATTCTTACCTAGGATTGAATATATTTACTTGAATGACTGGGACAAAATATGAACATAGGGTCCTAAGAATTTCCTGAAACATTTTATAATGTGAAGTATGCATTATTACCTTTCTGAAGAGTATACTGTTTCTTTCCAAATCGTCATGACACTCCTGATATGAGTATACTAACTTTTTTCTGATGTAGTGCACTACTCCTTTCCATGCATTCAACATGTTAGTAAATTTAAATTTCACTCAATGAGTCTAATTCCTTATCTTGGGAGTCTAGTTTCTAGGTTCAGGATTAACTCAAGTTCCAAATTTTGAACTTCCAAAAATATATCATTCCTTCTATGTCATACTCTTTCTCATTACCTTCTCTTTGTTTCTATTCAACCATTGAAAATGATCAATTATCCTTTTTCCATTCACTTCTTTGTTTTTCTCTCAAACACCCTTCACTAGCTCTTTGTCATCTAACTGTCATAAGCAAATAATAGTCTTCTCAATGACCAATTTTTCACCTTTTAAAGGTAGACTTAACTCAATACTCTTTATTTCCCCTCATTTAATGTCCTTATTTCTATCAAAATGGTTCTAGACTCTGTTTTAACCCTTTGACTATGTTCTAACCCCTTAACCCTATATTGTCATGGAAATAAAAAAAAATCACCATTAACTTCTAAACTTTCTTTATCTATTTCCTTTTATATAGACTTGGCAAGATATTTTGAAAATTTCAGGTTAAAAGAAGCTAATTTTCCCTCTTAAAAAAAATCCCTAGTATTCCCACTCATAAACCTTCTCAGTGATCTCGAGAAGAGTAAAATTACTATAAACTTAGTTTTTCTTACTATAAAGCCTTGTAATTTGAACCTAGGGTTTGTATGCACTCACCAAATGTATCTAGGTTGTTAATGATATTTAATTTACCTTTGTATAACATGTTTAATGTTCCTTCTCTCATGCCATGTCTCAGAAAACCATGGTTTATACACAATGAGGGTTATTCAAGAAATCAATGTTCTAATCTCTTATATATGTCCATGAAGATAGATGCGATCGACTGTCCACACTGGTTCATTAGTTTAAATAATCCTTATCATGAGCTAACATTATATTTAGCACAATTACTAAACATAGAATCCAAACCCTTATTTCAATATTATTGTATAAATTAACTCACCTCCATTTGGAAAATATTATAAGTTTTCATGGATTATTCTACCTTTAAACACCAAAACAAAAGATATACAAAATGAATTCTTATATAGGTTTTTACCAATAATAGAATTGCTTATATACAATGATACACACATAATTACCTTTTGTTTTCTTTCACAATTATTCACAAACTAGTTTCACAGTGGTTACATACAAGATAACCAAAAAAAATCTTTAGAGATCCAAATTTGAATTTTCTTAATTGATCAATGAAATAAAATTAGTTATAAACCATCTTTATATGTTCCCCTGCTCAATTGTAACTACCTAACCATAATGTAAACTATAGCTTACATGTTAGTTACATCTTGAAGAGGTCATATAGATTCTTAGCTTACCATTAAGGGCTTGTATGAATCTTTTAAGAACTTATTACACCAATTGCACCAAAAAAGGAGGCTCCATTAACACAAATTTACTAAAAATAACCTATGAAATGCCTAAAAAAACACCTAAAAATCCATTATACCACCTAGAAAGCCAAAAATTGGCTCAAAAAAGATTCAAATTTTCAAATAGGAAAAATGGAGGGAAAAGCACCAAATTCAAATTTATAACCTCGAAATCCTAAAAAGACAATCTAATAACAACTATAACCCTCTAATGACACTTATAAGACCTAAAAAATACAAACTTTGACAATATACAACTATACCACCCCTAGGAGTGATGCTCTTACATAATTTTCACTACTTTCATTTCATTACACCATGTTGCAACTAGCTCGGTGTTGCATAGCTTGTTCCTAAACCTGATTTTTCTTCCAAGAAGTTTGTAAATTTCATTGGATGATTACTTTTATCTATCACATACTTTTTAGATGTTTTATTTTTTCCTTATGTGTTCTTGGGGGGTGCTCACTACATGTAAAAAGGCCAAAAATATCTCTTTAAGAGCTTTCAGAAGCACTTTACTTCTCATGGATCTCCAAATATTCATGAATAAACTTGAATAACATCCCCTACACATGAAACACACATGAAAATAAAATTAACACATTCCTCCTAACAATTATGAGGGTAAAAAATGACTAAGTTTGTCAGAGAACAAGTATACATTGACCGGGAGAAGGATTTTAAAATGTGGATTAGGTTATCATGGAATATTATTTTCATTTATCATGCTAAAAATTTTACATGAAAACTTTTGGCTCTATTTTTGGGACTTATTTTGGATTTAACAAAATGAGGAAATGAAAAACAAGAAATCTAGAATCTGAAGACACTACATGGACTAGTGCCTTATCCATTTGGCTTAGAGAGTCATTTCCTCACCACAAACATAAAAAACAAACACACCAATGAAAGGTAAAAAAACCAAAATGGAAAAAAAACACAACAAAAATCAAAACTATGTTATAGGGGAGGGAAATTTCTAGAGGTGAGGGAAGAATGTACACATACCCGGTAATGGGTTGGGATAAGTACATACCATCCTTGAACAATAGGTTGAATTTATAACTCCGAAGATTGAAGATCATTATCCAATCGTACCATGCTCTTGTGATGGATTTTCATGGTTTTAGAAGAAGGATAAATACTAATATCCCACATTCATATACATAATGCATGGAAAAAATTCTTGCATCCAATGACCACTTTGTAACATGCTGAGAGGTCTTTCCTTTAGGAGTCTCCATACGGAGCTTCATGAATATGAGAAGTAATTCCTTCATGTTCTTAAAAGTAGAATCTTTTATTTTTTCTTGAAGTAATTCACCATCAATAGGTGAAGGTTACAACATGGAAAAATCTTCAAAATCAGAAGGAGATTTAAAAATGGTGAGAGTAAGTTGGCCTCCTTCTCAGTCAAAACCTTCTTATATCTTTTCACTTTTCTATTATGAATAATTGCTTTTTATAAAAACCATCTCAACATTGATCTTAAAATTATTTTTAAAGGAGGAGGTGTCATCCTCATGACTTAAAGCATTCATAGGAGACTCAAGAATATTCGTTCCTTTCCATTCATAATCTTCTTCAAAAAATGGGGAAGGGGAATATGTGTCTTCACATTCATACTCATCCTTTGAGGTATCAAAGAAAAAATTGAGCTTACTTGTTTGTTATAGTCTATTATGATAAATTTATGCATCAAAAGGAGAAACACGATTGAAATCATACTTATCTTGTAATTCCATATCCTAGGTCAAGATCTCAAGACTAAGTAGAGGGTATTCAATATCTTCATAAATCTTCAATATTTGTCACAGGGATTACTCTTTAAAAGCTTACATATAATTGTTATCATATTCATTTTAAAACTATTCACATTGAGACTTGAGGAGATGGTTGGAAATCTTATCTACACATGGCAAAAAAATTCTCCTCTTTATGATACATACTTTATTATTGTCCATGTGTTACCTTCTTGAAATTTTTGGAATACTTAGTATTTATCATTTTCAGCTAGGGAAAAGAGATACAAACTACTCGGGAAGAGTAAACCTTTCTATTAAAGATTCATTAAATCATCTTCATGATATGAGGAAGAATACAATGTTACAACATAAGTAAAATTATCTTTTCCACCTTGAAAACCTCTTATAGAATCCTCTTCTTTATAAAGGAGTGGGAAAAATCCATACTTGTTAGGTTGATCAACATTATACTCGTTAAGGGAAATAAATTTCTCGAATGGATCATGCTCTATTTTTCCATTCATAATTGTTTCAAGAGGAAATTTTTTATTCTTCCCTTTTATTCATTTCATCATTATGAATTTGTGCATCAAGGGAAGATTAAAAATTAGAACAGAAACTTTCCATGATTGCCTAAAATTCATCCTCCTGAAGAATATGATTTTGGGATGAAGGATTGGTTTCTTGAACATCCTCATGGTTGGTGGACTCCATAACAAGCACTGGATCATCTGTCATAGAACACAAATCTTCATCCCTTGCATCCATAATTTCTTGAATGGGTTATACCTTAAGCCAAAATGAATTGATGAATGAAGGTTCAACTATCCTTATTTCTTCATCGTCCTTCAAGGTTATGATCTAATTATCACTAGAAGATTGAAGGATAGGGCATTCATCAGAGGTACACGAGAATATTTCAAGAATAAACACCTTATAATATGGGAAATCATCAGGATATTGTTTTGAAATATTATTTTATTCTTTCTCAACATTATGAAGTGCTTCAATATGCTCATACCTTTTTGGCAAGGCCAATGTATAATTAAAAATTTCATGGTAGCTTTTGGGATAAGAATTTTCTACTTCCACACTCAAAATCCTTTACAAAAAATCTCGTTTCAAGGATTCCATTTCTTCATATCCATATGAAATAAAATCCTCCAAAGGAAGTGATATTAAATACATGTATATGAGTTTCTTTTCTATTTATGTGAAGTTTAAAATATTACCTTTAGTAGATTCTTTTCCATCATTCCCTTTATAAAAAAAATCATATCTCTTATGAATAGTCCTCATAAATTTATTATATTGTTGACCGTCAAAGGGTGAAATTCCCATTTTCTTTCCTCTAGCAATAGTCTGCTTGAATTGGAGCCACTAGGACTTGATGAAAAGATATTAATAAAAAAAATTCTCCATTTTGGATATCATTTTCATGACTACTATAGAAAAATGTATGGAGCTTATTTACCCTAGCTGATTGCATATTTTTTTAGAAGCAAGAGACCTCTTTGTTGTAACAGAATCATTACTTTTGTGAGAGATGGTCTAGAATGATGGCTGATCAAAAATTTACACATCATGGTGGTCAAATTCTTCTTCATTTTTTTTCTCACTCATTGATGCTAGACACCAATCTCAAAACTTCATCATTGTGATGTGGAAAAAGAATGTGACATGGATTCATTCCTTGATAAAGTCACCTTCAAAATCTGATTTTTCTTTAAAACCTAATTTTTTTTGTTTTCAAAATATAATTTTTTAAATATTTTGTAGAGAAATTTATGGGTGGACGAGGGAAAATCTCTCCTCAGCAGAATCACCAATAACTATTGGTTAAATAATTTGTTGTAAATTACGTGTTTCCATAAACAGTCACAAGGTTAAGCCCATTCTTCTTGGGTATTGGGAGGATCTCATTATTGAATGGAATCTATCCTAATTTTTGGGGGTGGAAAAATAAGTCCAGGATCATAGAGGAAAATTTCACTAAACATGTGGAAAATTTCTTGTATGGGGTACAAGAAAGGAATTTTTAGTCATAAGGGATAAATGAGAGAAATTAGGAAAGAGATAGTTATTATTGGGATTAAGCAGTAGCAAAGTTCACACACAATAACCAAAATAGGTCCAAATTAAATTATAGGAAATAAACAATGTAAAAAATTGGTAATAATAAAAAATAATAGACACACAATTCTTTAGATTCATAAATCAAGGACAAAAAGTTCTTTCTTCGTTATTCAAGGTCACTATGCTTGAAAATTCGTAGAATAGAGGAAAACATAAGTAAAGGAAATAGATGAAATGTAGCTTTTATTTATTGTGTAGCCGTGATACAAAACTCATCAACTTACAAACTCCACAATTTCTATAGAAAAACTAACGTTCAAGCTCCCTTTGAATGAAGAAGCTATTCTACTTTATAACATTGCATATTTTTATTTCATCTACCCCCCACATGACCTTTCAAGTTCTTATTACACTTGTTACTTCTGATCTTCCTAGGAAATAAGGAAATAAGTTCCCTTTTCTAAATTTAGAATGCAACATTAGATAGTCACTTAAGTGAATAAGATAAAATACCATGATTACATATAATGAAGAATTATATAAGGGGAGAGATGAGGAAAATAAATGAAGAGTGGAGGATAAGGGAGTTGAATTTTCCAATGAAGATGAATCCATGTATGATGGAGAACTTTCTTATTTATGATCCCAGAGGGAGATTTTCCAGAATGAAATATTATCCTTTGAATTCTCTACTGAACTAAGCTATCACATGTTCCACCTTGTCTTCTTCGCGAATGCAAATGTAACTCAACACCTTGATCCATGTCTTTAAAACATCATTGATATCCTTGAACTGATTATAGAATTCTCTATGACCTCTTACAATTTCAAAAATATATCTTTTGATTCTAGAAAGGGAATCTAAGGTATATTTGTAGAAGGAAATAAGATCACCTATCTCTTTCTTGACCAAATCCTAGTGGGAAACAATGAGTTCTTTTGATGATGAATTATTGATGAGTGGAGGGAACTCAAGTATTTGAACATGGTTGTAAACCACATTCAAAATATTAAATGCATCTTCTCCACTAGAGTAAAATTTGGAGATTACATATTTGATCATACTGTATCGAGCATTTATGATACGTATCCAAACTAGAGAAAAAATTTTAGGAGTTGATACAAACACATATTTTCTCATGAGGGTGTGAGATTTGAGGGACCTCATATCAGGAACAAGTGGGAGAATCTTATCCACGTAAATATTTTCTCTTTCAATATTCTCCCTTTATTTCTTCAATTATGAAAAAGTGGTGAGAATATACTTGATTAGAGAGAGGACCTCTGGAAACAATTCCTTTCCTTTCTTGATGATATTCTCGATCCATATCTCATTATCCATCCACTACATCATATATCCTTTTACTTTCTTGACTACCTCAGGGTAAATTCTACTAACTAGAGGAGTGTTTTCCATATGGAATGAAGGTGTTGAATCAGGATATAGGTTAGGTTGAATGTAATCACTGAGAGTTTTTACATGTTCCTCCAATTTCTCAATTGTTCATTTGTATCCTTCATTTAGTGAAAGGAGGTGGGTAAATAATTCCTTAAATAAATGAGAGTCACCCTCATGAGTAGCTTGATTTAAAGAGACCTTCATCATTACATAATTATAAGGCTTCATTTATTTCATAGGATTATTTACCTTAAGATGTTCCTCCTCCACATATTGAGTTCTGGATGCCTCGGTGTAGAAGTGGAAAGTTTCTTATGATTTATTTCCCTTCTTGGTCCTAATTTATTTCGAGATGGCCTTGAAGATAAGTGTCACTACTTGATGCACCATCCTTAATTACTCTCCAAGAAAGTTATTTACCCATGAAAAAGGCTTAGCATGTGTTGAAATGAAACTTGACATATTAGGTGCTTCGTAAGGAACCAAAGCATAACCAATATGGGTTGATTCAAGTGCTTCAGCAGGAACACCCTGATCTACTGAATGGTTAGGATACTGAGAAGGATCAATATCACTAGGTTCAAGTTATTCTGGAGGATTTTTTTAACATTAGACCTCTCGTATACCTTCATAAAAGGATATAATTCAATATCATCACTATATTCTCTATTTCTCTTTCCTGAATGAGATGAACTTGCATCTTCATCAACCATAATTATCTTCTTTGATATCACCTAGTTCTTTTTCATTCATGAAATCATGGAAAGAGAAGATTATTGTATCATTCTATAATCACACTAAAAATGGAGGTATGAAGGTATGTTAGAAATTTTAACTTGATCTAGATACTTACTATTTTTAGTAAGTCACACCTCAACCTTAGTTTACATTTTTAACCAAATTTCCCAATTATCAAAATTTGCAATCTGCTGAGTTTCAGACTGGAGAATTACACAGGGGTTTAAAAATTATTATTTCTATGTCTTCAACCCTTAATATTTGTATTATAGCTATGCTAAAAACTTATTCAAAATATTATTTTTCCTTCTGGGTGTTTGATTGAGCTGAAAATTGCCTTGTCAGATTAGTTTTTTCAATGTGGTTTCATGCTCCAATTTTTAGTAGTGTTCCATCGCCATAACTCTTGGGATCTAAAAATACAACATTTTTAGCTGGAATACTAAAGGAAATGGTGTAAAATATGTAGTGAATCAATGGAAAATGGTTTACATAATCTTCAATGTATTCAGGAAAGCAATCTTAGACCAATTTTGAAGGAAAACAGAGTAGGGATCAATAAGTTATGAGTAAAATTGTGGTTTTGGCAATGGAGCTTTCTACACATTTTGGTAGTATAACAACATACCAGAAGCAATGGAGGGAAATAAAATATGAAAAATGACATAAAATGACTAATTTTTGGCTTTAAACTCACCTCCCCTCACTAACCTAACCAACTCACAGCTTAACTCACCCTTGACCCTTCTAGCTTAACCCGGGTTAACCTACATGAGAGGGTGGAGTTAAAAGTTACTAAATGGGTTTTGGATGTAACTATGTAATTTAACACATTTATTAATGGAAAAATGGACACTAAGGGTGTGAAAATTTTCCAAGGGTGGAAGCATCATGAAGAGGGGCATGGGGTTTGAGTTGTGAGGTTGAGAACACATACCTAATGAGCAAGTTTTGAACTTCAAGTAACGAAAATGATCTCCTCCATGTGGTGGCACACTTTTTTTTCCCACATGTCCATTTATTAATGGTAAAAAGGGACATCATAATTCTATAAATTATTCAAGGGTCTGCTCTTCATGAGGAAGGTGCCACATTTGAGAGTGAGGTGAAAACATGCTCCTGACCACCAAGATTGTGCTTTAAGTGATGAAAATAATACCTCCTCCATGGTGTCACAATTTTTTATCCCCCATGTCCCTTTGGATAGGATAAAAAGGTAGATGAAACCCCCATAACTGCACCTATCATCTACTATTCATGAGGAAGGGGCCAAGTTAAGTTGTGAGTGAATAACACTTTCAACACTTCAAGTGAGGTTTTAAGTGATACAACCTTAAAAATTAATATCTCACCATGCTGGCACATTATCATGTCCCCCATGTCCAATTTTAATTTTCTAAAAGGTTAAAATTGACATCATGGGTCTCTAAGTTTAAAATTACCTATTTTGGAAGCTTTCCTTCACCATTGCACTACGAAAAATAGCCTATGGGAGTGTCTTCTTTCCATGAGAGGTTCCCTAGGTGTTATGTAGGAAACCATTATATGATTTTGAGTGAAAAACACCCAAGAAATCCATTTCCAAAATTTTCAATAACTTTTTCTTCATAATTTTTTAAATTTATTTCCCTTTTTGAATCTAGTCACAAGTGATTCCCAGAAGGTCCAACTACCATCAAACAGACATTTATGTTTTTGTACAAATTAAAATGTGTATAATGTACAAGATTAATTTATATTAATTTTTTTTATTTTAATAAGCTCCCAATTCTCTTTATAAATCCTAGAATCCTCAGCTGAGTCTTCACCAGGATGTAAGATCTTCACCTGCACTGTCGGGCAAAAATCTAAAAATATACTCCTTGGAATCTCCTAAAACATATTACAATTTGACTTATACATTCTTATATTTCTTACACATATCCTATTTATTTCCAAGTCATCTCGAGGCTCGCGATACATACATAACAATCCAACTAGCTTTTTCAATGCTTTCATTTCCTTACACCATGCTACAACTATCTCAGTGTTGCATTCTTTGTTCCTAAACTTTATTTTTCTTCCATAAGTTTCTTTAAATTCCTTGGATGATTTCATTTATATTCCACACACTTCTTATATTCTCTATCTTTTCCTTGTGTATTCCTTGGTACTACACATCAGGTGTAAAATGGCCAAAATTAACTCTTTTAGAGCTTTTGGAAGAACTTTTCTTTGCATGGATCTCCAAGTCTTCATGATTCAACTTGAATAATACCCCTGTACGTAAAACTAACTTGAAATTATGAAGGTGACATAGTGACTGAGTTGTCTAGAGGATAGGTTTACATTGACTAGGAGAAATATTTTCAAATGTCACTTAAGTTGTCATGGAAAATATTTTGAATATTTCATGCTAAAAATTTTGCATGAAAAAACTCCCAAATATGTAAAAAAAATTACGATTAAAAATATTTTATACATTAGTTTTTATTTGAATGAATACAAGAGGAAGTTGTAAATTAATAGATTCCATAGTCTAATTCAAATCACAAATGTGAGTGTCTTTTATTGACAATTGACTTTTTACTTACTGAAGTTCTTTCTATAAATTAGATGTGTTGCATTCATTTTATTCATTACTTTTCTGCAATATCTATAATTTCTAAGTTAGCTCAAAAATACTATGATCTTTTTCACTAGTGTCTTACTTCGTAAAAGCTAGATTTTCTTCTACACCCAATAACTCAGTATCCCTATTCTGTAATTTAGATTTTCATTATTAAACTTTCCTTTTTAGTTAAAGAACTATCATTTATCCCTCATATAGATATTGTCTCAAAAATTATATTTTTTCGTGGTGTTTTTTACTAATAAATCTATTTTTAATGGGTTAAAGATTTTTACAGTTACTTGTCTTATTTTAAATTTTCTTGTAATTTAATCCCTTCTCTTTCTTTCATTAGTATCAAATTTTTGTTATATACTTGTGTAGAATAATAAGTTTTAAAGGAAACTAATTCTTATTCCACGTCTACATATCTTTGAATATCAATGGGTTCTAATAATTCTTGAACATTTATAGTACCTATTATTTCTTATTCACTTGTGGGTTCTACACCTTCTTACATGTCCATAGGCCTAGGTTATTCTTGATTGATTGGAGGAGGTTGATTAAATGATTCCAATACTTTTTTCAATATCCCAATATTAAATTTCTTCTTTTAATTAATATATAGGGATAATTAGGTTTCTATCTCTTTATGTTGTTGTTTAGAGGTAAGTTATTGTGGGTATTCCTCTTTGTAGTCTATTTATTTCAGAATTTTTCTTGAGACGGGTTCTTGTGTAAGAGGTTTCCTAATGAACCTCTTTCATTTCAATCCTAAATTAGCAGTATGTTCTTCTTGGAAGGTTTCTCTATTATAATTATATTTTATTAGTGAATGTTTTTGGGTAGTTTATTTTGTAAGAAAATTTATACTACTCCTTCTCACATGGCAAGATCAAGTGGAAACTATTTCCAACTCATCTTTTGATAGCATAGTGACTTCATGTTTTTTAATAAATTCCTCTATAATTGAAGGTATTTTTAAAGTGTCTTTCTTATGAAACCTATTTTTCTTATAAGTTTTTTGAGCTTCCCCACTATTTTCTTAGATATTAATTTCTCAATATTGCTATGAGGAATGGTCTCAGGAGAAGTACCAGTATAATCTTGGCCATTAGTGACCTTTTCCTTTGACTTTTCAATGCTAGGGAGAACTTGTTTCCCAATATGTTTTACTTTATTCTTCCCTATTTTATTTTTAAAAAAATTCTTCCACAATTCTCCCCTTGGTGTTTTTAAAGAAAATGATGTTGACAAATAAGGTACAAGAGGTCATGGTGTTTTAATGGTACAAATCCCTAAACAAGCTTGTTAGTAATTAATTAGACTGAGTAATATAAATACCTAGGAATATTGATTTTACATTCAAGATTGGTAGATGAATGTTTGAAATGGTTTACCATTATCATTATTGAAATAACTACATGAGTCTAATACACATAATAACAATAATAATTAATCACAACAAATAATCTACACTATATGTTCATTCAAGATTATTAACACAAACATATAAGATTCCTTAACTAGCTCCTTACAATAAATCTATGAGTTGTTATAATAACTCATAATAACTTGTTAACCACTTACTCAAAAAACTAATAACTTACCATAAATATTACACTACCCACTAATCAATCGTGAGCACTAGTAGTTATTTCCTAACAATACCCCTAGTGCAAACATGGGGAAAACTTGTCTTATACTTGCACATTCTCATGATTTGGTGATTTTCACAGGATGATCACAAACCTCAAGGATGGTTTTGCAAACAGTTGACCAAAACCTAAGAATGGTGGTTTTACAATTGATTTACCACAAACCAAAAAGTGATGGTTTTGTGAATAGTTTACCAACAACCAAAAATGGTGGTTTTACAATTGGTTTACCACAAACCATAAATGAAGGTTTTCAAGTGGTTTACCTACATCCACATCATGATGTTCCAAGTAATATTATCATCCATCATCACATATCACTACAGGGAATAATATAGGAATTTTTTTACTCATACACATAAAATGAAAACTAGAAATGGAACATTGAACCATGCTCCCCCCTCAATGTGAAATTTCCACTTATTGAAAACTGGAACACTGAACATAACAGAAAGTAAATTGGAAAAACTGAAAGCAAGCTGCACACATATGTCACCAAACCTTTATGTGGCCCCATTGTTGGTGACTGACAAGAGGTCACTTATTGACCTCCAACCTCAGTTTTCCTTCATCCTCCTATGAATGATGCTTCTTACTCAACAAATATGATCATAATTTTCAATTATTTCCACATTGTGATTATTATTTTATTCCCTCCGCAATGTGAAACTCATTATTTTCCAGATGTCAGGTAACACCAATAATGCGTCCAGAAGGATTTTTAAAAAAAATTTCCTGACACTTTTGAGACTTTAAACACCATGATACAACCATAACAAAAAACTTAAAATCACCTATTTGAATTTTATGATACTTAACTTTGAAAATCAAAATGAAATTTTAATAGACTGACTACTTGACTATTTGGATTGATGACATAACAACTATATAACCTAAATGTAACAATGACACTTAAATAACTTTTGATGTTTATAATGACACACAAAATACATAATTGTACCGAAGTGACATGATATACTCTATTAAATTTTTAAGATAAATTTAAAATTACTCAACTTTATTTTAAGTTTGAATCTTTACAAAATAACACACGTAAAGGACATTAAAAATTGATCCATAATTTTGAGAAATTTTTTGGCTCTTTAAAACCTATACTAATAACATGTATTAAGTGATTAAAGGTTATTTTTAATACATCGTTGACATTCAATACTGACCTTCACTTGAAATAAAGAATATCTAAAATAGTGGACCGACTAAAACAAAATTTTGGCCGAATATAAAAATAAGAAATAGATAACTAAGATAAATCAAATCACCTAAAAATGATGGACTGATCTGCATGCAATTTAGTGTGTTGCTACTAGAAAATCATAGGTATCAATGAGCGTATGGTTGAATAGGAATTTGAACTATTGGTGGTACCACTTACTGGGAAGAGTGGAGATTAAGGAGATAAAGATGTTGAATAAGGTTCCATTGTTCAAGTGGATTAGAATATGCATTATATTTCTAGAAAAAAAACTTAATTTATTGCTTGATTGAGTCTTGAAATCCATTTTCTGTTTTATATTTCTTCTTGAATTTTATAAATATGCATAGAAGATTTGACTGGAAACAATAACGTAAGTTGTGATTCTATACAATTTTTTAAAGATGAAGACATAGTGCATGCCTAATCCATGCAACTTTTAATCCTCACAAATGTTTATCTTCTTTCAAAAAATGACACCTTTCTTATATCATCACCAATCGTATATGACTTTTTATTATATGTATGATGAGAAAATAGTTATAATGTGAGTGTAGAGATGAAATGAATACATTCAATATGGAATGGTGTAGAAAGAAATGAGTCAGTCTTGAAGCCAATCAAGTATGGATGTAAATCACTATAGAACACACAGTCAATATGAATAATGAAAATTGGAACCAGGTTTGATAATAAGGACAATATCCATGAACTTCCTCAACATGATGTAGCCGAGATCATCACAGTCATAGACATGATTAAATTATATGGAAATGACTCTCATGAAAATTGAATTATTTCTCTCACATGGAAGAAAAGAAACTCAGCAAGCTGCATGACTAAATTTTCTCTCATAATAACCCATTGCTTCCCTACAGATCCGCCACACTCTGATACCAGTTGAAATAACTACATGATTCTAGTACACATAATAACTATAATAATTAATCATAGCAAAATAATCTGCACTATATTTTCATTCAAGATCAATAACACAAATTTTAGGAGCCCTTAATTATCTCCTTACAAAAAATTTACGATTTATTCCAACAACTAGTAATAACTTGTTAGCCACTTACCCATCAAACTAATAACTTACCATAAATATTACGTTACATAATAATCAATCGTGAGCACTAGTAGTTATTTCCCAATAATTATCCCTCTAAAAACAATATTATATTTCCTCTCATAAGTGATATCCTTCATTATCCAACATGCTACAATCTTTTATGGCTCAAGTAGGGTGCTTCTAATTATGCCATTGGTTTAAATTTTAGCATTTATAGAAAAAATAAGGCACGTGTTCAACCTCTACATGAAATATTTGTAAAATATCACTATATGTAGGTATGGATTGAATTTTTATTCTTGTATTTGAAATTCCAATTATTTCATCAATTATCTCATGAGTTACAGAAATCTTCACATATTTGACTTTGATATTTAATTTTTCAAGGTTAAATGTAAATTTTTCTTCAATATCTTTGTCAAATCCTTGCATTTTCTTAAATAAACCCATCCACCAAGATTCCCTAAATATCATCATGGATTATAGATTATTTAGTAGTTCCTCTACTCCATCAGGTTCAAAATTTATTTTTATCCCATCTCCTCTCTCATCTTCAACTTTGTTTCCTTAATTTATTTTCAAAACCCTAGAAAAATAAAAGTTTTAGTAGGACAAAGGATCTTATAGAGACATGCAGTATATTTTATGGAAAAAGAGCATTAAATGGGTAATGTAAATGGTTAACGTGGTGAGAAATTGTATCATGAAAGTAATACATGCATGTGATGGAGGAAATCGGGTGCCAAGGATGAAGTGAAATGACAGTCAAAATGGGAGGATTTAATATCATTTTCCAAGTTTAATGAAGAGATAGGAAAAGATGAGATAATTAATACATCTCACACAAGTGAAAATCATGGAATTTCTAACTGCATCCACCAAGTTATCAAATCAAGTAAAGGTTACAAACAAATATGATAATAGTTTTATAAGGTTTATTTTTTATTTGTAAACTTATGCTTATTTGATAGAAATATAAATTTTATATTTTATCCCAAAGTAAATAATAAAATAAAATTAATACCTTGGCCCCTTAAAAGTCCTCCTGTTTTCCCAATGTATTCATTTTCTGACCGTGAGCAACCAATTGTTAGGTCAATAAAGGTAATTTATTTTTGTTTCTTCTTATATTTTTTATGGTTTTTTTTTTTACAATTTTTTGCATTTTCTTATATGTATGTGTACATAAAAAAAACCAATGTCAGGGATCTATTAGAGGAGGAGAATAAACTCCCCCTATAAAAAAAACTCTTTTTTGATATAATTTTTTGTAATAACTCTTCTTTACTGATGGGTTGATGATACAACTTCAATATATGTCCATTCACTAGTATGATTTTTTTTTACATCAATTAGTTGTAATGGGACTGATATATTGTCATTCAATTTAAGAATCTGATAGGATCCTAGTGATTTTTTACGAAGTTTTCCTTTCAAATATTGATATTTTTAATTATATATTAATGCCCAGTCCATTAGTTTGAATTTCTTTGGCTTAATATATTTATCATGCCATTTATTCCTTTTTTGTTAAATTAGTTCTATTATTTCTAGTGCATCTCTCCTGATTTCATTTAGCTCATTGAGTTTGAGGATCCTTTTCTTCTCACCTTCTATGAGATCTCTTCATGTTTCTAAAGTTGTCTTCAGAGTATAAACTTTAAATTCTATAGGAATTACTGGCTTCTTTTCATAGACAATTACATATGAGGATAATATTGTATCGGGTTTCCAAGTGGTGTTGTATGCCCATACTGCTGAAGAAATCTTTTTGGTCTAGTCCTTCATATGAAAATTTACTATTTTAGTTAGAATATGTTCTAATTCTCTATTATTTACCTCTACCTAAACATTTCATTGAGTATTATATAGAGTATACTTCCTATGAGTGATTTGGTAAAGAAAAAAAAACCCTTGAATTATAAGTGAAACATATTGTAGGCCTTGATAAAATAAAATAATCTTTGGTGTTCCAAATATTTATAACATTTTATCATATAGGAAATCAGAAACCATTTCCTCTTTTATAGTTAATAAATCTTGCACCTCTTCCCATTTGATAACATAATATATATAAACCAAAATGTATTACTTCACATTGGATAGTGTGTTAATTGGACCAAAAAAGTTTAATCCCCACTTTTTGAGAGGTTCAAGATCCATTTGAGGTTAAAGAGGCATTTCAGCTGTCACTGTGGGCTTATCAATTCTTTGACATGAATCACATTGTCAAGCATATCTCCTCACATATTTATGAAGTGAAGGGCATTAGAAGCCCAATTCTAAGATTTTTTGGATGGTTCATTTCACAAAATAATTTCCTCATTCAATAGTATCGTGACATGATTTAGTAATGTATAAGAATTCATTCTCATTGATATAAATGCAAAGAAAAAAATCAAAACCAAAACCAAATTTGAACAACATTAAATTAATCCATTTAAAATCATATCTATATTGAATATGTTACATTTATTTCTTAATAAAGTTAAGATGAAACTTACCTATGGCAAAGAAATTTTTAAGATTAGCAATCTATGGGGTGGTTATAGGTATCGTGAATAATTATCATTTATAAAATTGATTTCAACTAGTTCTCTTTCACCGGAAATGTTGGTTCTAGACAAAAATTCAACAACAACATTAGCTTTACCAGGTTTATTTGTAATAGTGATGTAAAACTCTTGAAGGATTAATAACCACCTAATGATTCTACTACACACTATAGGCTTATTCATGAAATATCTTATGGTTATATGGTTAGTATGTAAAAATAATTTTTATCCTATGATATAGTTTGGGAACTTATTGATGGCATAAACAACATAAATAAATTTTGTTTTAGTTATGATATATTTGTTTTTTGTTGGATTAATATTCTTGCTAGTATAATAAATGGCATACATTTTTACATATTCTTCTTGACTAAGGACTGTACCCATAGCTATAATGGAAGCATCAATATAAATATGGAAATTTATCTTCGTACTGGTTCTATTAATAAAGGGGAAGTAATAAATTTTTCTTTAATTTCTTTGAAATAATCTTTAAATCATTATGTCCATTCAAAAAAATTATTTTTAAATAGTAAAGAAGAAAGAGGAGCTTCTAGTTTATTGAATTTTTCTATAAACCTTCTATAATACTCAACATGTCCTAGAAAACTGCTAACCTCTGTCTGAATCTTTGTTGAAGGTATTTGCAAAATTAATTGAATATTTTTGGATCAACCTTGATACCTTGATTTGAAATATGATGACATGGTACAATGTCTTCTTCCATAAAAAATAAAATAAATCATGACTAAATGAAATAAGTTATTTTTCACACGCGATAAGAATAATTTAAATTTTTTTAATGCTTCACCAAAATATTTCCCATGAACTATAAATTCATCCATATAAATTTCAACACACTCATTTATTCAACAAAATTAGATAACACATCTCTTTTAAAAGTGATTAGGTCATTGCATATTGGAAAAGGAGTAACTCTGTAAGAAAATGTTCCGTAAGGATAATTAAATTTCATTTTATCTTGATATTCCAAGGCTATACTAATATGATTATAACCAATAAAACCATCCAAGAAAGAGAAGTATTGTTTCCTTTCTAGGTTATCCAAAACTTGGTCTATAAATAGAAGTAGAAAATGGTCATTCCAAGTTTCCTTGTTTAATTCTCTATAGTATACACATACTCTCCATTTACCAATATTTTTAAGTACTATAACCATGGGGGAAATTCATTGGCTATTCAATATATGATAGATAAATCTAGCTTTGAGAAATTTCTCTATTTATATTTATACCAAGCCTCTACTGATTAGATTAAGTCTTTTTTGAGGTTTTCTTGAAAGTATGATGTCATTTTTATAAATATGATGAACAGGAAAATGTTAGGGTGTGTATAAATTGTAAAATATTTCATTACACATTCTAAACCTTTAAAATCATCATGTAATTACTTCACAATACATTCTGACCATTTATAACCACTTTTGATATATTTCGTTATTTTACAACCTTTAGTGACATTTTATAACATTATCTAGAATAAAAAAATTTCATTCCCAAAACTCCCTTAATCATTCCAATCACTCACACATGGTCTCTAATTATTAAATATTCATGTTATGGAACTTGTTGTATTGATATCCCATTCCTGGGATTAATTAATTAATTCTATCACTTATATTATTCATCCCATATCCCATTAGCTGATTTTATTAGCTAATTTAATATCACATAATTAAATAAATCCTACATATATTCATTTACACCTCACCTCTTATTCACTTTCACTTCACTAATTAACAAATCAAGGCAAATAGATTAAAAAAATCAATTAAAGAATAAACCATTAAATATCTATAAGAGGACAAGTTAAGAAAAATCATATCATGCATTTGAGTTAAATAAACATATCTCATAAAGCATGACATTCTAAAATTAAAGAAAATATCTCCAAGATAAAACTCACATCATTTTTGGAGGAATAAAAAAATACTTGGAATTAATATTTTAGAGAAAAATCTAAAAATATACAAAAGAATGTGCAACCTTTGCCAACTCAAAATTAATAATCCATGAAAGCTCAAAACAACAATGTAACTCCATAATCAAGCTGGAAAATCAGCTAAAAAATTAAATCATGTACTTATTTAGCATCATATTAGATAAGGTAATCGCATAAATCGAGGATTTTGGGATTTTCTTCCCTCATCTATAAATAATCAATCATTATTCTCCAATTGTCATATTTGGAAGATTTGATATTTACATCATTGTTGTGTTGGATTATCATTCAATATCACATGCCATTATGTTCTATAATTGATCATGAATCAACAATCAAATTAGTCATTCAATCATGTTTCTTATATATTGAAATCTACTTCCATTTGGAACACCTTAAGAGCATCTAAAAATAAATCAAGAGATTCAAAAATCTCAATGCTTCATTCCAAGTTTTAGTAATCTCATCCAAGGTTATAAGGAGATACAAAGGAAGAGATCTAGTTTTCTTTTATTTACATTATTATTTTTATTTTGTGTAATATTTCTTTGTATACATTTCAAAAATGCTCGGTGGGACCAAGCCACATATTTTTCGTTTCTTCATCATTTTTGTGAAATTAACCTTCTTTTTACGTTATGCTTACTATTTAGGACTTCCTAACTAATTTTCAAGGCTTTTCATGTAGCAAATTGAGAGTAGTTTCAAAAAAATGATCAAATTGGCCATGTTTTGACATTTTCTGTGAAGCTATATGTGATATGCGCTATAGAGACATATTTTGTGCTATCATAACACACAACCTATGCTAGCATCTTTAGATCTATATTTTTTTGTATACCTACATTATCATGGATACATGTGTGTTTCCATTTTACTTTGTACGCTAGTGTTTCTCATTTGTTTTTTCTGTTTTACATATCTGCGCTAGAGTGACTCAAACTATGTTATTGTTTCCTTGGTTGTGCTACCATTCTATTACACATGTTTTTATGACCTGTGCCTATGTACATCTTCCTATGATATTATTTCCTTGGTTTCACTATAGTGTTATTACATGTATTTTTGTGAAATGCACATGTGTTATCTTCGTGCATTTGCGTAAAACTAGGTGTTCTAGCAATTTTTTTGTAGTTTCAATTTAATTCTAATTTTATAGCATTTCCATTTTCATTCTTCTACTATTTTCCATGCATTTCTAACACTCATCTCCAACTTAATTCATTAATATAGGAATAACATTTATTTATATGTTTATTTATTTTTCCAAAAAAAATTACTACAATTTTATCTTAAATTTTTAACATTTCCCAAGGATTTTTTAGGTATCAAAAAATCATGAACTAAATTCAAGGTCCTTTCACATGATATATCTCATTCAAAAATTATGACAATATAAATAATACCTCAAACAGAGTAACAAGAAATAAATTATGCCTTCTGTAAGGAACCCATGTCAAAACTAAACATTTAAAGTATTTCATTTCACTGCATCTTCAGTTTATAATGTAACTCTTGTATTAACAACTTTTATAATCAATTATCCTTATTTCCCATGTGTTTCCTTAATTTCTAACACCTATTTTTATAAAAAGGCACATATGCTCTTCTCTTACACTCTCGAGTGATTTTGAGAATCAAAAATGGCCATGGTCTTTTGTTCTTATTTTATTCTATAAATGTGTTTGCTTGAAAACTAATAATATTTTTTTATACATGACAACATAATTTGGAAATCATACCAAAATCAAGAAACAAAATATTAACACCTTGCATGCATGTTTACTTTGTCAAAGATAATTTAAATTTTCTTCGATAAAATAAACAAAACATTGTCATTATAGGTGTGGATAAGGGTTAAAACCCATCTACTTAACTATGGGAATTACATGGTCATAATCCCTAAAAATCATTGTTAGGAGTACTAAATGAACCCCAAAGTAGCTTGCACATTGATAAGAACTTCCACGAAATATGGTAGCACCCCATTTGGATTTATTAGTTTCACCTATGAAGAAAACAAAAAATTATATGTGGTAACAACCCCATTTAGATTGATTGAGGGGTAAACTTTGAAAATATAATATTTTTTGTGCATGTACCAATTTAGAAAAGCATTGGTGAGTGAATATCTCAAATACCTGGGAATCCTAACAAATCAAGGCCAACAAGTCATATATTATTTAGATTATTAGATTAAAACAATTTTTGTTCCACATCTTATATCAATCAAATTAAATCCAATACAAAAATCAAAGTTAAAATTATTATCCTTTGGATATTCATATATAGCCTATTCAAATTAAATCAAAACTACCCTACTCTAGAATCATAATCCTATTTATAGGATACAACATATTCAGTTCCAATCAAAACTGTCTAACTCCAATCAAATTCTGTTCCATCCAAATCATCCTATCAAAACAAAAAAATCCAATCCAAATCAAAGTATTATATTTTATATACCCATATTCAAGTATAATCGTATCTAATCTAAATCAAAATTCTTAAATTTCATATACATACATCTAAATTGAAGCAAGTTAAATCAAATATGAATTCAAATCAAGATAAATCACATCTTATTTTATCAAAATCAAATCAAATAATGATTTAATCCATTTACATTTGATATTCACTTTATCTAAGTTTAAGCACATATGATTTTATCACATCTTATACATTGAATATTCACACATTTCATGTATTAAGTAAATAAAAACTAAATCAACACCTTATATTTTGTATATTCACATTAAGTAAAGATAATCAAATCAAACTAAATCAATAGTCTTATAATTTGATATTCACTTAATCAAAATTTAAGCATATCAAATCACACCCAATTCAAGACTTATATTTTATGTATTCACTTTATCTAAATTTAAGAAAATATTTCATCAAATTAGTCCTAACAAACTTTAAAATCAATCTGAAATCGAATTAAAATTAGAATATCATTTTATTCGATCTGAAACACAATATTAATATTTGATCAAATCAACTAGTTTCACTAAACATGTTTAAAAGTAAACAAAAACCAAATAATTTGACATCATCTTTTGAGCTTAAATTTATCAATCTTATCAATTCACAAACCACATTATCACTTTCAGTTATTACCTTTAGTTTAATAGTGAGCCCACATAGCACATCAAACAAATATTTATTAGAAAAACTTCATAGGATGTCAAAAAATATATCTCATATGGCTTCCCAAGTCGATGAAAAATATCTCAAATAAATTATTTCTAGTGTATTACTCCAATTAGTAAGGGCTAATATGGTAACCTATTTAATCACAAGACCATTCGAAGAAGGGAAACCAAAACCCATGTCATATAAAAACTCATAATATTGTGAGTAACATCATATCAATCACAATACTATGGATATTTATTCAAATACTTTCCATTACATCCAATATTTACTTGAAAATCGAGACATTAAAGTAAAAAAACATTGAATATAAAAACCAACTCATGATTCTAATGAAAAATATAAATATAAGGGTTAATCATCAAACAATGTGGATCTTGATTTTATTCTTTCATTTCTAGATCCTCTTTTTAACACCATGAATATTGTCAAAACCAACACCCCTAGCCATGTTATAAAAACACTAAAAAAACAAGTTTGGACACCATCCATGACACATCAAACTTCCAATCCTAAGTCTATTAATATTTCACAATATCCATCTAATGCAAAGTATTTGTCTATTTCTCATGACATTATTAAACACTCAAAGAAGTCATCTATGAAAATACCTATCATGGATATGACAAAAAAACACCTACATTTCAATACATCCTTGTTCATAGACTCCATGATGTGTATGTACCTAAGGGTATCAATATACAACCATTTCAAAAATTAATCACGAATATTTCATCAAATAATTCAATCCTATCATTTTTTGCTCATGACCTTTTGAAATCTAACATCATAAATAAAAATTACTTATGCGTTAAAGCATCCATCACTAATCATAAAATCAAAAATTTATCATAGACAACAAAGAAACATTAGATATTTTTTTCTAAAAAGTCATTAAGAATCCTTGAAGTCTCTATCTACATATCAATTCTTCACTCCCCACATCATTCCATTCATGGTTGAGGGAAAAATTAATGTCAATATTATTTTCAAACCCAAACCATCTATATATTCCACTACATCAACATCTTCTACTCCACCTACATTGGATATCATTGACAAAGGTATTGGAGAGTATGAAATCCAAAATTGAAATTACACATTACCTTTATCTAGACATGGCCTCTTAGATGATATTTCCAATACAAACCTACTCATAAAAAACCTTCCCATCCACACTGTTAACTTGGACCTCATCCACCCAAGTCTCATAAGTAAGAACCAATCAAATTACATAGTCATTTACCACATACACCCAATTATTGTACATTATGTATAATTAAAATTAAAAAACATGGACCTCTTCCACAATGATGAGTCCATTACAAACCCCAATCCGTAAAAAATCAAAAAAATCAAAAAGAGAAAAAATATAAAAAGGACCTCTCATATCAAACCCCTCATCACACAACTATTTGAAAATCAAAATAAAAGAATCAATGCTTCTTATTGATGGGTACTCTCCACTCTAGGGGAGGCCACTTGTACAAAAATTTTAATGGTTTAATCCATTGGTAGATATCTCTATGATTTTATTATCATATATTTACTCTTCACCTATAAGACATGGGTTATTTGTGTTTCTATGGGTTATTGTGTATCTCATATCTATTCTAAACTATTCCATTCTAGAAGTTTGTTACATATAATCTTGTCTAGAATCTTACTGATGGAAAATCCTCCTTTCAAGGAAGCTCTCTCCTTAATAAGAAAGAACTAAAATTATTTACCCAAATCTTTTGTTTGCCCATATAAGTCTAAGGTGATGATCCCTTACAACCTACTATTCACATGGCGCTGATATTTGGGGCAAAATTATCTTTCCAAATCAAGAACAATACATAAAAAAAAAGTAAAATAAATCAAATATACAAAAAATAAAAATTGTTACACCTTTTGAATCCTTCATAGTCTTTCGTGTTGAGCCCATGCCTTTTATTGGTAGTGTGAGACTAGGAAAATATAAAGGTACTGTTACTTACTTATTTATTATCTTTGGTGTTAAACCCTTACCTCTTACTGGTGGTATGTTGAAAAATGTAGGGGTCATTTTAATTAAAAATCAAGTAACATAAATCCTTTTGAAAATTGAGTCAAAAATTATTAATCACACAAGATATAAAGAATCAATCTAGTTTCTCATGTTAAGAGAGAAATCCATTCCTTACACCAGATCTTGTCAACAATAGGCCACATGTGGGTATAACTCTAATCAAAACCTATAAAGTGAAATTATCTTGGAATTAGTCAGATAATCTTAATTGGAGATGACTCAAATTTTATTAAATGGTCCATTGTTAACCTCGTGTCTTTGCATCCATTAACTTCATTTGCACATAACTATATAATGTGTTTTACATTCTTCTGGGATCTTGGTGTTAAGCCCTTGCATCTTACTATTTATTTAGAGTCAAGGTCAAAGTAAGACATCCTATCATGATATCATCTACATTAAGCCAATGGAATGAAATATTTATAATTATTTGAACATAGGTGCAGATAGTGCACCCTTTATTAAGTAAGAGACCAAAAAAATCATACATTCCTAAATACTTGAAAAATCCAAATAATCCAAAATCCAAAAAAGTGGAAAATATTTGTCCCAAAATAAAAAACATCTACAATTTTCAAAAATAAGATTAATTGCACAAAAATTGTTCACAAACTTCAAAACATTCACACAACTATCAAACACTAGGACAATCTTCCGAACAATACTAAAAAAAACAAATCAACAATCATCTCAAAATTAAAATTGTAAATAATAACCTAATGATCATTCAAAATAACCTACAAAAAATCAAAACCCTGTGTGCATCCTCACTTAGGGAAATATCAGATCTCATTCTCTCCCTTACATGTACCCTTACTTAGAGGAAATGACCACATCAATTAAATCAATCTTCAATCTGTATCCAACAAGAGTTTCACTTGACCCCACTCTTCAGCATGATCCAATCTTATCCCTTAAATATATCCTTCCTTAAGGGGAAACTCAATCAAATCAATTTTCCATCTAGATCAAACAAGAGTGTCACTCGACCCCACTCTTCAATCTGATCCTACCCCTTGTATGTATTCTTACTTGGGGATGATTATTAATTCAATTAATCATCATCGTGGGACACATTACATGAATAGTTAATTTTTTTTATTTCTATTTTTTTTTTTTGCATTGATAGTTACTATAGAATAAGTATAAGTATTTTGTTTATCATCCTATCTCATTTATAGCCTTGTTATATAAATTTTCTATGTATATTGGGTTTGTTTTTACTTCATTTTATATTGTGTGTGCCTATTTTTACATAGGTAATTGGTTTCTCATCATGGTTATTTAATAATCATGGTACTAACTCTATTGTGCAATAAAAAATTAGCTTTCTCCAAAATAAAAAATCTGAATGGAAGTTCAAGCTATGGCCAATTTTAGTCATATTGTCATTACATTCATTCATGCATCTCATTCAAAAAAATCATATCACCAAAATTCATTAGTCATAAACATTTTTGTATGTCTATCACATATCATCTACCATAAACAAAACTATAGTATAAAAATGACCAATGATTATTTCTCCCACTCAACCTCTATTCTAGTCTGAAATCCTAATTTTTACCTTTTACCCTTTGTTTCTCCTTTTCTAAGCCTGTTTTATCTATCGCTCCTCCACTAGTATCTTATTCCTCTTATCAAAAAATTATCCATTGTTTCATTGTGTTACCCATCTAATTGAGGGGGCAATCCCTTAGTATCATCCTTAACTCAGTAGGGCATCTAAACTCTTCACCGAGGAAAATTATGAAGTACTCTATACTTTTATATCATCCATTCATTTATCTACAAGAGTATATTATATTTAAACTACTTCATAATAACACTATAAATAAGGTAAAATGTAGACACCCTAAAATATCATAATACACATTCTAAACCTCTGAAATCATCTCGTAATTGCTTCACAATACGTTTATGCCATTTTAAACCAATTTTGACCACTTTTCATATAGTGCTCTATTTTACAACCTTTCATGACATTTTGCAACATTATCCTAAATAAACTTCTATCATTCCCACAAGTCCCCTAATCATTCCTATTTCTCACACATGGTATCGAATTATTGAATATTCATGTTATGGACCTTGTTACATTCATATCCCATTCCTAGGATTAATTAATTAATCCTATCACTTTTATCATTCATCCCCTATCCCATTAGCTAATTTAATACCACAATAATTAAATAAATCCTACATATATCTATTTCCACTTCACCATTTATTCACATTCACTTCACTAATTAACATCTCAATTTAAATAATAGAAACAAATAAATTATAGATCGAATCATTACATTTGTTTCATGGTAACAAGTTTAGAATAAATGAAGTCATGCATTTGAGTTAATTAATATTTCCCATAAGGCATTCCAAAATTAAATAAAATATCTCTAAGATAAAACTCACATCACTTTTTTGGGTGAATAAAACAAAATTCATCGAATTAATATTTAAATGCAAAAGATTAAAATATTCAAAAGCATGTGCCACCTTTTCCAACTCAAAATAACCCATCCATGCAAGATAAAAACAACAATTCAACTCCTCAATAAAATTGGAAACTCACCTAAACAATTAAATTATACATTTTTTAGCTTCATATCAGACAAGTTAATCACACAAATCAACGATTTCAGAATTCTCTCCCCTAATCTATAAATAATCACTCATTCTTATCCAATTCTCATCTTTGGAAGCTTTGAGATTTGCATCATTATTGTGTTGAATTAGGATTCAATCTCACATGTCATTATGTTGTCCAATTAATCACAAATCAATAATAAAACCATTCATTCATTTATGTAGCTCTTAGCTTGAAATCTACTTCCATTTGGAATACCTTTGGAGCATCCACAATAAATTTGATCAAGAGATTCATCAATCTCGATGCTTTATTCCAAGCTTCAAAAATATCATCATAGGGTACAAGGATATATTATTGAAGAGATATGGTTTGATTTTATTTTCATTATTTATTTCTATTGTGTAGTATTTCTCTTTATACATGGTGTATACCCTGCACATCCTTGTGATGCAGGAACATTCATAAAATGACCTTCAATTAAAAAATTACTTGTTCATTGAGTTAATGTGAAGTTTTGGGAATCTTTATGCGTTCAAGTGGAATCATATGAGGCATTTCAAGAAAACACTGAGATTGGAATTTGAACTATCCTTCCTTTGTGCTTTCCCTCCAAAAAGGGGAATTTAAAATTTTAAAGGCATGTAATGGAAATATAGAATTGTAAAAGTTTTAAAGTTTGCTAGAGTTTATTAGGTGTTGCCAAGTGTTTTTCAAGGTCTTATAATTTTCATATTAGGATTAGGGACATGTGTGATGAGTAATCCTATAGATGGAATCAATTTAAGTGCTTAATTTAGTAAAATAGCGGTAGTTACAAGTGTAGGAGGTAAATCAAAGTTGAAAGGTCACAATGCAATAATTTTGGAAGCATTTTATAATAGGTACATGCAAGGGGAGCCAAGTATAGGAGAGTGTTAGTTAGTTTTATAGTTCATTCCTCGTGTGGAGGAGAGAAGGAGGAAGTAATGGAAAAAAGGAGATGAAGTAATTTATATGGAGGCTTGCATTTGATTGATATATGTTTTTGTTTCTTGTATCTTAGTGACATATCTAAGTTTATAGTAAGGAAAAATGATCTTTCCTTCTCAATTCATGAAGAAGAAGAGCTACAAGCACTGTCAAAATGTGGATTATAAGATGAGATAGTTCTTACTTTGTTTTAGCATATGATCAAAGCATAAACTATGTGTAAAGTTATATCGTGTTAAATGGGATACTTGTCATTTTTGAATCTCTATAATTCCTTCAAGATAATATAAGGATAATGTGCATGTGCTTATATATTATTGTGATGAATTTGTTGCATGTTCAAATTCCATTAGGGGAACTATAAACTATGTGTGTGCAAAATGTGAAGTGTTATCTTAAACTATGCATTGGATCAAGATATGTTAATGAATTCTCAGTGGCTCCATACGTAGAATTTAGAGAACCTTTGATGTACCAAGGCTGTTGATGCATGTGTAGAGGTTGTATTTACATTGTTGGAAGAAGAATGCATGTTATATTTGTGTTAAATTATGTCCATCCACAACAGGATAGTGAGAAAGTCGCATGAAAATGTATTTCACATGTTCTATTAACCTTGATGGTTAAAAAATCTTATGGAAGAAGTGATAAAAAATATTTACATGAAATTTAAATATTTAATTCGATTCCAAGAGGAAGTTATGGAAATAACTAGGCTCTGGGCTGTCATAGAGGATGTACAGTAAGGTTTAGCTATGGTTTATGAGTTGGAGCATCAAATGAAGATACCTTTGCACGAAATCTGAAAGTAGTGACAAGGGGTTAATTCTTGAAGTGTTTCAAGAAGAAACTTTGGTTTCTATTAGGTGGTTTTCCATATTTTGTTGACAATACATCTTAGGAAATTGTGTACAGTTTTGTGGCCTAGTCTAGAGGGTGGATTTTCAAAAGAAGCGTATGATAGTTAAAGAGTCTAAAACTGAAACTTGGCATGCTTGAAGAAATAAATAATGGGTTCCTGAAATGACTGATTTTATGTCTTGGAAGTGTGCACATTAGGAGCTACGTGAGTTTTAGGACTTTCTCGAGTGAGTCAGTTCTTCTAGAACAAAATAATGTAAAAGTGAGGTTGAAGGAGTTGTGCAAGGAGTTATGCCTTGATATTTTACATGCATATCAAAGTTTTTAGAATTCAATTTAGGAAGGTGGTAGTTATTTATGGTTATCTATAGAAACCTATTTGCATGAGTGAAGCAAACCATATTGTCTTAAGGGGTATAGTTGATAGTTTGTATAAACAAAGGATTCAAGTGGTTTTGGTTTTTTTTAGTGCATTATATGGTCATTCTAACTGTATTGTAAAGTGAATGAACATGGGAATAATATTTTTATGTGATAAGGAGGTTAAATTTCTAATAATTTCATGTTTGAGCATTAATCTAGTGAAGAAAAATGGAGAACAAATAAGGGATGACAAGAGTAAGTGAATTTGTTTAAAATGGAACTCATTTAGGGAGTCCTTTCACACTGAAATAATTGAAAATTGATAGGGTAGAGTTCCATAATACATTCATAGATGATAAATTGTGATTTTTCAAGTTTTTTGGAGCCATTTTAGGCTTATGGTGGATCCTCTTTTGCAGAGACTTGGTTAAGTTGTTGTTTGCAAAATCTTGAGAATTAAATATATGCATTGTGAATACTATTTCTCTGCATCATCTTATAATCCAAAATAAATTAATGTTTATGTGTTTGAAGTAAATAAAACATATTTAATTCATTTTCATCCTCCAACCAAATTTTAATGTTGAGGTACTTTTTATGTTAAATTTCTACTTGTTTGGTTCCTGAGAAAATAGATTTCAATTATACAGGTTTACAGATTAAATAATTTAGGAAAAAGTGTATGAAAGTAATAAATGAATGTCATGTACATATTTAGAGAAAGAATCTCCTTTTAAATCTATTTCAACAAATGGAAAATGGAAGGCTCTCTAGAAGGATAGTGCTTGATTGTGTTACCATTTGATATTTTCATATTAAATAAGGACAAAACACTCATTATAACTTTTAGTAGAAGAGTTTTTTACTAGTAAGATGACAAGTTCATTTGTTAATTTTATTATTTTGGGGGATTGAGAAGGAATTTCGAGTGACTTATTGGTTCCCAATTTTATGCCCAACGGAATTAGGAGAAATTAAAAAAAAAAGGATTTAAAATAAAGATAAGTCATTTATAGCCATGGATAGATCTAACACTCTTTTATTACTAGTTCATGGAAATGACTAGGAGGCATGTAAAAAGGATTTTTTTTTCTCCTTCTAATTCTGGATCTACTTAAACTAGGTTGAGAGGATCCAAAAGCTAGTTTGGATGAAGGAGGGATGTTATGAGTCAATTATTTTACTAGTGAGTCGAGAAAGAGTTCTCCTCATCACATTAGAAGTTCTTTCATGCAAGTAGAGGCGTTATTACTCATTCCATTCAAGGGGTGACAATTGTTGAGCTTCAACATTCTTGTCTTTGAAATACCTTCTCACTAAGCTCTTGTCATCTATCAAGCCCTCAAGGATAAGAGAAATTTTGTAGTAAAGTATTTGGTAGAGGTTCATTCTTGAGAAATATATTAATATTACCTCTTTCGCATCCTTTTATTCCATCTAGTAATCCTCCTAATGAGGATCATGTTCATAAGAATTTCCAAGGGAACCCTTCATTATCCACTTGATGTCATAATTTTCTCTTTCTCGGAAATATTGCATGGTGTCTCCATAAATTTATGCATTGAGGAGTCCATCCTTGACCATTGTGGGTAAGGTATACCTCCAAATTTTTATTTGGAATTTAAAATTTGTCTTATGCTTCCCTGATATGAGATTATCCACCTCAACTAGTTATCTGGATGACTCCAACAATGCCCATTTATCATCTAGATACCTTGAGAGAATGTATGGAGTGCCTTAGAAATCTCTCACCCTTATATATATAAATAACTTGAATTAGATGAAATAATTTCCATATTAAGTGGTTAGCTCCCTGGCTCAGGATGACATTTTTTATTATTCCCATTTAGGTCTTAACAAGCAGAGGATAGGTGCAAAGAAGGCATCATGTACTTTTCTAAAGTTGTACTTTTGATTCTCAAAGTTGAGTTGAGGATATATATTATACACCCTATAATAAGAGAATTCCTTGGCTCTTATCAATCCATGGAAGGAGTTGTGGCATGAAATGTTGTATACTAAGTAAGAATTCAAATTAAATTCACACTTCTTTTTAGATATTTCTTAAATCTACATTGCTATCTTAATGAGTTATTGCTGAATGGAATGAGTGATCAATTATCACTAGGGAATAGTTGTTTTGTGATTGAAAATGATTTGGATGACCCTACACATCAAATCATTGTAGTAATAAGCAAATTCATTTCCCAACATATTTTTCAACAAGGTAATGAGGTCATATATTTCCTAAATAAAATCAGCCCTACTTAACATCTTGGTAATTTGCGTGGCAAAGACCCATGGATTTACAAGCCATTAATTTTTCTACACCTTGTAATATTTGTCTTGATTAGAAGTCCAAAACTTTTTTTGTTCTTAACTATTATTTCTACCACGTTCTCATTATCAAGAAGTACAAAAATCTTATTACAAGTTTCTGCAGTCATAGAAAAGGCCACAATGCCACTCCAATTCCTTATCTAATTTTTCTTAGGGTCGTAATTTTATACTTATGTGCCCATAAAAAATCCTGGTACGAAGATGAAGGGGGGAATATAGAATCTAGGGAGATAAAAATTTCATCAATATTCTTCATAATTTCATTCCTTTTGGGTGCATGCATCCTTTGGAGAAACTCATTTAGGTATAGATTTCCCAAGTTTGTGTTTGTTATCATGTTTAGGTCAGAGACAAGGTTAGATGATGTCTGAGCTCCAGTTAATTGGATCTTCATATTTCTACTACAAGCCGGTAGGTATTATTTTTTAACATGGTGGGTTAATGGAGATCAAGGATAATAAAAAATATTCCTCACTACCTATCAAAATCCCATGATTCAAATGCAATAAATTTATTTCAAGTTCAAATACTTATCGGCACACTGAGGCAACTGTAATTTCTTCCTTCTAATCAATGATATATTTTAAACATCATTATTCACTTTGACCACACTTCCGCACAACTTAATCACATGAACTAGGGATTTTATTCTCATTATAGGGATACAAAGAGCTTACAGATGCAAACTACAAGAGTTAGCCAAATTTTGCATTATATAGTTCCTTATAGACTTTCATTAATGGCAAACCTCCTCCCATATTTTTCACATTTTCCATCATTGATATTATTATTCAAAATTGAATATGTTCCTTACACATGGATGGATTAGCCACTTTTCCTTGTTTATGGGATAGTAAGGGTAGGGGATCAATTAGTGGCTTACAAAGCTTTCAAGTGTGGAGCTAAAAATTTTCCCTGGATGTAAGATGCCACCATGTATCGCCACGTGTCTATGTTTTTGTGAGTCATATATGGTGATGTAACATGTATTTTGCAACAACTATAAAGTTGTAAACTGAAAGAATACATATATTTCATAGCACACACCATAAAAATTATCTGAATATTATATTTCTTGAGCCTCCAAAAAAGTATTTCAAATTACACATCCATATTAAGTTATGATTTGCAAAAGGGTTAGACAAGGAAAGAATAACTCAAGTATATTCTCTTTTCAGGGCTCTGGGTTACAACTATAGTTTGTAAATTTGAAAACAAATGACAAGTTACACTTAATGTCAACATGTCCCAAATTCATTAAATATTCCTTTCTCAGGCCCTAGGGATAAATTTGCATTTTTAAAAATTTACTCAAAGCAAGATCCAAAAAAATAGCTAAGTCCCTAGTATCATAATGAGGTGTAACTATACCCATTTTTATTCAATTGAACATTTAACCCTAGTAAGAACCAAAAAAATGTTAAGGTAAAACATAGATAAGGTCTTATAAGATTGAAAAAATGACATAATTCGAGCTCAAGAACTTGGAGCATGACCAAAAAAATTGCAAAGGTTAAAGAAAATGAAAAAGGATGAGAAAAAATAAAGGTGGTGCCTAAAATTAATCATGATAATTATGGGCACCAACATTGTATCCTACTCAAGGATGGAATCCCTGAGTGGGTATCTAAAGAACCATAAAAATACTCATGGGTGAAGTAGACCAGATGCCTAATCCATTGGGTAAGGAGTCATATAGCAATACACCTAGGTATTTTCAATTCACAACACCATGAGCACACAAATGAATAAAACTAATCACAGAGGACCATAAGGTAACAGAAAACAAATAAATGAAACTATAATGTGTACATGATTACAAGGTAATATAAAATTAATCAAAAAATTTCTTGAGATGCCTGTCATTGACATGTATCTCAATCAATTCTCCTTCCAAATCCCTCAATAAGAAATTATTTTCTCTAATTCTAATGTCATTAGATTAAGAACCCATCAATAATACATCAAAAATTACATGTTTTCCTTTATCTTCATGCCTGTTATCCCATATCAAAACCAAATCACCAATATGGAATTTCCTTGGAGTAACCTTTTTGTAAAATAAATTCTTAATATTTTCCTTGAATTTGACGTGTCTTTGATGAGATTATCTCCTGAACTCATCAAGTTCAATGATCTAGTTGATCCTTGCAACATAAGGATAAAATTCTTCTTCATCTCCCAACTATTGCATAATATGGTAAGAAGACAATCATAAATGGATAGGTGGGAATTCTTTGACACTAGATACAAGCTCAAATGGACTTTTCTTGGTTTATCTCTTTGACGTAACTCAAATAACCCATAATAAAAAATTGAGGTTCTCACCCCACTTTCTCGTATTAAATTCTAATGTCCTTTTAATATCTTGAGAAAGTTCTGGTTACTTGATTTTTCTTTTCCCTTCCCTTGAGGATTATAATTGGAAACATAAGTCAGGCTTATTCCATATTCATGACACATGGTTTCTAAATTTTTTTCTTTGAATTTCTTGGAATTATCAACAACCAGCTTGATAGGAACACCGAATCTGTAAAGAATGTGGTTCAATAGAAAATACATAACCACTTGATGTGTTAAGTTCTTGGTTGTAACTCCTTCAAACCAATTATAAAAATAGTCAGTTTCCACTAATATCCAATTATGAACATCACTTTAATTTTCTAAAATTTCACCTATAAAATCCAACCCCATTATCTAAAAAGTGCCTCAACAGAAACATGTTACAAGGGTACAAATCTAAAATATTTTAAACTGCTAGAGAAATACTGATAGAATTCAAACCTTATTACTAGCTAAGCAACATATTTGAAAATATATTTTTTGTAATGCAAAATTACTAACCTAATAAGTTGAAACTTTAAAGCATGACAACAAATCCTACATCAAAAAAGTTTTCTTCCTGATCACATTGATCCCTCTTTGTGGCCCACTTGTCCCTAATGGAACCATAAAACCTATCCCAAGGAAGGTCCAAATTAATATTTCAATCATTCCTTAATATAAAAATAAATACGATTAAGTTGATAGATGAGTTTAGTGATGTTTAGTGAAAGACAAGTCCTCCTAAAAGCCTAAAAAGGACAATTTTCGTCATTCTAAACCCAATATGCATCCTTAAAGAGAGTTTAAGAAAGTTATAAAGGATTTTAAGGTGGTTTAACATATTATTTAATGATTTTATGGAAATTTAGAAAAAAATAAGAAATATTATCACATTGAGGAATAATTTGTTCAACATCAAGTTTTCTAGGTGTAGGGAATGAACATCCTAATGGTGAAGCTTTATTTCTCTGGATGATTATGGGAACTCCATAAACATTTATGAATCAAACAAGTAGGCATTATAAATATATTGGAATTATCTACAATGTAGGAGCATCAATTTTGATCTAAGTCTTAAAGGTTTCATGAAGCATTTCAAAACATACAGTTATCCCTCTCAATTTTGAACAAAATTGGGCCTAAATTTTAAATTTCAATCAAAATAAAGTATTTAAAAAAGTAACATTGATCTTATTATTGAATTTTGAGTCAAAATAATATATTATTTGACCCCAATACATCATCCTAATCCTCTAAGGTGAAAAAAGAAAGTTCTAGGTCTATTTTTGGACATCCGAAACAAATCTGGATTTCCATTTTTTGCCTACTCGCACTTTTAAAACCCTTTTGTCCCCTTAGGAAAAAATGGTACATTAGGGACATAAAATTTTAACCCCATCCTCCTCCCTAGGTTACACTTTGGATACCCAGGTTTTCCCATTCTCCCTTCCATCCCTATTGTTCAAAGGGAACAAGAGGGGCACAAAAAGTGTAACCTCAATCCCTCACCCTAGTTTTAGTTTTTTCCCTATGTTTCCCCATTTTCCCCTCTATTCCTATGGGGAAAATAAAGTGCGACCTAAGAAAATATGAAGCTCCTGGACCCAAATACGACCTCACTTAGCTCCACAGTTCTAATTTCTCAGTCCCTCATCTCATTCATATCTATCCACATACAACCACTTGTCATGATCTTGATCCAAGTTTTCCTTTGCTATCCTTAGTGTCCCTCATTGCACCATTTTCAAAATCTCTCCAAACTCAATATAAACCTAGGTTTAACATGTAGTTAATAAGATGAGTTAAAAATACTACAAAAATCATTTAAACCCCTCACTCATCACACAAATTTCCATGTTCATAATAGGTTTCTATTTTAAGATCCTCTAAACTCTATTTAAACTTAGATATGCAGCCAAATTTCTTCTAGACATCCATAGTAAATAAAAATTAATATTTGAACATAACTTTTCAACCGGGGGTGCAATCACCATAAAAATTTTCCAGCATCTCCCTCTCCAAAATGCCTTTGGGAAGATTGTAAAAAAAATTCATTGGTCATCTCAGCCTTTTAAAAGTAAGAAACTGAAATACAAAACACTAAAACCTAATTTTGAATTTCCTAAAGATATAGTAGATGGAAAACAATGAAATTTGAAGTAGAATACCCTAAATTATCAGCATTTGTTATATCCTGAAAAATTAAGAAACATAAAAAGGGGTAATTCTTAGAACTTTCTAAAAATAAAAATATTTAGGAAAATGAATTTCTAAAAATAGTAGGTTTCTAAAAATATTAAACCTTCATTAATTGAAATAATTTAAATCATCAAGAATTATCAGTAGATAAGAACAATGAAAACTTGGTAAAATAGCAGTCCTTAATAGAACTTGCTAAAAATAGTAAGTCTTGGAATTGATCCCAAAATTTTGTGGCAGCTCCTATTATGCTTATCTTCTTACTTTTTTTCATCATCGTAAGGATGATAATTTATTTTTTGGCCCAAACATGAAAGAAATCCCCCTGTAGGATCTTAAAGCATCATTTCTGAGGAGATCTCTACAAGGCACAACTTGATGCAAGAAGCCGGAATGATGAGAAAATATTATGATGAGTGATACTATCAATCATCTCAGAATAAAAAATAGTGCATACCTTTTGATATTGTTTCTAAACACTTCATAATTTCTTAGTGATGAGATCAGTCTAATTTCAAGCTCAAAACATGTGATTCATCCTCATGTTCCATTCATATATCAATCCTACTATCTAGAGAAGGAAATCCATTTTCACGAGGAGAAAATTGAGAAAAGGTGTCTAAATGTTATAGGCATGTTTCCATTTAGGTGAAATATTTGTCAAAAAAGTGCATTATGAAGTGAAAAATTGTGGCAATAGGCTCAAAAGTGAAATGGGAAGCTCATGGAGCAAGTTAAGGGTTATCATATCTTGAATCTGCCATCATGCCAAAATATCTCTACGAAGAAAGTCAAAGTGATATAATCAAGCTATCGAAGTACTCAAAGCCATCATATGTGAAGGATCAAGAAATCATATTTTCCCATGTGAGGTATATTAACAAGAAGGTACGTGAGCATCCCAATTGTGCACTCAAGAATTACTTTGGATTCAAGAAGATTAAATGGGTGATATTGATGTGAAGCACTATGTATGTAAAATGAGAAAGCATCTCAGGTTTAGTTGGTTCCATTCACATAATAGTGCTATTAAAAAAGCATTCAACACTTGGTAATGTAATCAAACGTCAAAGGAAGAAATATTGAAACCAAACCTCTTTTCAATATAACCAAGGGCCATTGGTATTCGAAAATAAAGATGATGAAAAGAGGGAACACAAAGGTTCCTATTCTAGGAAGCTTCATAAGAATGTTAGAATCATTTAAGATACCATAGATCCTCTTAATTCACTTTAGGTTGATCCATTATGACATCTCATTCTTCATTGGCATCCAAGTGTTCCTTTCTCATTGGCATAACCTTCCCATAATGAGAAATTTGATACCTCACCAGGCTCCTGAAATTGTTCATTTGAATAACATCATATCTACTATGGAATATCCATTCCCATGGATTTGAGAGTTACTCGTGAGTGAACAAAGAATAATAAAATAAATTACAGTTCCTTAATTTGGATACATCACAAAAATATTGAGACCCAAGTGAAGAAATAAGGCACAAGTAACCTCTCATCTCTTCAATGTAACTTATGGTGACCAGTATGTAGAAATTTCCTAACCAAAGGATGCAAAACCTATGGAATAAATGACTCAAGTTGACTTTTTGATTACAAATATTTCATTACGTTAAGCTACACATGAGGGTGATGCAAATTTGTTCAAGGAATTCTCTACTTACATACTTTCTTGGAATGAGGAGTAAAAATGAAGAATTGAGCAATTAGAGTATCATGTGATAAATCTTACTACCCACATTCAACCTTTTGTGGAGCCCAATATAGTGCCCCATCCTCCTATACAAGATATCTCTCCAATGAATATTTTTGACCCTGAGGTGTTCAATAGGTTGTAAGGACATACAATACAAGGGGGATGCAATGAAAATTTTATTAAGAGATCCTTGAGGAAGGAAAGGCATTACTCCTATAATTTCTCTCTTTAATCAAGTATGTTCTAGACACCATTTTAGAAGTGAAGAAAATAAGGTAGGATATTGAAAAAGATAAAATCCATTAGGATGAGATGTTACCAAATGTGTTTAAGATGAGTTTCCTTAACTCCCAAAATCTCATGATTAGGAACGTGTTTACATACATTGCTAAGAACTAGTTCCCAGTTTGGATCCACACTCTGGATTATAAATATGACACAATAAAATATGTCATCTCTAAATCTAAATCTAGCTAAAACATGCCTTTGAGATTCCAGATTATGTCATAGATTGTGCTCCATAACTAATATACCTTCCACTCACTAATAATTCATCATTTTAAGGACTCATTGGTTCTTTTCAAGAGTTTTTCAAGGAGGCAGGTGATTCTCTCTCCTTCGATGAGGATATTTCAGATTCCCTCGCCATCATCAAAAGATCTGTCTCCAACATTATAAGAAATCATAAGTTATGATTTGATCAGTGCAAATATATTAAGGATGTTATCATGACATGGATCAAATTGTTGAACTATTTTCGTATTCTAGAAGAAGAAAATGTGGCACTTACGGAAGCCGAGTTCAGTAGATAATTCAAAGGACAAGAGACCATTCTTGGAACTCTCCCTCATGGATCATGAATGGATAGTTCTTCATCGAATAAATCTTTATCCTCGTCAAAATTTTCAACCCTCCTTATTCTCTCTCCTTATTCTCTCTCCACATTCTAATTTTATTTTAAGAATTCACTATTTATTATTTCATCCAATTCACTTGAGTAAACCTCAATTCAACATTGTAAGAGTCCTTTTTCATTAATACGAAAAATACGTACTATTTTTTACCTAGAAATATGAAAGGTCACAAGTGATGGGGATAGGTTAAAATGTCATGTGGGGGGTAGATAGAGATAAATTTTTGTGTGTTATATATTAGAATGGCTTATCCATTCTAAAGGGCATTGATAATTTACGATTGATTGTATGTTGTTGAGATTTACCACTACTACATCAAGTAATAAAAATTGCATTTTCTCTATTTATTTTTCTATGTTCCTCTACTCTCACTACCTCTAATTTCTAAATTTATAAACATTATGATCTTTTAAAACCAAGAAAGGTGATGGTACTTTTTATAAATCAATTAATGTAACTATGTGTCTATGATTTGTTAATCTTATCATTTTCAACATTATTATGATATTATACTTGAATTTGTACCTACTCTTGTTGATGTATGTAAATTTTGTAAGCCTACTCACAAAATTAACCCTCTCCCATTATTTTTACAACTCCCATTTACCTATACTAATATCAAATTCCTCCCTTGTACTCTGTATAAGAAATTTTTCACAGGTTTAGTGGATTATTTCTGTGTAATCCATGGCGTAAAGGCTACCCCATGATTTTAGGTGTTTTGTATTCAATAATGGTATCCTCCCCATTTATAAGAAAGAGGGGATTAACACCATTACCATTGGTGAAAATAAATAATCTACACTATGAAAAATTATTTCACCAATACTTTTTGGTGATTCCGTTGGGTAGATATCTTCCCTTGTGCACCCTTATATATATATATAAATTAAAAAACAAAAAATCAGATATTAAAATTAAAATCATATTCTGAAAGTGACTCTATCAAGGACATAATCCATGTCAGGTTCATTTCTCACATCACGATGATAAAGTTTCAAGATTTATGTTCAAAACCAATAAGTTATAGAAACAATGAATAAGAATATGACCACCAAGATATGCATATTTCTGATCAGCCATCATTTTGGAAAAACTCTTGCAAAAGTATGGGTTATGGTATAGTAAGGAGGTCTCAGGATTTAACCAAATTTCTACAATCAACAAAAGGAAAGAAGGATATTAATATTCCTACAAAAGTTATGCAAAGAGTACCTAGAGTGGATAAAATTACTACATTTGAAAACCCCACCATAAAATATTTGTGTCTTCAATTCAATCAAAAAAATTCTAGAGATAACAAAATGGGAATTTCACCACATGATGATCGAGAATCTAAGAGCATGATGAGAAGAATGTAAAAGAGATAAAAATTTGTATGAAAATCATGAATATGAATAATCCCTTGAAGGTAATGTTTTTAAATTCACACATTTTAATGAGAAACTCAAATATTTATCTTTTGTCTCTCTTCCTTTAGATGATTTTCTTGCTTAAATGGAGATGAAGAAATGGCAACCTTGAAAAGAGAGTTTTTGCAAAGAATTTTGAGTGTTGCAGAAGGAAATTCTGATCCACAAACCAATCTTGAAATTTTGAATTATGTTGAGGCTATGCAAGAAAAGTATCAGCTTATTGAAGCACTCCATAATGGTGAAGAAGAAGAGATCAATATTTTGGAAGAATATTCCGAGGATTCTCCATATTACAAAGTTTTTTTTCCTAAAATACTCTTATGTTCTTCTGATGATTTTCCTCTTCTTGATCCTTCTAATTAATGTCAACTAAGCACCTTGGAAAATAATGAATAAATCATGACATTTTAATATCCATTCACATCTACATTTTGGCCCAAAACATAGGGCTTTCCATTGCACATCTACATTTTTTGATGGCTGAAAACATATGAAGATGCTTTGAAGGAGAATTTTGCATGTTATAGGAGAGATACTTTAAGGATTTTTTGTCCCATGATGGATGATCCAGTATTTTCCAAGGATTTCATGAATCAAGAAGATTGATTCAAGGATGAATGAAGAATCCTATGATGATTGGTTTCCCTCTACACCACATGTTATTTAGGAGGATGACTTTAACGTAATTATTAATGGTTTTCTTTCTCACTTTGGTTCTTAATTTAATACATAAATTCCCAATGATGGAATGAAGAAAATTGAAGAATATAATTTCTTTATTGATACAATAATGGATGAATGAAGAGAATATGATCTCTATGATGAGTTGGAGACCCAATTTGAAGATTCTTCAAACGAATGTGAAAATGAATATGTAGTAACTTTGAGGAAGGAATTCACGCACTATATTTTGGAGATTGTAGAAAGAATTAAAGACCCTTAAAAGAGTCTCAAAATCTTGACCTATTCCATGAAAATGTAAGACAATTATGAGTCAAGTTGTGAATCTTCTTTTGATGCAAAAATGTTCAATAATGAGATAGAACAAATAGGTAAGATCAATGTTCACTTCGAAGCCTTAGTGAATGAGTATGAATGTGAAGAAGATTCATCCCCTTTCTCAATATTTGAAGAAGGTTGTATTTATGATGAACTAAAGGAAAATAAAATGCTTGAATATTTTTGAATATATCCATTCATGAGGATATTACCCCCATCACAAAAAGTGATACTGAATTCAAATGTATAGAAATTAATTATTTGAAAGAACATAGTGAGAAGCTAGAGGATTCTTGTGAATGGATTCATAATCAACTTGTTCTCACCATTTCCAAAGTTCATGTTAATTTTGAACATGAATCCATGTTGAAAAATTCACCTAAATATGGTTAGAACTTTCATGATAAAATAACATATTCTATTTTAGAAAACATGGAGGAATGGATTTTCATAGTCATGAGGCATTAGGTGGAGACTACAGAAGGAAAAAAATGACAATAAGTAAAAAAGTGTTCATTCTATACAAGGATGTTTTATATGAAGTATTACTACAAATATGGAAACTTTTTCTCTCTCCTTAGTCTCAAACCATGTAGATCCATTGTGAGAACATGACATGATCGAATGATTATCTTTGAGAATTAAAAATGGTATGAATTCAACCCATTATTCCATGACAGTATGTACTTTTCTCAACCCGTTTCTAGGTGTGTACATTATTTTCCCGCCTCAATAAATTTACCTCCTATGTAACATAATTTCCCTTTATTTTTTAGGCTTTCTTTCATCTTTGGTGTGTTATATCTATTCCCTTTGTGTGTGTTTGTCCCTTGTGTTAGTAGTGAGGAAATGAATTTGTTTCCTGATAAATAATGCACAAGTTTGTTACCCATGAGATACCTAAGGTTATATATTTCCCCTCATATTCCAATTTCCATGAACTAGATCCATATATTTTCATGAAAAATGACTATCCTAAGAATTTGAAACTTTCAAACATGACAAAAAAATTCTTCCCGATCACATTGAACACTTCTTCTGTCTGATCCATATCTAATGGAACGGTAAAAAAATCCCCAAGGAATGTCCTATTAAATATTTCAATCATGCCTTAGTATGCAAAGAAATTTTATTAATTTTATGGATGAATATACTAATTTTGGTCATTTTGAAGCCAATATGCATCCTACGAGAGATTTCAAGAAAGTTTTAAAGGATAAAAAGGTGGTTTTAGAGAGTATTGATGGTGGTTTTAGAGAGTATTGAAGGTGGTTTTATAGGTGCAGGGAATGAACATCCTAATGATGAAACATGACTTCTCCAGATGATCAAGGAGCTCCATAAAGATTTAGGAAGAAAACAAGATGGAATTGGAAAGATATGTGAATTATTTACATGGTGGGATCATAAAATTTAATCTAAGGCTTAAAGGTTTCATGAATCATTTCAAAACATGAAGTTTCCCATATCAGTTCTAGAAAAAAGGAGCCTAAATTGTAAATTTCATTTAGATTCAAGTTTTGAAAATAGTTCCATTAATCTTATAATTTTTTCCTGAGTCAAATTAATATAATATTTCACCCCATAACATCATCATAATCCTTCGATGTGAAAAAAAGAGTTCTATGTCTATATTTGGACATCCTAACCAAGCCCAGTTTTCTATTTTTAGCCCAGTCACACTTTTGACACTTTTATGCCCCTTATATCCTCTTGAGGGAAAGTGGGACATGAGGGACACAAAATTAGTACCTCATCCTTCTCCCCATGTCACACTTTTGACACCCAAGTGTCCCCATAATCCTTTCCATCCCCATTATGCAAGGGGGACAAGAGGGGCACAAAAGTGTAACCTTACTCCCTCACCCTGGTTGCACCATTTTTTCCCACTTTACCCTCTATTTATAGGGGGACAATAAAGTGTGACCTAGGAAAATATGAAGCTATTGGACCCCATACGACCTCACTCATCTTCGTAGGTGTAATTTCCCAGCCCCTCATCTCATTCACCTCTATCCACATGTCATCACTTATCACAATCTTACTACAACTCCAAATTTTTCTTACTTTGTTTCCCCCATGTTCCCTTTGCACCATTTGCATTCTCTCTCAAAACTCAATTTGAACCTAGGTTTAGTGTGCAGTTAGCAGGATGAGTTAAAAACATTTTAAAACCCATTTAAATCCCTCACTCACAAAACATATAACTATTTTTATGATAATTTACTATTGTATCACCCTCAAAAATACATTTTTACCTAGATATGCTGCAAATTTTATCCCAGACATTAATATCCACTAAAAAAATTATTTGAACATAAATTTTCAACTGGGAGTCCAATCACTTTGATGTTTTTCCATAATCTCCCTCTCCAAAACACCTTTGGGAAGATTGTAATATAAAATTCATTAATTCCCTAGGATTTTCACACCATACAATTGAAATATCAAACTCTATAACTTGTGTTATCAATTTTCCAAAGATCTGGCAGATAGTAAATGATGAAATTCAGAGTAGAAGACCCCAATGAAAAAGAGAATATTTTCATAATGGTTTCATGAAAACCCAAAACTGGTAATTTTATTTTCTAAAAATAGTAGGTTTTAAAAATAAAGGTTTATAAAAGTATTAATTTTTCTAAAGTGATGAATTTTTAACATTTGTGACGTCCTAAAAAAGTAAGAAACATCATAAAAGGGTATTTCAGGGAACTTTCTAAAACTAACAGTATTCAAGAAATGGGAATCTAAAAATATAAGGTTTCTAAATATAGCTAAACATTATCAATTTCAATAATCCAAATGATTCAAAAACATCAGAAGACAATAAAAGTGAAAACTTGTTAAAAAAGGTTGTCTTAGATAGGATGTGCTAAAAATAGTAAGTCATGGAATTGATCCTAAAAAGATGTGGCATCTCCCACTCCACTTATATTATTTCTTTTGTCTATCGTCGTGAATCTGAGAAGTTATTTTTTGGCCCAAAAAAAAGAAAATGCCCCATGGTCTCTCAAAGCATCATTTTTGAGGTGACCTCTTCAAGCAACAACTTGATGCAATAATCTAAAATGATGACAAAATATCATCATGAGTGATACTACCAATGATCTTAGGATTCTAAATAATGAAAACCTTCTGATATTTTTTATAAATACTTATTCAGTGCTTAGTGATGATATCAGTGTAATTCATAGTTCAAAACATGTGATTCATCCTCAATTTCCATTTAGAGATCAATCCTTCTATCTAGAGAAGGAAATCCATTTCCAATAGGATAAAATTGAGTTAAGGTGTCCAAATTTTATAGGAATGTTTCCACTGAGGTGACATCTTTGTCAAGGAAGTGAAATGTGAAGTGAAAAATGGTTTCATCTTGTTTAAAATTGAAATGGGACGATAATGGAGCAATTTGATGGTCATCATATCATGAATCTTCCATCATGTCCAAATCTATCCAAGACATAATCCAAAGTGATCTAATCCGGCTATTGAGGTAATAAAATCCATCATATGTGAAGGATCATTCCTATGGGAGTCATATTAGTAAGAAAGTATGTTAGAATCCCAAATTTTATTTCATTTAAGCACTCTAGAGTCAAGAAGGGTAAATGGGTTATCTTCATGTGAAGCATCATGTATGCAAGAATGAGAAACCATATCATTTAACTTGATACCATTCACATAATAGTGTTCTTTAGCACTCATTCAAAAATTGGTAATTTGATCACTTCTCAAAGGAAGAAACATTACAACCAAACCTCATTTGAATACAACCGAGGGCTATTGGGCATAAATATTCTAAAAGAACTATGATAAAATAGGGTGCACAAAGGTTCCCTATTATAGAAAGTTTCATAAAAAATTTAGAGTCATCAAATATCCCATAAATCCTCTTGATCCATGTGATATTTATCCATCTTGGTCTCCCGTTATTCATCAGTATCCAAGTGTTCCTTTCTTAGTGGTGTAACCTTCCCGTAATGAGAAAAATGTGATAGCTCACTAGGCTCCCAAAAGTGTTCCTATGACTAACATCGAGTTTACTCCATAAGATCCATTCCCATGGATTCAAGTGTTACTTGTGATTGAACCAATAATAATACAAGTTGTATTTCTTGACTTTGGAGCCATCACAAAAATCTTGAGACCCAAAAAAGAAAGAAGGTACAAGTAACCTCTCATCTCTTGAGTGGAACTTTTGGTGAATATTATTTTCAAATTTCCTAACCAAAGTTTGAAAAACCTATAGAATAGATGACTCGGGGTGACTATGAGATGAAAAATATTTCATTTATTCAAGCTACACATGAGGGTTATGCACATTTATTCAAGGAATCTTCTACCAGCATACTTTCTCGAAATGACGAGTACACACGAACAATTAAGAAATTAGAGGAGCATGTGACAATTCTCACTACCTACATTGAACCTTTCTTGGATCCCAATACAATGTATCCTCCTACATAATATATCTATCTTATCAATATTTTTACCCCCAGGTGATCACGAGGGAGTAAGGGCATAAAATGTAAGTGAGAGCTAATGAAAAATGGATTGATAAGATCCTTAAGCAAGGAAATATTTTCTCCAAAATTGATCTCTTTGTTTGGGTATGTTCTTGCCACCATCTCACAAGTGAATAAAAAAAGGGATGAGATTAAAAAAGATAAGATCCATTGAGATAAGATGTTCCTACTTATTTCTTAGATGAGTTACCTGGAATCCCACACTCTCGTGAGTAGGAATTTTTGTACATCCATAGCTGAAAATTTTTCCCTAGTTTAGATCTACACTTTGAATGCTAGATATGACACTATAAAATATTCCATCTCTAAAATTGAATCTAGTGAACATTATGCCTTTGATATTATATATGATGTCAAAAAATTTGTTCAAGAACTCAAATTCCTTCCACTCACTGAGAGTTCATTGTTTGAAGGACTCATCAGTTATTTCCAAGTGTTAGTCAAGAAGGAGTCAAGTGATCCTCTCTCCTTCAACTAGGATACTTGGATCCCTCGCCAGCATTAGAGTCTCTATCTCCAGAATTGTGATAAATAATAAGTTATAGTTTTATGAGTGTAAATATAACCACACGCTCCTTCAATAAACTCACCAATTAACTTAGGAGATTCATTTTCATTTATACATCGCAATAGTAATCCTTTAAGACTTTTCCAAGACAACCAAGGTTTGTTAGTATGTATTTTTGGGACACTAATTTGAGTATCCTTCTTAGATTATTATCCATGCATAAGGGACAATTTAAATTTTGGTAAATAATAAACTATGGCCTTACACCAAATACATGTAATCACCCTATTTATTGGGGTCCTTAAATAAACATAAACATTATGTACTTCAATCACTTCTAAATATTATTTTTTCATCAATTTGGATAAACCAAGGCCTCTTACCAATTTGGTGGTTTTTATGTCCATGTCATACTCCCAGAGTTTGTTGACCCATCTACACCTTTTTCTCGATATTTCCATTTGTATCAAGATGTCCTTGACCATGGTGTAGGGGACATATACAATGATTCAAGAGCACAGGATGCAAGGTCCAAAAATCTTAGTGGCCTTCACCAAGCCAAAATATTTCATTTACATGATAGTATACTTCAAATTAGATCCTTACAGGGCCTTACTAAAAAATCCAATAAGTTTTTCATGGCCCCCATCGTCCTTCTGCATCAAGAATGAGGTAATATTAAATTTAAATGTAAAAGAAAAATTTAAAACCCTTTTTTGTAATAAGGACTTAGAAATACAGGGGAATTATTTAATGTATCATTTACTGATTTTAATATATGTATTGGCTCATTTTCCCATCTGATAACCTAAATTTTTCAGCATACTTGTGATAAGAAAATTAATTTCAAAAAAGTTAGATATAAAAAAACTCACAAAGTTGATCTGACCAAAGAAATATTACACTCCCTTTTTGGATTGGGGAGAAGGTACCCTATCAATTTCTTCTAACCTATAAGGGGTAATCATTACTCCTTATTAAGACACGATGTGTACTAACATCTTCATATTTTACACCCCAAAGTGGTATTTGATTGGATTTAATTAGATATTGAATTCTCTGCACCTAATTAGAATCTTCTCAATGTGTTCTAATTGGCCACATCTTTCTTTAGAAAAGACTTTGATATCATCTTGGAATAACACAATAAACTCATTTATGAATCCCAAAAATCTAATATCTATAGCTCGTTGAAAACTAGCTCCGACATTTATCAACCCAAAAGGAATTCTAACATAAACATAGATTACCCAAGGAGTAGTAAAAGTAGTCTTATATTATTCTAATTCTTTGACCAACACCTATTAAACCTCGAGAAACCATCCAAATTTGACAATTACTAAGACCATGTTACCTTTTGTAAGATATTATCCATGTTTAGTAAAGGTTAGTTATCATATAGCGAAGATTTATGTAGATTTCTAAAATCTACATATAATTTGATGTCCCCATTATTTTTTCTAACTAGGACAAGGTTAGATACCCATGAAAAATATTTGGTAGGCTATATGATACCTCCATCCTTGAGATATTCCTACATATTTGTCATCAGGCTGGAATTTATTGTCCTCTTTCCCCTAAAATTCTTTATGTGATGCTTAAGGGGTATCTTATGCTGAAATAGGTCTTCCTTATAAGGCTTCAACTCAGAATAAGACTAGGACAAGAAATCTTGATATTTCCTTAGTAAACCAATGTAAGATTATTTTTCTTTTGTATCCAAATTTCTACCTAACCAAATATTCCTTGGTTTATTATAAGTCCCTAAGTTACACTTAGTTACATCCCTTGAAGAGGAAGAGCAATTGTTCACAACACTATCCGTACTATCGAAAGAAGAATCAAGACCGGCTATCCCTCTTAGGATTGTGTTACTTTTTAAATGAATTGCCTCCTTCCCAAATAGGGTATCTTTCTCATCATAAATATACACCATAGGATCAAGGTATATTAATTGGTTTGTAACATCATCTTTAAAATTTAATCATTTAATGATATGGGAATGTTGTCAGTTATTGAAGGCCTAAAAAACACTTCAAATTCAAATTTTGGGAATGGGGATGTAATGTGGTTATCATATTGAGAGGGTAACACTTCTAACCTATCATCTACAACATTCTAAATCCTCTAATAGTATTCAATGTTAAAGGAACCAAACTACTTGATTAAATAACACACTACATTTCTATGTTATTTCAACCTTTAATTCTTGGTTGCATATAACTTTCTAATCTAAATCAAAACCAACTTAGATTCATATTTCACTATCAGGTCCTTAATTTTATTCCTCCAAAAAATTATCAATCCAACTAAGAGTTCATATTTAACAATATTGCTTTTTACTCAAAAAATAACTTGAAAGAAAACTCGAAGGATCCTTGGTCAAGGGAGGCGAACACAATCCCTAGTCCGTTTCCTAAACTAGAGCACGCTCCATCAAAAATATTTATCCAAGGAGCAGAGGGATATTCCAACTGAGTTTAAAATCAAGGCATTGATCTTTAAAATAATCAGTGCCGATAAAATTATTCAAATCCACATCAATATGAAGCACCTTGTAGGATGCATTAAATGGGTCCTCAATCAAATGCAAAAAATTTTCCTTCCTATGTAGTTTTACTAATTTCCCTTCTAGATGGAAAGTAGAATAAGATATATCCATATTCATACTTCCTTCCACACTTGTTTACCACTTTCATGACAACAACATTCCCCATTTAGATAGACAATCACAAATAACCATGTTCATTATAATATGTTTCCCTAAATGTGCTCCCAATTACACAACCAAACCTTTGACACATCTCACAATAGGTACCTCTCTGTATTCCATAGCATAGTATCTTCCATAATTATATTTTATCTTTATGATTAACTCATTCATAACCAATAATGGCATTATGTTACAAGAATAACCTGAATCAAACATATGATTTTGCAAGAGAAACCCATTCACAATAAATATGGTGAAAAAGGGTTCCACATCTAGCTAAATCTTTACAAGAGATGTTCCAAAATATACCTCAGATGAGGGATCAATAATTTCCTAGGGTTATTTGACCTCATTTGTAACACTAATGAGATAAGAGACTCATAAGTAGTAACAACCTTGCTAAACCCAAAATACATAAATTCCCTTTTCTTATGCTAAGGAATCCTAAACAACTCCACCAATGGAATTGTTATGTTCAAATGGATTAGGATATTATCCATGCCACAAATATTGTACCTATAAAAGAGGTATTGGAAGGGAGAGTGGCTATTTTTCAGATGGTATTGAATCTTTAAAACATGAAACATCAGGTGGGATACTTGAACTCATATCAACAATAGGATTTTTACAGGGTAAAAACTTCTTGGGATTACCCTTAGGAACATTAGTTAAGGGTGACATTTTAGATTTGGTAAATGGGCCAAGGCCTTTAACCTACCTATTCCTCATATTGTACTCCTTTTCCTTATCAACACTTGTATTTATAAACAATTCCATATCCTCCTTGGAATGGAAATCTCCATCATACTTATGTATCATCAAGGCCCTAAGATATTCAAAATCATGATTGGGTAGCTCAAAATATTGAGCCATATCAATATCTACATCATCTTCAAGAAGAAGGTTGCATACTTTGTTTATGCATGACAAAAAATCATCTACAATTTGAGCATAGAAAATATTAGTAGAGTTAGTACATTTTTTAAAATTCTTCTGATGATCAAGCATACATGCATCTAGGAAATTATCCCACACTATTGAGTTTGTGTTGTGGGACTATCAACTATCTCAGAATATCCAACTGGCTAGATGCCCTACCTAAATTTGATCCAGTAGTATCCTTAGCCAAATTGGGTTATTCACATGGAGAATGAGGAAGAAAATATTTTTAACACCAATCAATGATGTGTTATTCTTAAAATAATACAATTTTTTCTCCTAATGGGTCAAGGACTACTCTATTGTCTCTAAAAGTATGTTGCATATCTTTTTAACCCATGGATATCTTCTCTATATCATCATTTCTATAGTTCCCTATGAATTTATTACAATTTTGATTTTGATTTTGATTATGATGTTGATTCTTAGGACCAGAAGATAACCCCTTATAATCTTTGGCCAATTTGTATGATATCTCCTTCAATCCTCCCACCAAGTTTTTGACCACCTCTTCAATATCAATATACTTACTGGCTTATAGTTTCTCATGTTTAACAAGTATTCCCCTTTCTATTTTGGGGGGTTTACTAGCATCCTTAATGTTATTGTCAATTTATATGGTGATGGTGAATGTTTTCCTTATATTGATAGGATTTTTATGTCTCAAAAAGTATGTTTCCTTCTTATCAAAAGTATCGAAATATTTAATTAGGAAAGATTCATCACTGGGTCTTAAAATAGTTGGTAATCTTGTCATAGTTTTTTTGAACCTTGTGTTAAAATATTATACACACTCATTATGGTTCTTCTTTATATTTTAAAATTTTGAAAAGATGAACCTAGGGTTTAAACTATCACCAAATTGAATGTTAAAATAATTTTTCATTTATTCCCAGGAATCAATTGACCCATGAGGAAAATTATTAAACCATTCTTTAGCATCCTCTTCTAGAGTGTGCACAAATAAATTTAAACAAACATCCTCATACTCTATTTCACAATAATCCATGGTATTATAATATAAACATTGGTGATGATCACCATTTATGGCATTGTTTCCTTTAAATGTAAAAAACCTAGCTCTTATTTCATTCGACACCTCATTTGGATACCTAATCATACCATTAAAATTGATAAGCCAGAAGGAATTAACTTTAAAAGGAGCTCACAAAGGAGGAGGATCCATATTATTATGAATCAAGATTTTAGGTGGAGGATTAACCAAGTTTTGGAATTGTGGTCTAAATATTAGAGGAGTATGGTTAATTTTATGGAAATTTCTTGGATGAATACATTCAAAACTAAAATATCTATTCCCACTTGTGAATAAATGTGTAGGTTCTTGAAAAATATTAGTAGATTTAGGAGAAGATCATTTTTGAAATAATGATTAGAGGTGATATTCAGGGCTATGTGTTTCATAACTGTCATAAGAACTAGAATAATATTCAACCAAAGGATGATCACAAGATTTAGAAGGCTGAATGTTCTTACCTCTTGAATATTGGCCACTTACTAGATTCCAAACTTGCTTCCACTTTATTGTAAGGTTTCAACTCAAGGAGAAGATTATTAGAAGGATATGATCTAAACGATCATCTTAGTCCTTATAGTTTTAGAAATGTAGAAACACCATAAGATATTGAAAACAATATAATTATGGTCTGACCCAAAATTTAAGATAGGTTCACCACTACAAATTTGTAACCTGTAGTTGCAAAATAATGCACATTAGACATTATTTAGTCTCAGTCTCATACTAATATTTAGAAGATTTTTGAGTGAAGAAATTACTAATTAAACCCCATCTTTTGGTCATCTTGCTTTATTTTCTTTCATCATTACCAACCTCTTGCACCCACATGCCCAATCATCTTTCATCACTTCATGTTATTTTAGCCTCGACTGGAACACCCAGGCCAATACTGGGGTGCCCATGGGTGCCCTGGTACCACCAAGAGAACCGTGATCCTTTTTGAACTTTCCCGCCACTTTTTGGGAACTATATATTTTTTCATCTTATTATCTTTTTGGTGGTCAGTCATTTTGGGGTTAATTAAAAAATTACATTAAAATAACCCTATAAATATAAATTTATGAGACCATAATGAGGGACCAAGCACTAGTCACTACTATCATCCACCTAGAGTTGCATCAAATTGGATATCATTTTCATCTATTAGCTCCATCACAAGGACAAGGTTAGTTCATCTGCATCACACAAGCATAGGCATAGGGATTCTTTTCTATTCCATGCACAAATTCTATTACATTTTCTACATATAGTTAATTCTTTCCACTTCACAAAGTACGACTGAAAAAAGAGCACCTAGGGCACATGATGCACATACACACACCATAACAACATTTGGGTCCTAAATGCAGTGCAACACATAGTTAGTAAGCCCACTGTTGTGGCTACTGAGGTCAGTCTGATCCATTCATTTGTATTATTCCTTTTTTAGGGTTTTGATACTTCATGTGGTATTTTACAAGTATTTTCATCATCTTTAATTACAATCAACATCTTGAGAAATATAAATAATATAATGCAACACACAATGATGGTTTCAGACCACCTTACAAACTTATGAAACTCAATTCTATACCTCCGACATAGACTAAGGCACCCATTTTGAAGACCATAGTGCCCATGAAAGCCCCACTCCCTCTCCAAGTGCTCGAGTCCAATTAGATAGATTGGATCCATCCTTTTCAGGGCCTCTGCATAGTCCTTCCTACTCCCAAATTATTATGTTCATGACACAGTCTAGTAAGCTCTTCAAATTAGCTATGTCACTTCCATACATTCCTTACATATTATGGTTTCTAATTTTATTAGAGTATTTGTTTGGGTCATTTTCCATAATCATTTACTGCATTTACATGTCGTTCTAGATTAGATTAACTATTCCAATATCTTATTTTTAGTTAATAATTTTTGCGAACCCGAATCGATCATTCAATCTTCTAGATTCTTCATTTAGTTCTTGTCATCCTAGGGTTTGGTCATCATGATGATCTCAATCAATTATTATTTGCTTGAAAATACTAATTTACTACATAGATTCCAACATTTTCTTTCTACTACTCGCATTCATGATGACATGCATCTAGACTCATTTTATCAAGAATTTACCGATGCATTCTCTTCATACATAGTATTCAAGTCTAACCTTCCCACTAATGTCCACACTTTTGATAGAGACCCACCTCTACATATCTTATGTCGTATTCATAATATAGTTGTTAAGAACACTTTGATTGATAATGGATCTTAACTTAACTTTTGTATTATGTCTTTCCTTGAAGTTTTAGGTCTTTCCACTCATGACATTAACCCTTTTATTATTTCACTATGTGCTTATGATGGTTTTGTATGTCCATGTCTCAGTCACATTACATTACCCATCATTTGTTTCCCAAGACTGACCACACTGTCTTTTTTGTTGTTGATTTCCCAGTCTCCTTCAATTATCTACTTGGTAGGCCATGGATTCATGTCATGTAATATATCTCCTCTGTCGTACATAATTGTGTAAAATTATTACATGAAAGTATTAATGACACCTTTTTTCGTGACCATGATCTATTCTATTATTGCAACCAAGATCTTAATAATAGATTTCCTATTCCACGAATAGATATTATAGATGAGTAGTAACCTAGAGAAGATCCACCTCACTTACCACCACTGAATTTTACCATTTGCATGATAGATGTAGTTCCTTCTATGTCACCTACTACTACTACTACTACTATGATTCCTTATCAGGAACATCTCCAATCTATGGACATCACTTTGTCACCTACACTTTCACAAGTACCACCTACATTAGCACGCCCACCATCCACTTCCCCACTCTTCATGAATCACTAATATTGGGAACATATTCCATTTCATACTACATATGAGAACACCATATGTACGCATGAGGTTTTGGCTCATCTAGGTTTTTCTTTTGAGGATTTTTATCTTCCACCTCACTCCTACTCTTTATTATGGATTTGTTAGCATCACTATTGCTTATGGCTTACGTATCTCCCATCTCACAGTCTATCTCTCTCACACTCCTCACCCTTCACCACTTACATTAGAATAATCATGGCTTGATTACATTGGGGGAACTCTAGATCTGGGTCATATAGACATTTCATTTCCTATGTTTTTTGGTCACATAATCATTTGCAATAGTTCCTTTCTTGGCTATAAATAGAAACTTACTCATTATTATGCACATGGTTGTTAACTTCCTCCATTCACCAATGAGGATTATGCTATGGACATGTACAATTTACGTATGAATGGTTCATTACGTGATCAACTAGACACTATTTCTTATCAAGTCACTAATGCTTATCAATTCGACTATGATCCTAAGAGTTATGATCTCCTAGATGACATTACATGATATCCTCTTTCATCACATATACTCTGCGTGAATAGTATTCACATCCCCCTCTATCATCATCATAGAATCATAGGCACACTTCTCATTCATTCACATAATTGCATGGTCCAACATCATACTCTTAGCATTCACACATACCTCATCTTAGAATTATCTCATCTTTCATAGTCATACACACATTTTAGCATCATCATTACCCAATGACACACTCTTGTCCTACGATTCACACTTGAATGTTAATGGCTTACTACACATGAACCCCACCCACCACACTATAGACACCACACATAACATTTCACATATTCTACTTTTAGTCCATATTATTTAATTATTTTCATATTTATACATCATACATCATACTATTATTTATCATACACTTCTATTATCTACAACACTTGCATTACACTCTATGCATCTTACATAGTACACATTTAGCCTATCTACACATATTGCATTACATTCTACACATCTTGCATTTCCTTTTACACATCACATATTTACATATTATACTCATCCCATGGTCTTCTATCATCATCACCTATACTATATCATATTTTACGCATTGCACTCACTACCCTATGATATAATTTAGTTCCTCGGTCCATACTCGACTATCGAGGGTTTACAAATCTAATGGACCTTATCATACTCATATGTTTTTCATTCAAAATTCCATTATACATTATTACTATGTTAGTGACATACGTTATAGGCTAAATGGTCATCTAATATATCATCTTGTAGTGGTTTATGCTTTAGGATACATCACCACTCCCTACTATTCATCTTGTAGTGGTATATGTTATAGGATAGATCACCACTCCCTTTTATCCATCTAGTAGTGATATAGTATTAGGGCTAAATCATCACTCATTTCTTCCTTTTGTCATGATATACACTTAAGATATTAGGTTCATGCACATCTATATATATTTCACATAACATTATCACTACGCATGCATATGCATCATAGTGCACTAGACACAACACAAACTATTTGACCATTTCTCGATGATGCAGTCTTTTACGGTCCATTCTTGACTGTTGAGGGGGAAAACCAAATGAACCTTAATGTATACATTTCCATTCTCTTGAGGGGAATGTGGATCCTATCATACTTCTTACATTTCATTCCATCCTTCTACATCATACTACATATTATGGTTGCTTTTACTCTTGCTTACTTTTTCTTATCCATGGTCACTTTATTACACATGCTAGTTAGATTACTTGTATGTCATTTATATATATCATCCACACATGCATGTTCACGTATTTTTCAAGTTATGATCACAAATAAAAGTATCTTACACACAACACAGATGTTCTCCTTCTACCCTTCCTACACTGGTCACTGGGGGCATCCACACTCATCTCTCATAGGAGTTATTATTTCATTATGTACTTAGCACTTTACATTACTTGGTTATACACGATTTTGATATACTAGTTATCTTTCTAACATGCTAATGGGTGCTTCATGTGTAGTATTTTTTTTCAGGGATATTTTCTTCCATACTTATTTGTTATATTTCTTGTCTATTATTTTCTCTTGTTTGTGGGGCTTTCCCTATGTCTGGTGTGCACACTCATTTTTTGTTTGCGGCCATAATGGCCTTGCGTGTCTTGCGACATCCTGATTGATTTCCCATGTTTTTTTATCTTTGCGTGGCTTACTTGTCTTCTTTTATTTTTACATTAATACATTTCTTCATAGATTATACACTAGTTGTGTAGCTTATACACTATTTTCTATATAAATGCTTGTTCGTACTAACACTTGTCTTTGCCTACACTTATTTTTTGTGTGTGCCTTGGTTTCTACTTAGCACTTTCCAAGGTATAGTTCATGTTTTTTGTCATTTGGGATTTTACATACTAATAAAATACATTTACACCGTTTCAGTTCAGTGTACTTTCTTCCCTTGGCATTATGGGTTACATACAATGAGTGGGTTTAGACCAATATACAAACCCCATACATAGGGGTTTTTACAGGAAAAGGTGTCCTTAGCATTCTTGGAAGAAGTTATAGGTTCATAGGTTACAGTGGGTGTGCCTCCCTATAGTACTTTGGCCAGTGGTGTTGGATCGCCCAAAAAATTACGACGTACAAAGATCTCTTCACACACTTTCAAGCAATCAGTTAAAGGTTGGAGGATATTAAAAAAATCATCCCTATACCTCTTCGACCTATTGCATCATATAAAAAAAAAACCCAGATAGTACATGATATCCTTTTACACTCTCTTTCTCGACATGGTTTAGGTGCACATGTTCCATTTACACTTTTTCATTTACATACTTTATATTTACATACTTTTAAATGCATCTTTTACATTGTATTTTTACATACATACATATTTGATTACTTGATCATTTTCTTCTTGCATGTTCAGTTATATGAGAAATAAGTAGACAAATGGGAGAAACGACAACAATAGTGTCAACAAAAACCCTTCACGACAACACACACCATACTAACCATGCATGTACATTACACACACCAACAAGTACACACACGTTTCTTCCCTAGGTTCATTCTCATCACATTTTTTGTGATTTTTCATCTTTAGCTTCCATGCTCCATCATATTTTTTTCATTCCATACTTTTTCCATTCCTTTAGTGTGTTATCTGCAGCACTCTACACCTACATCAGGTACGCATATCTATCTACTTTATGTGACTATTTAGAATCTTTTTGAGTGAATAAAGTGTTGGTACCCAAATCAATCCCACCTTGTAAGCCGAGCAACATAAACAGGCTAATAATGATGCTTAGAGAAAGATTGGCCAAAATTTGAGTCATTTTGTAGTTGGGGATGGATCTAGAAATCTCTTTTTACTTGGAATCAAGGAATATTAGATAGCACCTCATTAAGGGTATCACCTACCCTGCTACTTTAGGTTCTTCTTGAAACCAGATTGAGAGGATCCATTTTGTAACCTGTATTTGTGAAAAGTGGTGGATATAATGGTAATATTTGGATACCCTTTCTCAGGGAAATGAAAAATAGCCTCAATAAGACATGGTCGATAAAAACATTATCTAACTCTCATGATTTTTCACACTAGAAAATGTAGATATCTTGTAAAGAAGGCTTAAGTTACTAAAGATAGTCATAATTCTAACTTGCTTTTGCATATTTTGGAATAAGGATGGAAAAATTTGATGAATATCCTTAGCATTTATGCATAGATAGGGAAAACAGGGGTAATTCAAATGGATATGATGGTTATTAATTGTGATTTTGATGTATTGTTGGGAAGTTTAGCAGGATAAATTTGATAATGTGAAAAACCTCAAATGAACTTTGGGAATAATGCAAACAATTGTTCTTGATGTAAAATATGGAGTACACTGTCTAAAGAATTCCTTCAACTAGAAAGTTTGTATTCATGGAATCCTAAGAACACGAGATTTCACAAAAAAATGAGAATTAAAACATAAAATCTCATGACAAATGCTCAACAAAATACTAACAATCTTTGATCAAATACATCCAGATACACTCAGGAAATGACAAATATCTTAGATCAAATAGATCCAAATTAATTTTAAAACCATTTACCACACTATGAAGGAAACCTCCATCAATCATGTAATTGTAGTTACCAAATTTTCACTATTTTAACTAAGTATTTATGTAATTTAGAGAGATTAATTAGCATAATATTACATTATAAATGTAGATAATTGATTCAAAACAATTCATCTTGAACAAAGTAACAGTGATCGTGAGACTACACACAAATTGATTGAAGAAACACCAATTCTTCAATAATGGGACACATAAACTATGAACTAATATTTTAGAATGACTATACAGTGCAATTATATTGGTGAGATGGCTTGGGAGCAAATGAATAGCAGTTTGGGTATCTAAGATTGATTCAGTTTCCAGCTAGTACAAACATGTTCTCTCCTTTTTTCTCTAAAATATTAGAAAAATTAACCCCCCTATGAGAGAGTATTCTCATCGGAATTATACATTTTCAATCACTCACTCACCTTTCATTTCCCCCCCCAATAACATGAATATCCAAAGAATATTCTTCTTTATAACATATAGTTTAAATATGTTATCTTATGTTTTCAGGGGGATGAATTATGAGTTACTTCTACTATGTCATTCATTTTTGAATTTTTTTAATAATTTCTCCCTTTTAGTGGGAAAAGAAACCCCATTTTGATAGTTTTTAGGTGACTCAATATGGATTGATGTGACATTCAAATCCCTTTCACCTTTTGAGAATCAATCTTGAAAAACACACACTCATGTTTGTGTCTTTCTGGGCTGAATTATTTTTTATGAATTACGTCACATCAATCCAGATATTTTTTTTTTCATGATGCCAATCTTTTTCAAATTTATTTCCTTCATGTGAGATGAGTGAAAAATCATTCTTCATATGATGGAAATGATTTCGTCCAGTTCAGCTTATCTGTACCATTTTCACTATAAATTCAGCTTCATGTATTCATTGGTATGCATATTTTTTCCACTTTTAGACATAAAAGGTTATTTCAAATCTTTTTGTTAGTGCAATAGTGAGAGTAGATGTAGAAAATATCTGGAAGGAAATATCATTAGAAGATTTAAATCAATATTCGATTTCTAGATGAAGCATTTGTTAGGGATCTATTTGAAATTATTGACCCAGGGGGTTGTTAAGGGGCCCTGACATATCAAGAAGTTAGGATTTTCCTCATTTCGAGATTGATCAATATCAATCCTATTTTTTTAGATTTCTAGTCGATGTACTATCATCTCTTCTATCGGGAGCACCAAAAATATCCATAAGAGTTGAAGAAATTTTGAATAAAGAGGAGGCCTACTATGATAGACATGGCTAAATATAATTTTCCATTTGTGTGTAATGGATAATTTGTACTTAAATAAATTCCCAAGGAGTCTTACGTACTTTATGATAAAAATTCAATTGATACAGTCCCCACCAATTCCCAAAAGGTAGAAGAATTAGAACATAGAATCATTTCCCTAAAATAAGTTCGAGCAAGACTTGTGCCACCTCATCAATTTATAATATCAGTACCATCATTGAGAAGAAAGAGGGGGGAATCAAGATCTCAGTTTCCAAATTATCATTTTGGATGAGGAATAAGCAGAGCCTTCATCTTCTTTGCATTCTAAGGCCTTAATTTCCATTACCAAGGAAGGTAAGGGAAATTATCATCTCTAATCTTCCACTTATCCAGTGCAACGGGATCACTTAATGGAGAGAAACTTATCAGGACCTCTTCTTGTTCCTCTGCCAAGAGAGCTTCCACCTTTTAGGAGGAGGAACTAGGGTGAGTCTAGTTCAAAATTCCTTGTTCCAACAGGTCCCCAAGGTGTAATACTTTCTCTTCCAGCCACTCCAGATGTTCTCCTTTAATCTACTCCCAATCAGTCTAATACTTATAAGGAAAAAGGGAAGATGATATTTCCTACAGGTGGTTTGGATCTTCTGGATTGGGTATCATTTTACTAGAAGAAGATGGATTTGAAGAATATCATGGATTTTTGCAAGATGACTATTTAATCCTTGAGGAATATGGGTATGTCTCACAATTTGGTTGGGTTAGTTTTATTTTCTCAATCATCTCACTTCTCATAGGAGTTTATCCTAAGGAAGAACAGGTTGTTAAGTAGAATTCCCCCATTGTCATGATAAAAAATAGAAGTAGGGGATAAAAGAATGCTTTTATTCTCTTAGATTCTTGTTTTGATGTAATTTTTGAGAATGTGTATATCTTTCATGGGTAAGGTCCCTTATAGAATCCCCACTTTTCTTATCATTCTTCATATTTGCATCTTCATATTCTCCCTGACTTCATTCAAATCCTCAACATTGATTTTAGCCAAGTCTTAAATTGTATGTTTTAGGACCTAATATCACATTCCAATTCATCAAAATTCAATTTATATAACTCTTTTTTTGGTCCTTTTGATGGTGGTAGCTGCTTTGTACAACATGTGGAGACCTCGCGCAACTTTGGGATTATTTTTCTCTTTCACTTTTTGAATTTACACCTAGGTGACACATGGAGGCCTGTGATATCTTCTTATTTATCTTGAATTTTTAACCCACTAGGGATACCTTTCCACGCTTTAGCTACATGTTCAATTCCCACTTCTTTTAGGCCCCCAATTCTTTGTACCTTCTAGAAAATGCACTGAAGATACATGTGGATACCTTCCACGTCTAGATTCATACTTAGGACAAATTGTGTCCTTCAAAAATACAAAAGAACAACAAGGGAAAAAGGGGATGGGACAACAAAAGTGGTAGGCATCAGAGATCTTTTTGCACTTTGCATTTCATTGAATTATCATCAAGATTACAACATTGAGCCAATTCATGGTCAATTTTTCTTAGGGATTTTTAGGAGCAACATGATTGTTACATTCCTTAACCAAAAAAGAGGATTCACACCTTAAACATGATATTCTTATTTTCACCCAACACGATCCTATCTTCGACATATATTTTTAAAAATGGGCAACCCAGTCAAAAATAATTATTAGAAGGCATACACCAGACAAAACTTGAGATTGAATTGAGCACTAACATTAGCTCTGACTCAGGGATGGGCACCCCCTATGGGTGCCGCAAGAACCACACAAATCCGTCATAAAATAGACCAAGTTCATAGATCCATTGGGTTACGGATTCATTCAAAGAATACATGGGGTCAAACGGAACCAACTTGAACATCACAAAAACATACCAAGATACTAAGGAAATTGGTCACAGTATACCAAGGAACAAGAAGGGAAACAAAAATAGAAAAACAAAAAATTAAAACAAAAACAAAACGACTATACACGGTACAAAAATTTGCACCTTGACTATGATCAATCCTGGAAATGCTTTAGATGCCTGCCATTGACAGAAATCTCTAGAAAATCTCCATCCATGGTTTTTGAGAAAAATATGTGCTCACCAATTCTTATGTCAATAGCGTAAGGACTCATCCACAAGGCATAAAATTTACCATGTTTTCCTTTATCCACGTGCCTAATGTCCTATAGTAAAACAAGATCTCCAACATTGAAAGTTCTTGGAGTCACCTTCTTATCACATAATTTCTTGATTTTATCTCTGAACTTAATGTGTATTTGGTGAGAATATCTTCTTTCCTCGTCTAACTCCATAATATAATTAATCCTTGCTTCATAGGGATTCACCTCTACATCCTCAAGTTGTTGTATGAACTGATAAGAGGAAAACCACAAATGTAGGGGAAAGAGAGCTTAGACTCCATAAACCAATTCAAGTGGACTATTTCCAGTATCTCTTTTGGTAGTAATTCTATCTACCCATAAATAAAGTTTAAAATGCTTACCCTATTTTCATTTGTTAATCTTCAATGTCCTCCTAATGATCTAAAGAAAATTCTTGTTTCTTGATCCATCTTGGCCATTCCCCTCAGGATTATAATTGGACACATATGTCAAAATTATCCCATACTCTTGGCACATACCTACCAGTAGTTTAGTTCTAAATCTCATAGAATTTTCAAAAACTATTTTTGTAGGTACCCCAAACAAACCTACAAATTATGTGATTCAGGATGAAAACCATGATAATTTGATGAGTTTATTTTTAGTGGGAATATATTCGACCCACTTGTTACAATAATATATGGCCACCAGTATCCATTTATGCCATGAAATTGAGGGACATGAGGTTTCTCCAATAAAATTCATGCCTCCTTGTTTAAAAGGAGCTTCTATTGACACTAGTTGTAAAAGAAGGGAACCTGAAGCTTTCACTCTCCTTGAAAACCTTTAGAAAATTTCACACTTCTTGACCAACAAGGCTACATCGTTGAAAATTTTGGACCACCAGTAAATTTCCCTCAAGATCTTGTGGGCAGTCAATCTTCTGAAAAAGTGTCCTCCACATACTCCCCCATGAAATTTTGCAGTCAATTTGGGAGCTTCTTCCTCTATGATAGATCTCAAAAGAACATCCTCAAGATTCTTCTCGACCAACCCATAATCAATTATGATATATTTCTTAGAATCCAATTTGATTTCCCTTCTCTAATTTTTGTCTAAGTGGCTATGACACTCCAAATTCCTGAGGTAAAATATCATGTCCTTATACCATGTGGAATTGATTACCTTTTCTAGGACATCCATAGTTCCTTCCTCACTCTCGTTGATTTACATTACCTGTAGGTTACTTTTTGCCATCAATCTTGCAAGGCCTAGACCTCTAACCAACTTGGTGGTCTATATATCCATGTCATACTCTTGTAGCTTGTTCACCAAACAACATCTCTTGCTAGAAACATTTGTCTCTGGTAAGATATCTTTGACCATAGTGTGTGGAACATATGCTATAATCTTGGAGCTCAAGATGTAGGGATTGAAAATTTTAGTGTCTCTCACGAATTAAAAATCATGCTTCTCCATGATGGTATATTTTAACTCAACACCCTATAGGGTTTACTAAAAAAGGTAATAGACCTTTCATTTCCATCTTCATACTTTTGTAATAACAGAGATGTAATAGTATATTTAGATGCAAAAGAGGAAATATTATAGGACATTTTATAATCAGGGGCTTCTAATACAAGGGCATTTTTTACTGCTTCTTTTATTCCAGTGAAGGACTGGAGAGATTCTTCTTCCCATTAGATAATCTGGTCCCTTTTTAGCATGTCTGTAATGAGAATAGTAATTTCAGAAAAAATAGAAATAAATCTCCCGATGAAATTTATTTGACCAAAGAAGGACTAAATTTCTTTCTTATTTTTAGGGACAAGAACCTTACCGATTTCTTCCACTGTCAAGATCAATCATAACCCCTTATTTTGACACAATGTTCCCCAGGAACTTGGCCTTTTGAACACCAAAATTGCACTTTTTAGGATTCATTGAGATGTCATACTCCTCTACATCTTATCAACATCTTTTTGACATGGCTCAAAGGATCACTTATTTTTTTAGAGAACATTGTCACATCATCCTAATAAATTGTAATAAAATCATTGATGTAGCTTGAGAGTGCAACATCCATCAATCTTTGGAACATAGCCCCAACATTCATCATACCAGAAGGAATTATCACATACACATAGGTACCCCATGGGGTGCTAAAGGTAGTTTTAATTATTTCTTATTGTTTCACTACCACATAGTTATACCTTGAGAATCCATCTAGTCTAGAAAGTAACTCAGACCCAGTGACAAATTGTAGCATTTTATCCATGTTAAGAAATGGATAGTTATCTTTAATTGAGGCCTTTATTAAAGTATCTGAAATTCACACACATCCTTATGTCTCCATTCTTCTTTCTTACTGGTACTAAGTTTTCCACCCATGAAGAATATTGTGTTGGTTGTATTATCCCTCCATCCCTTAACTTTTTTAATTCTTCTTGCATCTTGAGGGAGAGAAGTTGACTAATGGGCCTTTGTTTTAGCCTAAATGGTTTAACATTAGGTTCCTAAGGTATCTCGTGTTGAAATAGATCCTCCTTATATGACTTCCATTTTGATTAGGACCATGCTAAGTAATCTTGGTAATTTTTTAACAGCTCAACATAAGATTTTTTTTCCTCTTTACTCAAATTAATTACTAACCATACCTTTCTAGGTTTTTTTATAGTTCCCAAATTATGCTCTTCCACATCACTTGAAGATGAGATATGTCTATGAACCACCCTATATGCATTATCGAAGTTAGAATCTAAAGCCACCAAACCTCTAGGGATTGTGTTTGTTTTCTATTAGATTATGTCTTTACAAAAAAGGGTCTCATTCCCATCACATACTACAACCATTGGTTCCCAATTAATGCATTGATTGGTGAATTATCCTTCATTATATAATAACCTATGAACCTTGGCACCATTATAAAATACTTACTAGTGTTTTACATTATCAGAGACAGATTGTCTTGATAATACTTCAATATTGTAATCACAAAAAGGAGAAACAACGTACTTTTCAAACCTATATCCAATCACTTCTAACCTATTTTATGAAAAAATCTGAGTTCTATCATGATACAATATGTTAAAGGAGTCAAAAATCTCAATAAAAGACCATACTGCATGTTTATATTGTTTCATTTTCTAAGTTTTCATGGCATACATTTTCCTTGTTTCACTACAAGCTCTGATTATCCTTTAATGATTATTTATTTTATACCATACTTCTAGTAAATCCTAAAACCCAAGAGTAATGCCTCATACTCACCAAGGTTGTTTGTGCATTTAAATTTCAATTTAAAGGAGAAATTAAAATTTTCTTGGCTTGGAGATATAAGTACAACTCTGGCCCCATTTCCAATATTAGAGAAATTTCCATCACAAGATCTATAATGTATTCCCATAATTAAGGATTGACAATAGGAAAAATAACGTAAAACTAGTACATGATGGTTTCATTTCTCTAATGGTTAGTTTATTTGATCCTGAATTATACCATTATATATTGTCAATTGCATCTCGTACTCTGTCTTGGATTATGGGTGCCTTTTCATTCAATACAAATATTTCACTTATTTTATAATAAGTGGGTTTGAGGTCAAACCATGTAAATTTCCCAGGTATCAAGATGACAAATGGGTTTTAATGGATCTTGCTAGACAAGTAGTTTTTATGCATCAAAAAATTGTAAAGAAACACAAAACCAACATCAAGTTTCCCCTTACCCTTAGAAGGTACACATGTCAATACATCAAAAAAGAAAAATTGATGGATGAAGAGATGAATGAGTTCAAGATGGACATGTTTTTCCCAAGGCCAAAATTTTACAATAGATGGCTTGTGACCTTTGGTGAAAATGAACATCAATTCAAATATTTTTAGATGAACTACAGGGATGATGAGGACGTTAGGAAGAGGGAGTTTTCAAGAATGACCCTAAAGTAGATCATCAATTACAAAGTTGTTGTTATTCCTAAATGAATATAGGATAATGAAAACATATTTAACCAGTTTTATCTTGAGAAAAACCCAGATTCAAAGGTAGGTGCTCCTATCAATTGGAAAGAAGAATAAAAATAGTATCCTTATAGGATGATTGTCAATGTTATGAGACATACATTAACTTGGTTGATGGAAAAAGGTATCGATTTATCTCTAGAAAATACTAAGGTATTAAATGAATTAAAAAAATTGGATACTCTATAATAATATCTCCCTCCTTTAGCAGAGGCAGCTGAGACCATGAACATATTAAAAGGTGCACCTCCACAATTACCAAGTAATAGGCCCACCATAGAAACAATTGATGCATGTACTACTGATACAAGAAAGACTAGGACATCCAGGAATTCTCTGATCTAGGAAGAAAAAGGTATAATCCTACAAACAATGCAAAATACACCAATTACAGTTGCAATACCTTTACAGTCAAAAGGAGCCAGTTCAAGAAATTCAAAAACTCCTACAAAAACATTTCCCTAGAATTATAGTTCTCCTCCAAGGATGATAGGATCTTTATCAAATATTGACCCATCTCTCATAGTCTAAGGTGAAATGGAGAAAGAAGTATTAGTTTCTAAGTATTTTGAAAGATCATCAAAGATATCTAGAGTAATTATGCCTTTAGAAAAAGATTTTGGGGAAAGTATCCCGAGTTCAAAAAGGTAGAAGAAGGGATATTCAAAGGAAATCCATGACCCTAGCTTCATTCTAAATGATGAAACTCTGAGTATGTCATTTGAAGAAAACCATATGCCTGTTATTGAGAAAATTATAAATGTGGAAATAGAGACCCAATCCTAAGGAACTCAATTTTTAGATAAAGTTCCTTCTATGGAATAAGAAAAGGATGCTCAAATAGATATGCAGGAGATTCCAATGCTTGGAGCTACTCTTGCTACATGGCCACAATCGAAAAATAAAAAAGGAATTTCTAAGAGTGAAAAGACCCTAATTGCTATTGTCATTGAGAAAAAAACCATTGAAGTCATCACCACCCCAAGTGTACAAGATGAAAATGTTGTTATGAAAACTACACAGGTGGAAAGGGAAGACGTGAATCAAGAATCAGGTACCCAACTCCAGTCACTAAGGCTCAGGAAAAAGATGATACAAAGTAAGAAGGGGTTGAGATAGAGTTCCAAGTGGACACTTCTATTCAAGAGCCTCCCACAAAGGAAAAGGAACAAGAAGTTCCATGTAATGAAAAAGGGACCCCAAAATAAATATTTAAGGAAGTTTTCACCCCACTAAGAGAACCTAAAGAAGGAGAAACCATGGAATCTTCTAAATAAAAAAATTTACCAAAAGATATAGGTATGATTTCCACTCCCCCTAAAATTTTGAAAGAAGATACAAGCACACTTATATGTCTAGAGAAAGATGACGGTCTATGGTAATAGTTTATACATGATAAGAAAGAATAAAAGATTCAAAAAATTCAAACTTAGGAGTAGAATAAAGAGCAACCCAAAGTAGTGGAAAGAAAAACCTAAAAACTAGTGACTATAATATAAAAAAAATCCAATTAGGAAGGCCTACAAGAGGAAAAATTAAAATGATGTTATAACAATAGTAAAGGGACTCTTAGAAATGGTAGACGAAGAAATGATAAGTAACAGAGAACTAAAAGACTAGGTAAAGACTATATAACCTTGTGTTTGCAGAAATTGATAGCTCCCTCAGAAGGAAATCAAGGAGCTCTTGTTGTTACTCTAAAAATGCTAGGAAACAATGATAAGGCAAAAAAAATTGAAAGCTATTGACAGTTGGGTTGAGGACCTATTTGAGAAAGGAAATAAAATATTTGGAAAAGTAAATAAAATATATGAGGAATTCATTTCTCATCTCAATTTTTTTAAGGATATGATTGAAGAGTGTAACAATGAATTATTCTATATTAAAGGAATTATTCCCAAACTAGAACTCATCAACCAAATCAGTGGGGAGGTGTTTGTACAGGAATAAATATTATCTATTGACAAGATGGGAACTCATGTTATCTTAGTGGATTGGTTGGAAAATAGAATCGATGTAGTAAATGATGTTAAGAAAATCATGGAATAATAAAAGAAGTGGATTGAGAGAGGCATCAATAACCTAAACATAAAAGTGGAAAACCTGGTATTCAAAAAGAACAAAACTAGTTATTGTGATTTAAAAATGGATTTCTTTATACAATCCTTTGAGAATAACATTCATGATGTCATATGAAGTTATTAAGAGGTTGATAATTATATAAAATTCAATTGAGGACCTCAAATAAATCAAGGGAAATAAAAATAGGATGGGGAAATGTGTGGTGGGAATTAACAGGGAAAGTATAATATTTCAAAATCACAATGGCCCTGATAAAAAAGAACTATAAAAACTAAAGAAAAAAAGTTTCAAGAATATAATGAAGCTGACTATGTCACCATGCTCAGTGTTGAAGAAGCCAAGGTTGTTATGGAAGCCAAGGTTATTGATGATGATAAGTCTATTTCTTCTTGATATTGCATTTCTTTTCATTTGATACTCCTATTTTTCAAATATTTTTAAGGATACTTTGAGTAGTTAATTTTGAATATGCAGTATTGAAAAACAATAGATTTCCATTATATTTTGATTAAATTATAAACTTGGTATGAAGCATGTTATTTTTTTATAAGAATTTGAAGTTTAATTTACTTTTTTAAAAGTAAAAAGAGGATCTATAGGGGCCTCTACCCATGAAAAGATACATAAATTTTCAAACATTAAATCAAAAAGGGGGAAATTAGGAGAAGAGGGACATTCAGTCATCTTCTATTACTCCCTTGATATCTTCTCCAAATGATGGAAATTTGTTTAACAACCTATTTTTCCTTGGTACATATTCTTCTGAGCCCTGAGCTATTAGAGAAAACACAATTTCCCCATGCAAAGTATGAGACATCCCCATAGTTATCGGTGTTTCAATAGTTATTCTAGGACCATCCATGATATTCCTTAACTTTATCTTCTTCTGATAAGAAGATACCTAGTCCAAAAGTTCCAATCCACCTATAGAAAATGGCTTATTCCCTTATGCGTTGTAAGGAGTAGACCAAACAAGAGTAGGTTGAAAAGGAACATTTGAAGTAGCTGGAAGATAAAGTATTATGGCCCTTAGATCTAGTGGAATAGGAGAATTAGAACTAGACTCACCCTTACATTTCCTTATGAAAGGTGGATGTTCCTTTGGAGGAGGAACAAGCAAGGGTCCTGATAATTTTTGCTCCATCAAAGGAATATGCTTCTTTGAATGAATGGAAGGTTGGAAAGTAGACTTTACCATACTTTCCTTGGTAGTAGAGAATGATGCCTTAGGACATTGAGAAGATGAAGGATTTTCTTCTTCCTCATCCAAAATGATAATTGGGGTTTGAGAGCTTGATTCCCTCTTCTTATTTATTGTTGATGATGTTGGTAATATAGGTTTTTGAGATGGCACACGTCTGGTTGGACCTTTTTTTAGAGAGAAGATTTGTTTCTCCAATTCATCTAATTTTGAACAATGGCAGGAACAATATCAATTGAATTCCTATCATATAATACATAGGACTCATGTGTAATCTCTTCTAGGAAAAAATATTCATTTCACAAAAAGGGAGACTCATATTAAATCACCCTCTTCACATTAGGCCTCCTTTCAATCCAGAATTTCTTTAGTACTTCTCAATTTTTCTGATGCTCCCACCAGAAGAGATGATAATACATGGTTTTAAAGGCTGAGAAAATAGGATTAATTTTGATTAATATTAAAAGGAGGAAAATATAAACCTCTCAGTATGTCAAGTGCCCTTTGTCATCCCCTTGGTCTAAAATCTTGAATAACGCCTTGAAAATACCTCATCTAGGCCCATTAAATAGGAGATTTGATTCAAATCTTCTGATGATATCTCTTTATGGATAGTTCCTATAACTACCTTCTCCATTTCACCAACAAATAAATTCTCAATAGATTTTCACATTTAAGAATGGAAAGGGGATGCATACTAATGAAGAAATGGAGTTGAATTTATAGTGAAAATTTTACAGAGGAGATGAATTAGATAGAATCACCACCATTAAATGAATAAAGATCTCCTACTCAGCCAACACGAAGGAAGTAAAGGTTAAGTGAACTGTTATTATCTGAAAGGAAATATAATTGAACATGATGAAGATTTGCACATGGAGGACTGCTCAAGTTAGGGGATTTGGTAATTATTTTTCATATTTTGAAATTGATATTTGAGAATGGGGACTATAAAGGTCACATCATAAGTATTTGAGATATTCAAAGAATTTCCATAAACTACCTATTATTTTTCCAAAAATAGAAGTAGATAAGATGACATGACATCCCAATTGCTTTAAAAAGATACAAGCTAATTGTAATTTCCCCACTTGGCACTATAAGGGTAAAGTATTTTCAAGAGAATGGTTGTGTAAATCAGATTGTGAAGAAAATAATAATATTATTTTAAAAGATGCTACTTTTTGGGGGGGGGGATGAGAATGAGTAGGTGACTAAAATTGTATAAATACTACGAGAATGTTCTCACATAAAGGGGGGTTAAGTTTTTCTAAGATGTTAAAGAAAACAAAGAAAATCGATTGTAATTTTCTGAAGAAACCCAATTCAAACCGAGAAACCATTGAGTTATATTAATTTTTCCAAACCTTCTCATACCATGATGATTACGAGTTTACAATCATTGGAAATCTTTGAGACCATAGGCTTTATGGTCCCTTACTAAGAAATTTTAATTTATTTAAATTAAATGTGTGTTATCTCTTGACAAATGTCCTCTTTGTTCTTTCGGTAGAAAATCAGTTATTGGTTTGTCGCTATTCCAATCTTAGGTTAATAATATATTTCAATTACACTATATCTTGTCTGGATTTGTGGAATTTTGGTAACTACAATTACACTACAAATAGATCTTTATTTTTATAGTATGATAAATAGTTTTAAATTGATTTTGTTGTCATTCATTTGTGAGGATGTTAGTAAGATTTTGAGTGCATCTTTAGCATGGTTGAACATGATCTTTTAATCTTTTTTTAAGAACTTAGCATGATCTTTTGCATTTAAATTCTCAGATTTTGTGTAAAATATTGTACTCTTGGGATTGCATGAGTGCATACCTAGTGGTTAAAATTTTCTCATTAGTCATGTAATGTGTTTTATTTCCTTGAGACAATTACCAAACATTTGTAAGGTTTCCTTTAGAAATCTATATAATAAAATTTATCTTGGTTTAATCTCCCATTTATACACATAAATTACAACTCACAATTGTTAAATCCTTTTGAATTCTTATTTTTTTCCCTACTTAGAACCATATGCTAAAGGATTTTATCCTTTCTACCTTCCCTTTTATAAATATGCAGAAGCAAGCTATGATCTATACTGTCTAGAGTGACCTAAAGTTATAATTTGAAATATATATGTATTATTTATTGTGACAACTCGTAGGAGTTAAATAGTGTTTGCATTGAACGTGTATTTCTTGATCATCCTTCATACTTATAAGAGAACATTTAAAGGTTACTATTACATCCATTTTTCTCACAATTACAAGTCACAAATGGGTCCTCTCACCCTAGTTGGAAAATCGTAAAGTAGTAGGGAAGGTCATCACCTTTTGCGATTACAACCCAATCTCTCTCAAATCCAAGTCCTAAAGAGTCTGTAAAATATTTCCTCAGATAAAAAATTATTATCTCTTCATTCTAACTCTCTCTAAGAATCCAAATTAAAGTGTAAATGCTGCTTGCCTTAGAAGATGATGTAGATTTGGGTACCAATAGAGTTAATGGGTGCTTTGTGATTGAAACTTATCTAGATAAACCTAAAATTACAATCATGGTAGTAATAAGTAGATTCATTTCCCATAATCCTATTTAGTAAGGTAACGAGGTCACCAATTTCCTCAATGAAATCAAGTTCAATCCTACTTCACCTCTTTGGATTTCAAGTGGCAAAGACCCATGGATTTACAATCCATTGATTATTCAACACCTTGGAATTTTAGTCTTGGTTGATAATCCAAAAACTTTTTTTGATCTCCAATTTTATTTATACCACCTTCTCATAATTTATAAGTACAAACATCTCATGTAAAACATTCATATTTAAGGAAAATACCACCTCGCCACTCTTAACCCTAACCTTCCTTTTTTTAGGGTTGTAACTTTCTACACATGTCCATACCAATTCGAGGTAGTAAGATGAAGGGTGAAATGAGATGCTAGGGTGATATAAATTTCAGCAATCTTCTTCATAAGTTCATTCTTATTGACTGTATGTAGCCATTGGAAGAACTCATTTAGGTCCAAATTTCCCAAGTTTATGTCTATTATCTGTTCTAGGTTAGAGACAAGGTGGAACGACATATGATCTCTTGTTAATTATATCTTCCTTTTCTACTACAAGTAGGTAGGTATTCGTTTTTAACAGGGTGCGTCAATAAAGAAGAAGGATGCCCAATAATATTCCTCACTTCATAGCACAATAATGTGATTTAAATGCAACAAAGTTATTTCAATTTCAAAGACTCACCTACGCATTGAGGAAACCACAATCTCTTCCTTTTGAATCAACAAGATATTTTAAAACCCATTATTCACTTCAAAAACACTTTTGAAAAAATTAATCATAAGAGCTAGGGCTTTGTTTCTCATTTTAGGGCTTCAGTGCGCTTAATAACATTGAATTCAAATGCAAAGTATGGAACATGCAAATTTTCTATCATATAATTCTCGACACACTTTCATTAATGGATGAAATCCTCCTATCTTATTCACATTTTCCACCATTTATCTTTTTATTCAAATTTAAATATTTTCCTTACACTTGGAAATATTAGCCACTTTTCCTCATTTGGGGGCATGTGGGGTAGAGAAATAGTTAGCAACTTTACAAAAATTATAAAGATGACAAGTAGGGAGCTGTAAAGTTGCCTCATATATGATATGTCACCATGTGTCTCCACGTTTCCCTATTTTCATGTATCAAAGATGGGGATGCAACCCTATAATTTATAACAACTGTGAATATGCAAACTATAACACTGCAAATATTACCTTTTCTTGGGTCTCAGGGAAATATTTGACAATTGGAAATCAATATTAATTTTGATTTTATCAAAGGGTCGGTGAAGGAAAGAATAATCCAAGTATATTCCCTTTTTGAGGCTCAGGGTTATAATTGTATTTTGTAACTTTGAAAAAAATGGAAAGTTGCACTTTAATGTTGGACCTGTCCCAAATAATCGCATATTCCTTTCTAAACTATGAGGATAGCTTTAAGTTACATATTTTGAAATTGATATTTGAGAATGGGGACTATAAAGGTCACATCATAAGTATTTGAGATATTCAAAGAATTTCCATAAACTACCTATTATTTTTCCAAAAATAGAAGTAGATAAGATGACATGACATCCCAATTGCTTTAAAAAGATACAAGCTAATTGTAATTTCCCCACTTGGCACTATAAGGGTAAAGTATTTTCAAGAGAATGGTGTAAATCAGATTGTGAAGAAAATAAGAATATTATTTTAAAAGATGCTACTTTTTTGGGGGGGGGATGAGAATGAGTAGGTGACTAAAATTGTATAAATACTACGAGAATGTTCTCACATAAAGGGGGGTTAAGTTTTTCTAAGATGTTAAAGAAAACAAAGAAAATCGATTGTACTTTTCTGAAGAAACCCAATTCAAACCGAGAAACCATTGAGTTATATTAATTTTTCCAAACCTTCTCATACCATGATGATTACGAGTTTACAATCATTGGAAATCTTTGAGACCATAGGCTTTATGGTCCCTTACTAAGAAATTTTAATTTATTTAAATTAAATGTGTGTTATCTCTTGACAAATGTCCTCTTTGTTCTTTGGGTAGAAAATCAGTTATTGGTTTGTCGCTATTCCAATCTTAGGTTAATAATATATTTCAATTACACTATATCTTGTCTGGATTTGTGGAATTTTGGTAACTGCAATTACACTACAAATAGATCTTTATTTCTATAGTATGATAAATAGTTTTAAATTGATTTTGTTGTCATTCATTTGTGAGGATGTTAGTAAGATTTTGAGTGCATCTTTAGCATGGTTGAACATGATCTTTTAATCTTTTTTTAAGAACTTAGCATGATCTTTTGCATTTAAATTCTCAGATTTTGTGTAAAATATTGTACTCTTGGGATTGCATGAGTGCATACCTAGTGGTTAAAATTTTCTTATTAGTCATGTAATGTGTTTTATTTCCTTGAGACAATTACCAAACATTTGTAAGGTTTCCTTTAGAAATCTATATAATAAAATTTATCTTGGTTTAATCTCCCATTTATACACATAAATTACAACTCACAATTGTTAAATCCTTTTGAATTCTTATTTTTTTCCCTACTTAGAACCATATGCTAAAGGATTTTATCCTTTCTACCTTCCCTTTTATAAATATGCAGAAGCAAGCTATGATCTATACTGTCTAGAGTGACCTAAAGTTATAATTTGAAATATATATGTATTATTTATTGTGACAACTCGTAGGAGTTAAATAGTGTTTGCATTGAACGTGTATTTCTTGATCATCCTTCATACTTATAAGAGAACATTTAAAGGTTACTATTACATCCATTTTTCTCACAAATGGGTCCTCTCACCCTAGTTGGAAAATCGTAAAGTAGTAGGGAAGGTCATCACCTTTTGTGATTACAACCCAATCTCTCTCAAATCCAAGTCCTAAAGAGTCTGTAAAATATTTCCTCAGATAAAAAATTATTATCTCTTCATTCTAACTCTCTCTAAGAATCCAAATTAAAGTGTAAATGCTGCTTGCCTTAGAAGATGATGTAGATTTGGGTACCAATAGAGTGAATGGGTGCTTTGTGATTGAAACTTATCTAGATAAACCTAAAATTACAATCATGGTAGTAATAAGTAGATTCATTTCCCATAATCCTATTTAGTAAGGTAACGAGGTCACCAATTTCCTCAATGAAATCAAGTTCAATCCTACTTCACCTCTTTGGATTTCAAGTGGCAAAGACCCATGGATTTACAATCCATTGATTGTTCAACACCTTGGAATTTTAGTCTTGGTTGATAATCCAAAAACTTTTTTTGATCTCCAATTTTATTTCTACCACCTTCTCATAATTTATAAGTACAAACATCTCATGTAAAACATTCATATTTAAGGAAAATACCACCTCGCCACTCTTAACCCTAACCTTCCTTTTTTTAGGGTTGTAACTTTCTACACATGTCCATACCAATTCGAGGTAGTAAGATGAAGGGTGAAATGAGATGCTAGGGTGATATAAATTTCAGCAATCTTCTTCATAAGTTCATTCTTATTGACTGTATGTAGCCATTGGAAGAACTCATTTAGGTCCAAATTTCCCAAGTTTGTGTCTATTATCTGTTCTAGGTTAGAGACAAGGTGGAACGACATATGATCTCTTGTTAATTATATCTTCCTTTTCTACTACAAGTAGGTAGGTATTCGTTTTTAACAGGGTGCGTCAATAAAGAAGAAGGATGCCCAATAATATTCCTCACTTCATAGCACAATAATGTGATTTAAATGCAACAAAGTTATTTCAATTTCAAAGACTCACCTACGCATTGAGGAAACCACAATCTCTTCCTTTTGAATCAACAAGATATTTTAAAACCCATTATTCACTTCAAAAACACTTTTGAAAAAATTAATCATAAGAGCTAGGGCTTTGTTTCTCATTTTAGGGCTTCAGTGCGCTTAATAACATTGAATTCAAATGCAAAGTATGGAACATGCAAATTTTCTATCATATAATTCTCGACACACTTTCATTAATGGATGAAATCCTCCTATCTTATTCACATTTTCCACCATTTATCTTTTTATTCAAATTTAAATATTTTCCATACACTTGGAAATATTAGCCACTTTTCCTCATTTGGGGGCATGTGGGGTAGAGAAATAGTTAGCAACTTTACAAAAATTATAAAGATGACAAGTAGGGAGCTGTAAAGTTGCCTCATATATGATATGTCACCATGTGTCTCCACGTTTCCCTATTTTCATGTATCAAAGATGGGGATGCAACCTATAATTTATAACAACTGTGAATATGCAAACTATAACACTGCAAATATTACCTTTTCTTGGGTCTCAGGGAAATATTTGACAATTGGAAATCAATATTAATTTTGATTTTATCAAAGGGTCGGTGAAGGAAAGAATAATCCAAGTATATTCCCTTTTTGAGGCTCAGGGTTATAATTGTATTTTGTAACTTTGAAAAAAATGGAAAGTTGCACTTAATGTTGGCATGTCCCAAATTAATCGAATATTCCTTTCTTAAACTCTGAGGATAGCTTTTCATTTTTACAAATTTTCACAAATAAAGCTCCAAAAAAGTGGATAAGTACCCATATCATATTATGGCATAACTATACCCATTTTTTTCCATCGAACCTACTCTCATAGTAAGAACCAAAAAAATGTTAAGGTAAAACATAGATAAGGGCTTATAGGGTCAAAAAATAACATAATTCAATCTCGAGAATTTAAGGCACAACCAAAAAACTTGTATAGGTCAAGGAAAAAGAAAAAGGAAAAGATAAATCTCAACAAATATTCACAGGAATACACAAATTGGTGCCTAAAATTAACCATGAAAATTGTAGGCACCGACATGGCTGATTAGTAGACTTTAGCACCTTACTAGTGGACTCTAATATTAATTAGTTCACTTCAGCACCTGACTAGTGGACTTTGGTACTTGTGTAATATCATCCAACATCATTCCGTTCTCATGTTCCATTTCAATGATTTTTTCTTCCATCTCAGAATAACTAGGCTATTCTGGTTCGCATCTGTTATGTCTACTTAAAATTTCTCTAACATTTCTCAAAATTGTTTTGTTCGTGGTTATAAGGATATTTTCATAGCACTTATCCCATTTTAAATATTCATGTCCCCATATCTACATTCTAGGAAGATTGTAACTATTGCTAACTAGGTCTTTTATAGAATCAAATGATATCCTAATTTTCTTGTCTTAGGTTATAATATCATAAATTCTACTAGATATTCCCTCCTTGGTAATTAAAATGTCTTCTATTACTCCTAATTTATCAATTGATTTATTTTTAATTTTTAGAATGGTATAAATGGGACGAATCTAAGGTAATGTTAAGGATTTCTTGCTATATGTTATCATCACATTTATAATAGATCCTAGATCCATAAGTAAATTTTAAATATCTTAGTTCCCTATAGTTACTGTGATAGCTAGGCAACCTGAATCCCTATATTTAGGCACACAAGATTTTTCTAAGAGAAAATCTTCTAGTTTCCCATCTACCTACAAACTTTGGTTAACATCTTTTCTTTCCATATGTACTGATACATGGATTCTTCATGATCATATTCGATTTAGGAATGTATTTTATTGATTGTATAAAATGTATTTCTATGTATATCATTTTCTTCAATTCTTGAATTAATGCAAACTCATCCTTTTTAGTTATTTTGATCAATCTATTAGGATAAGGAGATAAACCTGATTTAATGGGTTATTTTTATTTTTCTTCAATGTTTTGAATAGAGTATTATTATTCTTATATTTCCAATATGTTTTCTATTTATACAGCTTGAGATAATTCATGTATGTTTTTTTTTGAACTAATTTGTAAATCATTACATTTTATAATAGTAATTCCCATTGTTTCTTCTGTTTGGGAATTATAAACTTCATTGATTTTTTTAGTTTTTAGGATTATCCATAGGTTGGGTGGTAAATGGTGGCTATAAAATTGGTTTGTTATATAGTTTCTATAGTAGAGGACATGGTAAATATTCTTATTGTTGGTTATAAAATATCCTCTATGAATTAGGATTTTACTGAGGTGTCCATTGTGGTTTATTTTGCATCCAAAATTGTTGAGGATGAGTAGGAATATTTTGGGGCATACAAGGTTAGGGTAGAATCCATGATTGTGGAGGAGGCATTGCAAAAAATTCTTGAGAAATTCATGTTAATGGTCCCCTCTATTGATCTGGATGCTAGATTATGGACCATTGTTGAGTTATCATCCAAGGATCCCTAGGAACAAATTAATTGAATGGACCTCCTTTTCTTTTCTCTACAAAATTCAAGTACTATTTTTGTTACTTAAGTATTTTTAATTGGTTTGTAGGATTGGTAAGAGATCACATTGATTTGTTTCATTTTTTTTTTTCACATATTCTATAAATGCTAATTTTATCTAATGGGCATTATCTTAAGGCATGTTTCTCTTTGCACCTAGGGAAGTATATGGATAAAGGTTCAATATTTCTTGACTTGGATTTGATACCATATAAAGTGGTATTTAGTTGGAGAATAATGTCATTTTAAAATGTGTATAACTCTTCAATTTATTGAATCACATCATTCTACACTTTTCTTAATTTGTATTTTCAAACTCGAGACCTTGTTTGTGAATAGTTTGTACAAAATTCAACAATGTTTGTAAAGTTAATTTTATTGATATCACCTCTTCCCATAAGATTTAACATATCTATTGATTCATATTCCAACCCTCTCATAATTGTCTTATCCAAATTATTACCACATCATTAAGAAATAAAGAGGAATCGATATAAGTAATCCTCCATATTTTTTGCTTCATTTTAAATTACTCCTTGTGATATCTAACCTTGTAATAATAATGATATTTGTTCATGAAATCATTTTCCACCTTTTTCTAGAAGTTGCAATTTGCAAAACCAAGATCCAATGTTCTATGGTGTTTTTAGAAACTTAGTCTTCTGTGGGTTCACCTAAGAGTGGAACAAAGACCCAATGTTCCATGGGTTTCTAGAAGATGCATTGTTCCATGGGTTCACCTAACCCGTAAAACAAAGGAAACATGGTTAAAGAATAAAGTGGAGGAAATATGACTTTCATGGCATGAAAATAAAAAATGGCTAAGTGTTAAGGTATCAAATAAAATATAAACGCAAGATTAGAATCCATAGATGTCAGATAAAAATGTTTGATAGAGATAGAATAAATTCCAATGTTATGCGGAAAATATTTGATACAAAGAAAATTCACTCACAAAACCACACAACAATCCAAAGGCTGCGATACAAAGAAAATTCACTCTGAAATCTTCTCAACACTCTAAAGGTCACAATATAAATAAAATTCACTCTAAAATCCACACAACACTCCAAAGGACGTGATATAAAAAAAATGAACTCTAAATTCGCGTAACAAAGAAAACATGATTACACCCACAACATACAAAATGAATACATGTATTCACCCATTTGGAGCCTAATAATAATGGCGATGGGCCACATTTCAGCCATGAAGAACAAATCCATGTCATTAAATTTGATGTGCGTGGGAAACACACAAAATATGAATCAGTGAATTTGTAGACATATTTCTTAAATTTATCATTGTTTTAGCCTTTGCCTCTTCTGTAAGGATCTGAGTAACTTGAGGGATCTTATTAACCATTTCCAAAGACAAAAAAATATAACGATGTCATTTGCAGAAGAGATAAAAATTTTACTACTCATAAATGAATTTATTCCATTTCCCTCGTGTTTTCATCATAATAGACATTAAAGTGGCATATTTTATCATGGGAACCACCCCATACTTAATTTGAATGGATTTACAAGGAATATTTAGATTAATTTCATTTAGAACCATGAATTTAATGAAAATTTTCTCTTTAACTTCGTAAGTAAGTTGTTTGGAGGTTGTAAAATGTAAAAAATTTATTTTTCTTGATGGGTTTAGGGTTTAGTACATTGTAAGTCGGTGGAGGAAGGATAGTAAATCTATAAGTATTATAAATGCCCCCATTTCAAAAGGAGGGTGAATTTTGAATAATAATTCATTCCAATGTCAAATACTCACTTATGCAAGCTTTGTAGACCAAAGTATTCATTTTCTTAACTTCATTGAAACTTGTTCTTGTTCATTATAATTTTTTGAGATATTACTCATAAGCTTTCCTTTCATTGTTTGTCTAAATTGTGTTTTTTCTAGTTCAGATTTTAATAATTTTGGGAAATCTGCAAGCTAAATGAACCATTTAGATGTTCTTTGGAAATTGACATGGTGATTTCTGATATGTAAGTTGTTTAACAATAATACCGTAGAATCCTTGAGACATGGGAATAAAAATTCGAGTTATTAACTATATTTTATGCATTTATTTTAACTAGGAAAGTACATTATCTCCATCAAATAGTCAAGATTTACATTTACATGTTTCTCCAAATTTATTTTCTCCTTTCCCTTCTTTCCCTTTTTTTGGTTTCTTTGGAAACACCCTTCTAGATTAGGTTGGATTTAGGAAAGATTCAAAGACAAATCAGGTGGATAATTATAGAAGTGGCCCTAGAAGGACTAAAAATTCAACAAAACCACCTTATTACTTGTCTAAATAACAAATACCCTACAAATTATACACTTACTAAAAAAAATTGTTCCTAAATGAGTAGGATGTAAGATCATGTCATTCCTCTTCTTGGTGTGAATATTTTATGCATCAACATGAAGAGAAAGTAAAAGTTGTTGCTAAAAGGAGGGTTGTATGACTTCTTTGACAAGGAGGGTTTATGACTTCTTATGATTGGTTCTTATATTTTCTTGAGGATGCAATTTTAAGGTGGCACAGATTTTTGATCATTTCAATTATTAATTTGGTTAAGCCATCATCCCTTATTTTTTTACCATAAGTTTATAAAATTTCAAAGGGATGCAAAATATTCCATTAGATCCTTTAATTTTAGGTTCCAAAATACCTAGAACATGAAAACCCATCGCTATAGACCTATTGATGTTATTACCCTTGAAATGTACAAAAATACGTTAAATCCTATGGAATTTTTCCTCCTATTAAGGTCCCCAAATATAAACAATTTGACATCTACTTATTTATAAGACATAAAAATTGAAGAGAAAATTAACCCATAAGGTTTTTCAACCTTTTATTTTCAAAGTTCCCTTCCCACTCATTTTACTAGGAGTAATCTAGATGTCCTAAACTAATTGCAAAATCCAATAACGAATTCTTTACCCATCAAGTATTTAACATAAAATTAGCCACAAGGATTTATCACTCCTACCCAAAGTTTTAGTTCACAAGCCTCATATCAAGAATATCCTAAGAGAGAATGGGATTCAATGCAAATATTAGTAAGTCACTTTGCCCAAAATTTTACAAATTTACAAAATCAGGTAGATATGACTAATACACAAAATAGATGACCTGAAACAAATGTGAATGGGATTATATTGCAATATAAATATATATTTTATATTGTTGGTAAGTGTAATGAATTGGATAGTGGTAGGTATTTAAATACATTTGAGGCTTTTAAAATTAAGTTAATGAACTCTGAAGTTGTTATAAAACCTAATAATAATTATAAATTTCATAATTTAGTTGATATTGTTAAGATAGATTCTCTTTCTTTGATGATGGAGAATCATGGTTTTGAATTCAAAGAAAATGATGAAACATATGAAGAAGAAGATAAGTTAGAAGAGACCGTGGATTTAATAGAAGACTTGGAGCAAGATATAGAAGTTACTAACATTGCAAATGAAGAAGATGAATATCAAGAACAGATCATGGATTTGGAATATTCCTTGCAATAGTTGATAGAGGGAAATTTAGAGTTGGAATAGGATGATCCTAATCAGGTTGCAACATGCATTGAGATGGAGGCCATAACCTTTCCATGAAAATATTAGGAGGTTAGTAAATTTTTTAGCATTATTGGTGTCATGCCTACTTGAGATAATGAGAAGGAGGATGGTATTCTTTTGGAATCAATATTTTTCACCTTTGAACTAATTGGTTTGGAGTACTTTATGGTATGTGTCAAGGACTAAAAAATTAGTCAAAGTTTAGTCAGTCTTGATTTCTTTACTTTTTAGTTTGAAAATGAAGAAGTTTTGGATGACAAACCTAATTTATTTACTATTCAATTTGAAGATAAAGAAATTTTAAATGATTTAAAAACTACTTTGAATGATTATATTGTTATCAATAAGTTGGTTAGTGATGGTAGCTTGAATTTAGAAGAGGATGGATTTATTGTAGATATGTTATCACTTGAATAAATTCCTAATTCAAATTATAAAGATGGTGTTAAACCATCTTCCACTGATAATGAGGTTAGTAACACATACATGGACCATGAAAAATGGATCATACTTACGGGTATTAGATTTCCATATTTATATGAGTGGAATGACGAAGATGTGCCAAATCATAAACAAGACATTAGTGATCCTTTACCTTTTGATGAAGATGGCACTAAGATAAACCTAATCATAAAAAACATATCCCAAACCTGTCACTATAGGACTGTTATGCTTAATTATTGAGTTGAATAGATCAGAAACCTTGTTTGGAACATACAATCATGTTGTAACTTGGTTTTTTGAGGATTCAAAGGTGTTTGATCTAGGTATTTCCCACCCTAATGTACCAATGAGGGAAGGCCACAAGCCTTCTAAGAAAATACCAACACCAGAAAAATAAATTTTCACCTCACTTGACTCTTGAAACAAGTTTAAACTCCTTGGTTAGTATATTTCACTTTGTGAGCATCATTATATTAGTGTTTTCCAGAAGCTCTAGGTTGTTGAAGATCATGGTGAAGAGGTATTTGTATGATCAAATTTCTAGAATAATTGGTTCACTCTCACAACATCACCATTTTTTTGCCCCAACTAAATGGAACAAATCAAGGGAGTTTTTACTTTGGAGCTAGTTTTTTCAATACATTGTCCTTCTTTTAGTGGATTATCATTGTTTCTTATGTTTTTTAGAGGATATTTTAGTTTAGTTTCCCTTTAGCATTATTTTATATTAGTATTTTAGTCCTTTTTCATATCCCTTTGTTTGTATATATCTCCCTTATTAATAGTTTCATGCCCCCTATTTGTACATATATCCTTTTCTCGGTATTATTAATTTTCTTACATATTTTATCACAATGGGAATCTCTTAAAAAATCTAAAACATAGCACTTGAAAACCAGTTAGAACATTCCTTGAAGCAATTTTTGGGACTACTTGAATACGTTGTGAAATCGTAACTGGGAAACATAATTTATCCTTATCATTAGACCAACAATATATTCCTTGAAAATTTATCCTTATCCATTTTTCCTGATTCATTGGAGGAAAGATTAATTGCTCAAAGAAATGAGGAAATATCCTTAGAAATCAGCAACAAGGTTAATTTATAAGTTCCCCGTCTTGAGGAAATTCTTACAGTGGAGCAGAACTTAAAAAGAATCATCGAGTCAACTAAGAAGGAATTTATGGAAAATTCATCCTCTGCTAAGACATTTTTTCAAATCAAATACATTCATAATGAGAAATAAGAGAATGTTATGTCTTCATCTAGTACTAAGGAGGAAGATCCAGAAAATATTATACTTCACTTGTTTACTTCATCGGTCAGTACAGAGGACACAAAGTTTGAAGTTTCCAAGAAATTGAGTGCTCTAGTATATGCCAAGAAAATGCCAAAATTTTATTCTAAAAGTAAATCTAATCCAATAATGAGAGGGGGTGTGAAAAAATATGATGTGCGATAAAATAAAGCTTCCCCTGGTAGACCATCTGAAAAATAAAAGAGGGAAAGGGCATCAAGAAAAGAAGTAATGTAAGGTAAGAAAAGACCATTGGTGGTTTACAAAATATCCAATCTAATTAAAAGATAATTCTTTCATAGAATATAGGGGGTTTCATCAACCTGAGTAAAGACAAGATTATTTCTAGTATTAGGAAAAATAGGATACCAAATATTATAATTTAATAGGAAACTAAAATTAATAAAGCCAAAATGGAAGACTTTCAGAAGTTTTTTTTAAAGAGGTAGGTTTTCATTACAAACCATCAGTTGGAGCCTCAAGTGCTCTCATTTGTATTTAGGATCAGAATGGGATAAGGTGTTTCACCTTCACTAATAGAAAACATCATTAAGTTACCTGTTTTATTATTCTAAGTTCCAAAAAATAGTTCATCTTGTCCAATGTTTATGCCCCAAATTCAAGTAATGGTATAAGGATACTATGAGAAGAGCTAACTATTTTTGGAATAATGTCAAAAGAGATACATTGGATTATAGAAAAAAAATTCAATACACCCCTAACCTCTCGTGAAAAAAACTATGGTTTCATAACTTACTACAATAGTATGGAAGACTTAGCTAAATTCATTAATTGGAATGACTTGTTTGATGTTGAGATTAGTGGTTCTAAATACACCTAGAAAAATAGATGTAGTGGTGATGATATCATCAAGATCAGATTGGATAGGTTCCTCATCAATTATAAACGGTTGTAAGAACAAAACTATTCATTATCCTCTTTAGTCAGTATTATATCTTATCACATTCTAATCCTTCTAAGATTTGGTTAGTTGGAAATTTCTAATCGCAGACCCTTCAGGTTTAAAAAGATGTGGACCGCTCATCTGGAGATAAAAAAGGATTGAGGAATAGTGGAACTAAGAGACCTAAGGAAATTATATGTATCAATTTGCCACCAAGATCAAAAATGTCAAACATAATATTAAAAAATTGAATAAAGAAACCTTTGGAAATATATTATTGCAAAAGCTTAAATTAGTTGAGGAGCTAAGAGAAATGGAATAAATAATAGAGGGAGGAGTATGGAGTATTGAAGAAAAATAAAAGGAAAAATCTCTATTATCCGAATTCCACACTATTCTTAACAAGGAAGAAATTTATTAGAAACATAAGTCTTGGGTTAACTGGCTAAAAGAGGGAGATATGAACACAAACATTTTCCATATTTTAGCCACCATTAAATCAAACAAAGGGAATATTCAGGAAATTCAAAAGCAAGTTAGTGAAGTAGATACAAAAGAGAATGATATATGAGACATTATTTTTTTGGAAAAGGGTAAAAATGGGGGTTTTGAAACTGCCTGCATCCTTTTATAAAAGTCCCTAAAGGAAATATACAACAATGAAACAATACAACAAGAAATCCCATAGGAAAAAAATAACAAAAAGACACAAAGGCAAAAATAGATTGAAGAAAAAGCAAAGATCCACAAGTGAGAGAAAGGAAAATTTGTTATCACAATTGTAGTAGCGAACTAGAAACCAAAGAGAAAGATAAGAAGCATTCCCATTCATAGCTGCAAGAAGAAGAAGATTTGACAAAAAGAAAAAACAAGGAGGGAGAGAGGAGATGCAACCCAAAATAAGATGTAAAAAAGGGAAGTGGATGTTATAGAAGAGGCATCCACAAGCGAGGTTGACCAGGGGATTGAACAAGAATAGAAGGATGAAGTAAAGAGAGGAAGGAAAAAAATATATCAATGGTTTCCCTTCTTTGAACACACTATCTACCGATTTTCATGCCAATTATCCTTTGAACCAAGAGGATTGGATTTAGATAAGTTCAAGGGGGTGTATATGTAACTCTTTATCTAGAGAATGGGGACCATACTTATCCAAATCAGAGTGATTGGATTCATGGTTTTGTTTTATCCCTAGGGTAGGTCTCTAGAAATATGGAGGATGAACCTTTAGTTTCCCCTCCTCATTAGATTTAGAAGTGATAGATTGTGTTGTAGCTAATGGAGCTATATATCTTGTTTCTTGAACTTTTGAGTCAGATTCATCACAGTCCTCAAGATATAGAGGGTTCCATCATTTGGGAGTGAATCCTTTTTATTTAGAGATTTGGATTTATTATAAGGGCATGCAACCTAGAGGTGACCTAGATTCTTTCAATTTTAAAATCTGAAAGCAATATTTTCATAATCAAAATTCTGGATGTAAATCATATCTCCCATCTTGAAAGTCATTTTATCTATAAATCCTTTATTGAGATCCTGAAAAAAGTATGAAGGAGACTCTAAATTCTCTTGTTATCCTCTTTGATGAAACTCCATAGAATATTTTTTATTTCCTCCATGGAAAACAAAAAGTGAAGGAGAAGATTATGCAATCTCACCCAAACGAGAACAAATGAGATGGAGAAAGAACTCATAAAAAAATGTGGAATTCATGGGGTAGTGAAAAGGCCCGTTGATCCCTAGAACCAAGGAACCTCTTCATTAACCCTATAATAATCCTTTCGAGCATGGAAGTAGACTATGAAGAATCATTTGGCATATAAGAAGTATTCTTAGTTTTCCATCCACAAGGAATGAATCAACTAAATCAGGGAATTAGCCAATGGAAAAACACCATTAAAGTTGTAGATAATGGCCTTAGTTTACATTTTTTTTCTAAAGGCCATAGATTTTTCATAGTCTATATCCAAAGTAGGGGATTCATATGTTTGATCCATAATGTAGGTAAGGGGGAGGAACCATAGAATATTTTATGGAAGTGTCATATTTAAAAATTTCCTCTTTGAAAGGACCACAGTTTCACTCTTTGGCTCCAATCAACAAAAGACCAGTCATGAAAATCATGGAATCCTTCCCAATCCCATAAGCGATGAGCAGGGAATTGTCCTTCAAAGATTTGTTAAAAAAAAGGTCGATGAGGCCTACCCTGCAACTCAATTTATGAGAAAGAACTGATTTAAGGTCCTTCCCTTGAGAATGCCATTATAGCTAGATGAAAAGGATATTTCCATGCAAATTTCAAACTAGAACCTAAAGTGATTTTATATTATCTATAGAAGTAGAGCCCAAGAAGAGCTCATCAAATTTTTTGATTGACATTTTTTCAAGCAAATTTTTAAACAATTTAAACATTACTTCGGTAGTGTTCTTGGAAAAACCCAATTTGGGATCCTGGGAAGACACAACGAGAATCCATAATATCTTGTCATCTTGAAGCCTAATCTATGTCAGTGCAACTCGTATTTCTAGACCTAGCCACCAAAGGAAGGGTGGATATTTTTGGTGCCCTGAATTGAGGACGAGAGCCTAGGATCTCTGTTACTCATCCTCTTCTCTTTCATCACCATAGATTTTGAGACCTTCTACAACAGCCCTTAATACACTTCCGCCATCAACCATGATCCCATCACAATCACCAACAACACATGCCAACATGGTTAGGGTTATGTCTAGGGCACATGAACATAGTTGTGAACTCACCATCACCAAGGGTATGATATTTTATATACTATTATAGCCTTCTTCAAACATTTATTTTCTGAGGGGCCCCAACTGGATATAGAATCAATCAATTAAAATTTGATTCTATTCGATACTTCCATAAGTGAAGAAAATAATAAATGTCTTACATAAATCCTGGTAGAATAAGATATCAATGCCATTGTATAATTTATGGAATGGGAAAAAACTCTTGGAATTGATGGGTTCCCAAAATTCTTCTTCCAAATTTATTGTGACATTGTGAAAAAAGAGGTAGTGGCAATGGTATAAGAATTTTTTAAATTAGAATATATGATCAAACAAGTCAATCACACTTTCATAGATTTCATACCTAACAATCTAGGGGCTAAAGAACTTGGTGAATTTAGACCCATTTGCCTTTGCAACACAGTGTATAAAATAATTTTAAAAAACTTGAATTTTTGAATGAAGGAGGTTCTCGGTAATTTTATATCTCCTAATCAGGTTTCTTTCATCCGAGGAAGACAAATTATGGATAACATCATATCTACTCATGAAATTATTCATTTAGTTGAAAAATTGAAAAGGGAAGCCATGATCATCAACTTAGATATGCAAAATCCCTACAATCGGGTTTCATGGAAGTTTTTGTTCTTTCTCCAAAAGTTGGGCTTTGATCATCACTTCATTAATATGATTCAAGTATGCACTACCACTTCCATGTTCTTTGTCATCGCCAATGGAAAAAATATTGGGTTCTTCAAAGATGAAAGGGGTTCTAGGAAAGGTGATCCATTATCACCTTTCCTTTATTTCATTGTGGCAGAAGCCTTTAGTATATTGTGCTCAAAATCCAAAAGTGAAGGTTGACTAAAAATTTTTAATGTTGCTAATGGAGTGGAGAACCAATGCCTCCAATAATTTTTGGATGACATGGTTCTTCTTAGCTAGGATTTTTTCTAGGAAGCTTGATCTTTCAATAACATTACAAGGAGTTATAAGTAAGTTTCGGGCTAAAAAGTGAACTTTCAAAAGAGCTCTTGTTTCTTCATTAATGTTAATGAATAGCAATAGAATAGATTATCCAACATCCTTAAATGCAACATAAATACTCTTCCATATAGTTAATTGGGAATGCCTTTGCATGGTTGTAAGTTGGATGACACAAGCTAGAAAAAACTTATTGAAAGATTCCACAAAAATTAGCTTCTTGAAAGGATCATTATTGTCACAAGCTAGAAAAACCCAACTTCTTCAAAGCTTGCTACAGGGAGTGGCCATTTGTACTATGTATATATTTATTATTCCCACTAAAATTAAAAAATCCATTAAGATCATTCAATTTAGGTTTCTATTGTATAAGACAGAGGTTAAGTCTAGGATACCACTGATAGCCTAAGATAAGGTTACAAAACCTAAAAATAGAGGAGGCCTTGAGCTAAAAAACCTGCAGATGATTAATTGGGATCTCGTAGCCAAAATAGGGTGGAGAATGTATAAATAATAAGGTACTTGGGTTGACATTTTAAAATTGAAATATTTGCATAATGTTGGCGGTAATTTTGGTTTCTTCACAATCATGAACTTTCAAAAGGGTATATATTTTGGAATAATCTTGTTCAAATCAGGGAGCTGTTAATCAAAGGAACAAATTGGAATCTTGTGAATGGTATGAATATAAAATTCTGATAGGACCCTTGGATCAAGAATAAATACTTAAAATGTGAATAACCCTAGATGAATCACTTCCATTTTTATAAGCAGGAATTTGGAGAGAGAGAGAGAGAGAGTGAGTGATTATTGGAAAGGAGAGGAAATGGATAGAGATTATCCCTCCCCCAAATTGCATAGGGTCTCATCTTCCCTTTGAAGACCTAAATAATGTAAAAAAGTTATGTCATAATCCACATCGAAAATTCTAGGATGAACTGATCTAGAGATATATGGATTCCGAGAATTGTGAGGTAAAATCTAGATATTTGTGTAATTTTGAACAAATTGTAGCTGGTGAGTACTAGAAGAAAATACGAAACAAAAATCTTATTCCAAAAATCAAATTCTTCTATTTTTAAGTTGTTCAAAATAAAATTCTAATTGTGGACAAGTTAAGGAAAATAGGCATGATTATCAAAAACTAGTGTAGTCTATGTAAGCTTCAAGAAGAAACTGCCAACCATCTTTTCTTGGAATTCCCATATGCTTTTCAAGTATTTTCAGTTTTTCTTGAAATTTTTAAATTGTAGATGACCCTTTTGGGAGATGTATCTAACCTCCCAAAGTATTGGTTCATCATTTTTCATCATGAAATTGTCAAGGAACTATGGAAATGTGCTCTACCACACACTCTATGGGGCATTTGGCTCAAAAATAATAATAGTATTTTTTGAAATAAGTGCTCCAGCTTCAAGAAGGTTGTGATGAAAATCAATCTTAATCTTAAATAAAACATGCAGACCTTCAAAATTAAGTCTTCAAAATATCTCACTGATTTAGAAATTACTATTTTAAATCATTTGAATTTTAGCCCCACGAAGTGGGTTAAAAGAAGTGATATTGAGGATAGGGAAAAAAAAGGTTAAATGGAAATTCCCACCTTTGGGAAGGTTCAAACTTAACTTTGATGGCTCATCCAAGACCAGGGGAGAGTATGAGCTGGGGGGAGGATTAATACTGACGACCATCATGGGTGAGTGCCTTCTATCATAAATTGGGCCAGTGGGTAATCATTCTAATAACCATGCTAAGGTAATGGACATGCTTTGGGGAATAGAGCTATGTGTCACTCTAAATATAAGGGACCTGATAATTGAAGGAGATTCCTTATGTGTGATAAATGTACTTAGGCATAAAGAGGGTATATGCAGGAAACTCAATAATATAATTACTAAGGCCATGCATCTGATTTATTCATTTGAAAGCGTGGAAATGGACCATGTGTATATAAATGGGAATAAACCTGTAGATTGATTGACCAATTATGGAAATGAATTTCTAGAAAACGTGAGTTAGAAGGGAGATATCCTAGCCTGGAATAATATAAAATTTTATTAATAAATAAAAGACATTTTTTGATAAGGAATTATGATCCCCGGGATACGAAGGATGGGACCTATGTGAAGGTGAATCATTATTTAGAATGGGGGTACTTACTTCCAAGATAGGGTTAATTCTCTGGTTTCGGGATCTTTCTCGAATTCCTCAAAGTCTTAAGACTGTGTAGAATAATGGGTGAAGCATGGGTGGAGATAGAGTATGAACTAATCTTACGAATTACCTCCATATTAAGATGGATGCCACATTATGGAGGTTGTTATGTGTTATCCCGTAAAATTGACAAGGGCAATTTTACCGATAACCATACCGAAAAATTTTGTTTCGATCCCTCGTTAGGGATCCTTCGCGTTCGAAACGATTGTAAAATTCCTTCTCGGGAAATTTAGCTTTCGAACTTAGTCTTTTTTGAGCCTTTTTGGCTGGGCGCATGTATTTGTCTTGCAACATCGTGTTTTGGTGCGCCAAAGGGCGCACATTTCCCCATGTCGACATCCCTTTGGGCGCGCCAAAGGCGCACCTATGCTCCTGTTGTCATTCCTTTTCGCGTGCCAAAGGGCGCACGCTTTTTCATGTCGACAACAGTTTTCGCGCGCCTTTTCAAATGGTGGTTGGCGCATTAATGACAAATTTTGTTATATATACCTGTGCGCGCCATGTCATTTTCATTGCATTTTGTCAAGGCACGTGGTTGCTCTGGGTGTGTCAGCTCTGCTCTGTCAATTTTCATTCGCTCTGTGGACCCGCTTTCCAAACCGTCGTTATACAGGTCGAAGGTAATAGGTCCATCCTCTTTTTCATTTTTGTGCTTTGGTGTGCTCGGTCTGGTTTTCGTTCGATGGCCTGTTTTAAATGTCATTTTGCATTGGGCTGGTTCTTCCCCTATCCCGCATATTTTAACTTCTTCATTCCTCTCCCTCCCTCATTTCCAGTTTGTAGGGGGAGTTGGTTTGATTAGGCTTGGTGTGGTTGAAACCCCTTTTTCTTTAGGCCTAGTTCCACCAAGCCTCCTTTGTGAGTGTTAGAATGAAGAATGTTTAAATGTTTAAGTGTTTTGGTACTTCCCGTGGAGCGCTGTCGCGTCATGTTACACCTTAGACAGTCGCGCCCCTCGGCGCGTCTATCCCCCATGCTGCAGTCAAGAATCATGCGCCCCTAAGCGCACCCTTTCGGCCCGTAACACGCTCAAAACCCGCGCCTCCTTATATCCCTTTGGCGCATCTTTTACCCCTGTTGCATCCCTCTTCTATGCGCTAAAGGGCGCGCCCAGCTTCCATGCAAAGCAAGAGTTATTTGCGCAAGTGTAAAGCCTCCAAGGCGCGGGCGCACCTTCCGTTGCAAGTACATGATGTTGTGTAGACCCTCCATGTGCCGCGCCATATACCTTTGGCGCACCTTTTTTCCATGTTGCACAATCTGCCCATGCGCCAAAGGGTGCACCAAATCTCAATGTAACATGCATTTCCTGCGCGCCCTTCTATAAAATGCAGTCTGCTTCATCCATGCGCCATGCGCCTTTGGCGCCAACTTAACCTCTGTTGCACCCTTTTCCTGTGCGCCTTGACTATTCAGCCTGTTATATACATTTTTCATGCGCCCTGCGCCCTGAACCTTAAAAGTTCTAACTCTTTCTTCTGCTAGTATTCCAATGGAAGATCAAATGACTAATTCAAGCTTCTTGGATTGGGTTTCGCTCCTTCTACGTGTAGATCATCAGATAAGCCTTGAAGAACACATGTCTACGTCAAGCAAGAGACCCACCAAACCAAGAGGGAAGGCAAAGCTAACAGAAGAAGAAATGAAATACAAATATCATAGCGTCAGGATGCCCGAATCACAGGCAGAGTGTAATATGGATGTCAGGGATTCTGAACTGGGCCACATTGACATAGAGGAATTCTGGGTAAGAACTCAAAAAGTGACAAGAAGTCCATGGATGGATAAATTGATAGGCAGCGCCCTGCACTTCTCCGGTGGGATTCCTGTCAGTGCTGTTAATAACGAGTTTATGATGGTTGTTGCACAATCCTTCAACAAAGACACAAGATGTGTCGAGAATAGCAAGGGCGAGGTAGTTATAAACCTTACTGCCCGTCGCTTTGAGTTGATGCTTGGCATCCCTCACCACCGAAACTATGTGGCTGTTAGCCAGCAAGAATGCCTCAAGGCTTGGGAGGACAACGAAGACAAGTGCATGCAATTGATGAATGAGGTCTACCTCAAGAATAAGAAGGTAGTGACCCGGTGGCCTCAAACTATCCACCGGAGTGATTTCTCAGAGGAACTCAGTGATACAATCACCTTCCTGAGCAGAGTCTTCGGTCTTTCAGATGCTCACTACTTCCATAAGTGGATGCTGCGATACCTGGAAACAATGAATAAGAATCTGCCCGATCAGCGTTTCTGCTGGGGGGAGATAATAAGCAGCACAATATCCGAGCAGCTACAACAGTTTTCCACAACAGGAGTGTTTCATATGAACTCCTACGTAGTGTATGCTGCTGCGTCTGAAAGGGATTATCCAGGGCTGCACCGAAGTGGAACTTGGCCTCAGGCCAAAATATATGAATACTATCAAGAGCTGAAGCTGGAGAACAGCATCCAACACTTCGCTAAGATCAATGATGTTTTCTTCTATCACATCATGTGCATGTTGCGGCCAAATTTGACTCATAGCCGGACAACCAAAAACATAGTGGCAGTCACAGAGAAGTGGGGGGCCTTGTTCACCCAGTTTCCCACATTCACCTATCTGAGGGCGGTCAACTTTTTGGGCGAACCAACCAGGTTGCTAAGGTATGCTGGACCAAAGCTGATTTTATTGGAACTGTCAAGACAGCTCGTCACATACCATGAAAAGTGCCTCAAGAGAAAGAAGGGCGGAACTCCTTTCCCCCTCACAGTAGGCCGTTACACATGCTCCAGCTATCACAAGGCGAAGGAGATGTTTGCTGAGCTAGAATTACTCAACCTAAAACATGATTTCCCAGCAAGGCCTACATTTGACCCTAGGGGCTGTCTACCAAGGGCTAAGCTTGATTCGATTCATGTCCCTCAGATTGAGGATATCTACATTGACGTTCTCCATGAGGTAGAACTCAGAAGAAAGGATCACTCTCACTTGGCATTAACGGAAATCATCCATTACGGAGTGGCCATTGTCCCAAAAGGCTTCCAAACCACGGAAGACGAAGTAGACAAAGTGTATAATGACACAGAAGGGGATGATTGGCCCTTCCCGGACATTGACAGAAGCAAGGCTCCTCAAACAATTGAGGAGAGGGTCAAAGAAACCATGCGGAGAACCGAGCACTGGTGCCGGATGAATGGGTTGATCTACCTCGGTGTAGATTTTACAACTTCTCCTTTGGGTAATGCACCCCCAAGGTCAAAGAAGCAGCTAAAAGGCAAGGGTTGCAGCAGGTGAATCAAGCACCAGTCAGGAGGAAGCCCCTGAAAGTCCTCTTCCCTCGGAGCCAGAACAGGTCATAACCTTGGAAGAGGAGTTCACGGAGAACGTTCCCGAAGGCCCATCCACTCAGGATGTCAGCATTGCTACAACTTCAGAGGTCCCTTCTATCCCTTCTTCTTCTCTTCCTCCCCTTCCCCAGGTGTCGGCAACCACTCCTTTGGTTGTGTCCTCTCCTTCTTCTTCTACTCTCTCCCCTGCCTCTTCGTCCATCTTCTCCTCTCTCGCTGATTTGTCTTCCTCCATTTCTTCCCTCATTTCCGGGCTCCCTTCCCTTCCCATGTCTTCTACAGCTGCGGTTTCCCTTCCTCCCGTGGGCATGTCTTCGGCTATTCTTTCAATGCCGCCGCCGCGTGTCTCCACGTTCTTCCCCTCTTCTACCGTTGCTGCCTCCCCCTCTGTCTCTGGTCCTTCTTCAATAGGACCAGCTTGGATCTCTCAGCAGCTGAGCCAACCAAAGAGGAAAGTCCCCATCGCTCCGATGGACTTTTCAGTCATTCCGGCTAAAGGAGCAAAGAAGCACAAGCCGGTTACACGCTTCTCCAAGAGCGCTGCAGGTGAGAGGGTTATGGAAATTGCCTACCCCGATCCCACCAAAGAGAAAGAAGATCTGTCTCCGGCAGATTTCACAGTGACCCAAGTCACAATGGGGACATCCTCTGAAAGTCTCCAGGGGGAAGCTCTTTCCGCAGTTGATGCACTCTGCGAAAAGCTTCAGGAAACAAAGGAAGAAAAGAGGCTACTGAAGGAGCAGAATAAATACCTGCTTCAAGCCCTACAGAAGATGGGAAGTGCACCTCTCACAACTGCCGCCGAAACTCCTGAGCTGCTCAGTCAGGAGAAGATCAATGAATATTCAAAGATCGGCGAGCAGGGTATGGCTGTTTCTGCTTGGAGGAGCCAAATCCTTAAGGATAGTGAAAAGGTGATCGCCGAGTATATCAGTTTATACCTGAACATCGAGAAGGCGAATAAGGAACTCCAAACATTAGCAAGTCCAGTATCAGAAGAGCTCGAAAATGCCAGACTCCAACACGAGGCCTTCCAACAAATGTTCGACTGTTCAGTCGAAGATTTGGTCAAGTTTGGAGTATTCGGTCATCCAAGGACCCTCAACAAGACCATGTCCACTCTGGACTATCGGATAGATCAGCTCGAATTTGTGTTAGAGAAGATAGACAAGGTGAAGGAAGAGGCCCTGGATGCGATGCATCAAATGGAGAAGATTGTTCTATCTATGACTCCAGGGTTGCTCACTCCTTCCCTCACCTTGAGATCAGCTGACGATACTATCCGAATTTTCAAGGAGTTAGCTTCTCAAGGGACAGGGCCAGAAGTCACTTTCGACATCAAATCCATCAACAACCTAATGGCCTGTAGAGACTTCATCGGGTCCCTAATCGAGGCGGGTAAAGATTATTCCAAACTCCCGGAAAAGCTCATAGACGAGCGGGAGACTTGCGAAGCAATCAGTGAAAGGCACCAGGATCTATCACAGGATCAATTCGGGCCAATGATCAGCAAGTTCTTGGAATACCGCGCTCAGTTCCAAATAACATCACCTGAGCAGCATCAGAAACAAGCTACCCCTTTTCGGCTGCAGGATGATGATGACGAGTAGCTGTTCTTCTTCTTCTGTTTCTTCTTCTCCCTCTTCTCTGACTTTCTTTTCGCAATATCTCAAGTATGTTGGTACAAACGATGACATCATCCATGTTGCATCATGGGATGATGTCATCCACTCAAAGATGTAAAAGTCAACATGACTTTAGATATTTTGTAAATATCTTGTAAGATATTTTGTGTGTTGTTTGTTGGCTTTTGTCTTCTCTCCTTCTCATCTTCTATATATACAGGAATACTTGTTGTATTCAAGGTGAACATTTTTTAGATAGAAATAGAGGTGAGGAGAGAAAGACTTTGAGCTTTCTTGTAACAGATAAAAACAATTAATACAATTATTCAGACTTTGTGCTCAATAGCTGTGTTATACATTAGATCTTTCTTATGTTAGATCTGCATGTGTCTTTTCTGTTGAATTCGTATCTACTTTTCCGTCACTTGTTTATCAGTATTGCTTTGTTTATTTATGCAAGTAGGTTTGGCTCTGTTTACTACCAAGCCCAAAGCATAGATCTTCTGACCCTTCCGCTTTGGAACTCATTTCTTTTCTTCCTTCGGATCTATTCTTTCTCTTCTCCTTCTTTTATTCCTTTCTCTTCGCAGCCTAGAACACTCTACTGGGATGAGATCCCAACCCCCGAAGGCAGAATCTGTGAGACTTGCATAGGTTCCTGCTAGTAGAAGTAGCAATAAACCAGTTTCGCTTTGCTGTCTCAAAGAGGGGCTAAGCCCTGCAACACTGTTGGCTCGTCTATCCATAGATCTGTCCGCGCGACAGATTTTCGGACCAACAGTTTTTGGCGACTCCGCCGGGGAACGGAGAGATCTGTCAGATCTATGCTGGTGGTATAATATAAAATAAGAAGAAATAATAAAATCGCTGCCAGTTTGCAAAATCTGAACTTTTTGTTGAAAATCCAAAAATTTGTAAAAGTGCCCGAAATTGAAAATTTTCTTCTGAGAATCATAGATCTGGGCCTGTTACATATCTTTAGTTCGCTGAGTTTTTATCAAAAATCATCATTTTCCGTAGATCTGAGTTTTTAACTATTTTCTGAAATGTTCTAAACCCTCTGAAAAAGTAAAAATCAGATCCGAAAATCAGCTTACTATCTTCCCTGTCATCTTATCCTCGCTGTTATTTGTCATTTAACCGCAATCGGTTTCTGAAGAGGATAATTTTCAAATATCCAGAAAAGTGCATGCTGCTGGTTTTTGTCAGAAAAACCAGAAAATCAGAAAGTACACCCAAAAATAAAGTTTAAATCTGCGCTGTAATATTGCAGATCTGAAAGGTACACTAGCGAGTGAACCTTTTATGCGCAGCAGAAGAGCCCGTGGAGAAGTCGATCCTACTTTCGATCTGCTTCAGAGGCACAATTTCAGCGTAACACCGGCACGTTTTTCAACGCTAAGCTCAGCTAGCCGGTCATCCAGGAGTGTCTCGCCTTCACGAAGAAAAAGTCTTTTGCCAGAAGCATCCACATCCCTTTGTAGTGCTTTGCTACTCAGCGGAACTACACTTCCAGCTCGTGTTCTCTTTCCGGCTTTTCAGATGGCGGTACCATGGGGAAACGCTATGGGTCCGTTGGCTTTACCACATCCAGTTCACGCACTCCCTCACAGAAATCGAAAGAATTTTCCTAAATTCGACGGGAGCGGAAATCAAAGCACGGATTCCCACATTTCTGCTTTCATTATGTCATGCAGTATTTTGGATGTGACTCATGAAGATGTGTCAGTTCGCCTTTTTCTGGAAACTCTACAAGGGCCTGCAGCTGAATGGTTTCAGCATTTGCCGGCCGGATCTATCACTAGTTGGGCAACTTTGCGGGACGCTTTCGAAGACAGGTATAAACCTTCAGAGGATGCATTTACTTTATTGTCACGAATCACTCATCTGAAGAAGGAGGCAAATGAGACCATGCGCGATTTTATCGCCCGGTTCAATGCTCTAATCAACCGTGTCCCTACTGCCATGCTTCCAACACCGGAGAACCAGAAGTGTTTTTTCGTAAATGCCATGAGCTCAAAAGTTAGCTTCTTACTCCTTCAAGAGCGAGTAGCTACTCTACCTCTCGCTCAGGCTGCTGCCATCCATATAGAAGACAATTTGATAATATCTGGCGAGTTGAGAAAGGAATCAGTAAAGCCTAAGTCTTTGGGCCCTTTGCCTACCACTTCGTCTGATCCAGCATTCCAAAAAATGGTGAATGATTTGCTTGCACTAAAGAAGCATCTGGCCCAGGCCTCTCCCAGTTCCTCGTATCGGGATATCCCGTGGAGGAATTTTGTTCCTAACAACGCTTCACAAAGGCCGCGCTTGCCTACAGCTGCTCCACGGTTGGCGCTTGAAGCTCCTCCGGTCAATGCTTTGGCCGAAATTGAAGAGGAAGAAGAGCAGTACTATGAAGAACCTTCGCTCCAAGGCGAAGATGATCAAGATCTCGGTGAACCGACTGGCGACTCTACTATTGGATACATGGAATTTGACGAGGACGAATCTGATGAAGAAGAGAGTACGCAAGGCTATGCAAGCGGACAATCCTACGCTGTTTTTACCCGCTCGCAAGGAAAAGAAGCAGAAGTTGCTGCCCATGCGCAGAAAGAGAAGGCCGTGTCAAACGCGCCTCCAACCATTGTTAAAAGAGGTAATCCTCTTCCCGCTCAACTCCCTGTTAAATCTTTTGCAAAGAAGTCTTTTCCACCTATCTCTCCTCCGAGTCAGCCCTCTCATATTCCTATCAAGATCAGTAACCCTATTCCATCATCGCGGGGTGAAGGACTCATTCCTTTACCAACGCAACCCTTGGCCGCATTTGATATAATAGATCATGTAAAAAAGACCAAGATCCAAATGTCTGAAGCTGAGTATCTTCAGTCAAACCCCGAACAGCTTGTAAGATTGACTAAGTATATCCAAAGTCAAGCTGTTATATCTAGTCAGGCTTCCCCTAAAGGAATCCTTTCCACTCCTCCTGAATCCCACATAAATGTTGCCTCAACATCTGCATCAGGCAAGATAGAGCCTTTCTATCTCTCCCTCCTAATCAATGGCCATAAGTTGAGCAACTGTATAATTGATTCCGGAGCTTCTGATAACGTCATGCCGGCAAAAGTCGCCCATGCTTTGGGCCTCACTCTTACCAAACCTTTCGGCAGATGTTACTCATTGGAAACTAAGCAGGTGCCATTGATTGGTCAAATCAAAGACGCGCAATTTGCGTTCGCAGCATTTCCCGAAAAGAGGGTAAAAATGACCGTCCTTGTCGCTGACATTCCGGCAGCCTATGGAATTTTGCTGGGAAGGAGCTTTTGCAGTGAAGTTGGTGGAGAAATTCACATGGACTGGTCCAAAGCCAGAATTCCAGTCAAAGGCGCAATGCAAACTTTGGAGCCGGAATCCCAAAAGAAATACTTGGTCACTAGCTCTGAAGACCCCAAAGCTCAAATCCTTTCTGAATCATCAGGGATGGGGAACTACTTCTTATCCACCGAGGCGGATACAAAGGAAGTTTTCATTCAAGAAAAGGACCTTAATAAGGTTTGGACCTTGCAATTCGATGGCAGCTGCGCAACTAGCGGATGTGGCGCTGGGGTTGTGATGATATCTCCTGAGGAGGAGGTCATTCCTCTCTCTTTCAAATTGCAGTTTTTCAATACGAATAATACTGCTGAGTATGAGTCTCTCTTACTCGGTATGCAAGCCGCAAAGGAAAGAGGAATAAAAAATCTAAAAGTTCAAGGTGATGCCGAACTAGTTGTAAATCAGGTCAAAAGGATTTACCAAGTAAAAAATGAAAGGCTCAGGCACTACCGTAATGCAGTATGGGACAGCATTGAGGAATTTGATGCCTTTTCAATAGGAGTGATTCCAAGAGCTCAAAATGACATGGCTGATTCGTTGGCTGTTTCAGCATCTCTCATGCTCCCGCACCCGGGTTTGAAAACAAACAAATACACCATTGAAGTAGTTTTCCGCCCAAGCGTGCCAGACAACTCTCAGCATTGGCAGGTATTCAATGATGATAATCACCTCATTGCCTTTCTAGAAAAATTAGAAAATTTTGATGAGTTGTATTTCGAAGGATCCACCTCTACATGCCGTGAATCCATCAACAGTCAAAACCACGAAACAAAGGAGAACGATGGCATTTGTCAGCTTAAGGGAAATAAAATTCCAAAAGGCCTGGTTTCTCTGGAGCGCCTGTTTGACAGGCATGACCGTTTTGTGAAAAATAAAAGGCGAGATGATCCTAGCTCATCTCCAGAGACAGAACCAGTCAATATAGGTTCTGAGGCACATCCGCAATTCGTGAACATCGGGAAATGTTGCACGCTAGAAGAAAAGCGGAAATTTGTCAAGTTGCTGAAAAGATATATGGATGTATTGGCATGGTCCTATGCCGACTTAAAGTCCTTCAAGCCAAAGGACGTTCAGCATGATATACCGCTGAAAGAGGATGCCAGAGCCTTCCGTCAGAAGCAGAGGCACTATAATCCTAAGATTTCGGGCACCATTCAGGCCGAAATTCAGAAGATGCTGGATGCAAGAATCATCTTCCCTATCCATCACAGCACTTGGGTGGCAAACATTGTGCCGGTACGCAAGAAAAACGGTGAAATACGCATCTGCGTAGACTTCCGAAACTTGAATCAAGCTTCGCTGAAAGACAACTACCCTCTTCCCATAATGGATCAAGTTCTGCAAGCAGTGACTGGATCAGAAATGCTGTCTATGCTTGACGGTTTTTCAGGCTATAATCAGATTGAAGTCTCGCCTGAAGATCAATTCAAAACAGCATTCACTACTCCATGGGGTACATTTGCCTACAGCAGAATGCCTTTCGGCCTAACCAACGCTGGTGCCACTTTTCAGCGGGCCATGGACTTTGCATTCAAAGGCATGATGGGAAAATTCATTGTAGTTTATCTAGATGACTTAACCGTGTTCTCCAAACGACGAAGTGATCATTGTGATCACTTGGAGCAAGTATTGGCCAGGTGTCGAGAACATGGGATTTCCCTAAATCCTAAAAAGTCTGTTTTTGGGGTTACTGAAGGGAAATTGCTAGGCCATGTGGTTAGCAAACAAGGAACGAAGATTGATGCCGAAAGAGTTAAGGCTATCCAAAGCCTTACTCTGCCTACAAGCAAGAATGGTGCTCATTCTTTCTTCGGAAAGGTGAACTTTCTTAGGCGTTTTGTCCCTGATTTTGCTAAGAAGACCCGCCACATACTGAACATGATGAAAGGGTCACCCACTTTCAGATGGAGTGAAGAGGGGAAAAGGTCGTTTGAAGAGATAAAAACTTCTGTTGCTCATGCGCCGGTCCTGGTATGTCCAGATTTCTCCAAAGACTTCATTATGTATAGTTATGCCTCCGAACATACTGTGTCTGCAATCCTAATGCAAAAGAATTCAGAAGATATTGAATCCCCGATTGCATTCATGAGTTCTCCCCTCAAGCCCCACGAGTTGAAGATGACTCAATTAGAAAAGCATGCCTTTGCCGTTGTCAAAGCGGTGAAGAATTTCAGGTATTACATTCTAAACTCGCATACGGTGGTGCTGGTTCCCGACACCGTGGTGAAATCAGTTCTAACTCAGCAGGAGTTAGGAAGCTTAAGAGGGAATTGGATCGCAAAGGTCCAGGAATATGACCTAGATATTAAACCCACCAAGTTGGTAAGAGGCAAGGGCCTATGTCAGCTAATGGCTGAGAACAAGGGTTCAGAAAATCCTGATGAAAGAGAAAATTGTACCAATGAAGAGCAAACCCCTCTAGAAGGGCCTGATTCTCTACCTCTGGTTTTGTTTGTTTCAACTAGTGACGAGTGGTACTCCGACATCGCTTTCTTCCTCACCTACGGCGAATGCCCAATGCACCTAACTGTAAAGGAGAAGCGTACTGTAAAGCTCAGGGCAGCTAAGTATGTCATCTGGGATGACGGTTTATATAAGCGCGGGATAGACGGTGTCTTCCTGCGATGTGTTGACAAGCCCCAGCAAGTAAAACTGCTGGAAAGTTTTCACAATTCAGCCTGTGGAGGCCATTTTTCTTCTTCCGTGACAGCACACAAGATCATTCGAGCCAGGTACTACTGGCCGACGCTCTTTCAAGATGCGGCTACCTGGGTGGCAAAGTGTGAACCCTGTCAGCAATTCGTCGGCAAGCCCAAGTTGGCTGCCCTCCCCCTAAGGCCGGTCATTATCAATGAACCATTCAGGCAATGGGGAATTGATTTTATTGGTGCACTCAATCCTCAATCGAGTGCTGGACATAGCTATGTCCTCACGGCAACAGATTACTTCACTAAATGGGTGGAGGCCATACCTGTCAAGCATGCCACTTCTGAGGTGGTTTGCAGTTTTATCAAGGAAAATATCATTGTCAGGTTTGGCATTCCAAACAAGATCGTTGCTGATAATGCTTCTAACTTCTCCTCGCGGGAAGTTATTAGTTTTTGCTATGAATATGGGATAACTTTAGCACATGCCTCAGATTATTATCCTCAGGGAAATGGTCAGGCAGAATCCAGTAATAAGAACTTGGTGACCATCATATGGAAATTAGTAGATGAAAATCAGCGGATGTGGCACAAGTCTTTGTACGACGCTTTGTGGGCGGACCGTATTACTCCCAAGAGGTCTCTCGGCATGTCACCTTTTCAAGTGTTATATGGCACTGATGCCGAACTTCCCGTTTCCACTGAACTTCCTGCTCTACGCTTGGCGCGAGCAATCGAAGATGAAACTTTTCAGAGTTCTCTGGAAAAGAGAATCATGTACCTTGCGGAACTTGAAGAAAAGAGAGTAAGGGTGGTTGACAGGATCACTGAACATCAGAATCAAGTGAAGAAGCTTTTCGACAAGAAAGCCAAGCAGAGAGATTTTCAAGTGGGAGATCTCGTCCTTCTTTGGGACAAGCGAAGAGAACCAAAGGGCATGCACGGAAAATTTGATTCCCTATGGAGAGGGCCCTTCAAAATCAAGCAACTCAATGGAGAGAATAGTTTCTATCTCTCATATCTGGATGGAGCTGGGCTCCCGCTTCCCTATAGCGGGCAACATCTCAAGATCTTCAGGAAGTAGAGCTTGCTCTCTTCTTTGTACAGTTTATTTTAGTTGTGTGTTTGCTTTAGTCGTGTGTTTGCTTTCAGTTTTTGTGTGTTTCCTTTGTTCTCCCTCCGGTCCCCCTTGTTTTTGACTCCGTACCCAATGGATAGGCACATGTGATCTGGGATTCTCTACCCCCGAGTTTCACTCAGGGATAGTCCCCAGAAAGAGCCAGCTGTTATCCCGTAAAATTGACAAGGGCAATTTTACCAATAACCGTACCAAAAAATTTTGTTTCGATCCCTCGTTAGGGATCCTTCGCGTTCAAAATATTGTAAAATCCCTTCCCGGGAAATTCAGTTTTTGAACTTAGTCTTTTTTGAGCCTTTTTGGCTGGGCGCATGTATTTGTCTTGCAACATCGTGTTTTGGTGCGCCAAAGGGCGCACATTTCCCCATGTCGACATCCCTTTGGGCGTGCCAAAGGCGCGCTCATGCTCCTGTTGTCATTCCTTTTCGCGCGCCAAAGTGCGTACGCTTTTTCCTGTCGACAACAGTTTTCGCGCGCCTCTTCAAATGGTGGTTGGCGCATTAATGACAAATTTTGTTATATATACCTGTGCGCGCCATGTCATTTTCATTGCATTTTGTCAAGGCACGTGATTGCTCTGGGTGTGTCAGCTCTGCTCTGTCAGTTGTCATTTGCTCTGTGGACCCGCTTTCCAAACCGTCGTTATACAGGTGAAGGTAAGAGGTCCATCCTCTTTTTCATTTTTGTGCTTTGGTGTGCTCGGTCTGGTTTTCGTTTGATGGCCTGTTTTAAATGTCGTTTTGCATTGGGCTGGTTCTTCCCCTATCCCGCATATTTTAACTTCTTCATTCCTCTCCCTTTCTCATTTCCAGTTTGTAGGGGGAGTTGGTTTGATTAGGCTTGGTGTGGTTGAAACCCCTTTTTCTTTAGGCCTAGTTCAACCAAGCCTCCTTTGTGAGTGTTAGAATGAAAAATGTTTAAATGTTTAAGTGTTTTGGTATTTCCCGTGGAGCGCTGTCGCGTCATGTTACACCTTAGACAGTCGCGCCCCTCGGCGCGTCTATCCCCCATGCTACAGTCAAGAATCATGCGCCCCTAAGTGCACCCTTTCGGCCCGTAACACGCTCAAAACCCGCGCCTCCTTATATCCCTTTGGCGCATCTTTTACCCCTGTTGCATCCCTCTTCTATGCGCTAAAGGGCGCACCCAGCTTCCATGCAAAGCAAGAGTTATTTGCGCAAGTGTAAAGCCTCCAAGGCGCGGGTGCACCTTCCGTTGCAAGTACATGATGTTGTGTAGACCCTCCATGCGCCGCGCCATATACCTTTGGCGCGCCTTTTTTCCATGTTGCACAATCTGCCCATGCGCCAAAGGGCGCACCAAATCTCAATGTAACATGCATTTCCTGCGCGCCCTTCTATAAAATGCAGTCTGCTTCATCCATGCGCCATGTGCCTTTGGCGCCAACTTAACCTCTGTTGCACCCTTTTCCTGTGCGCCTTGACTATTCAGCCTGTTATATACATTTTTCATGCGCCCTGCGCCCTGAACCTTAAAAGTTCTAACTCTTTCTTCTGCTAGTATTCCAATGGAAGATCAAATGACTAATTCAAGCTTCTTGGATTGGGTTTCGCTCCTTCTACGTGCAGATCATCAGATAAGCCTTGAAGAACACATGTCTACGTCAAGCAAGAGACCCACCAAACCAAGAGGGAAGGCAAAGCTAACAGAAGAAGAAATGAAATACAAATATCAGAGGGTCAGGATGCCCGAATCACAGGCAGAGTGTAATATGGATGTCAGGGATTCTGAACTGGGCCACATTGACATAGAGGAATTCTGGGTAAGAACTCAAAAAGTGACAAGAAGTCCATGGATAGATAAATTGATAGGCAGCGCCCTGCACTTCGCCGGTGGGATTCCTGTCAGTACTGTTAATAACGAGTTTATGATGGTTGTTGCACAATCCTTCAACAAAGACACAAGATGTGTCGAGAATAGCAAGGGCGAGGTAGTTATAAACCTTACTGCCCGTCGCTTTGAGTTGATGCTTGGCATCCCTCACCACCGAAACTATGTGGCTGTTAGCCAGCAAGAATGCCTCAAGGCTTGGGAGGACAACGAAGACAAGTGCATGCAATTGATGAATGAGGTCTACCTCAAGAATAAGAAGGTAGTGACCCGGTGGCCTCAAACTATCCACCGGAGTGATTTCTCAGAGGAACTCAGTGATACAATCACCTTCCTGAGCAGAGTCTTCGGTCTTTCAGATGCTCACTACTTCCATAAGTGGATGCTGCGATACCTGGAAACAATGAATAAGAATCTGCCCGATCAGCGTTTCTGCTGGGGGGAGATAATAAGCAGCACAATATCCGAGCAGCTACAACAGTTTGCCACAACAGGAGTGTTTCATATGAACTCCTACGTAGTGTATGCTGCTGCGTCTGAAAGGGATTATCCAGGGCTGCACCGAAGTGGAACTTGGCCTCAAGCCAAAATATATGAATACTATCAAGAGCTGAAGCTGGAGAACAGCATCCAACACTTCACTAAGATCAATGATGTTTTCTTCTATCACATCATGTGCATGTTGCGGCCAAATTTGACTCATAGCCGGACAACCAAAAACATAGTGGCAGTCACAGAGAAGTGGGGGGCCTTGTTCACCCAGTTTCCCACATTCACCTATCTGAGGGCGGTCAACTTTTTGGGCGAACCAACCAGGTTGCCAAGGTATGCTGGACCAAAGCTGATTTTATTGGAACTGTCAAGACAGCTCGTCACATACCATGAAAAGTGCCTCAAGAGAAAGAAGGGCGGAACTCCTTTCCCCCTCACAGTAGGCCGTTACACATGCTCCAACTATCACAAGGCGAAGGAGATGTTTGCTGAGCTAGAATTGCTCAACCTAAAACATGATTTCCCAGCAAGGCCTACATTCGACCCTAGGGGCTGTCTACCAAGGGCTAAGCTTGATCCGATTCATGTCCCTCAGATTGAGGATATCTACATTGACGTTCTCCATGAGGTAGAACTCAGAAGAAAGGATCGCTCTCGCTTGGCATTAACGGAAATAATCCATTACGGAGTGGCCATTGTCCCAAAAGGCTTCCAAACCATGGAAGACGAAGTAGACAAAGTGTATAATGACACAGAAGGGGATGATTGGCCCTTCCCAGACATTGACAGAAGCAAGGCTCCTCAAACAATTGAGGAGAGGGTCAAAGAAACCATGCGGAGAACCGAGCACTGGTGCCGGATGAATGGGTTGATCTACCTCGGTGTAGATTTTACAACTTCTCCTTTGGGTAATGCACCCCCAAGGTCAAAGAAGCAGCTAAAAGGCAAGGGTGCAGTAGGTGAATCAAGCACCAGTCAGGAGGAAGCCCCTGAAAGTCCTCTTCCCTCGGAGCCAGAACAGGTCATAACCTTGGAAGAGGAGTTCACGGAGGACGTTCCCGAAGGCCCATCCACTCAGGATGTCGGCATTGCTACAACTTCAGAGGTCCCTTCTATCCCTTCTTCTTCTCTTCCTCCCCTTCCCTAGGTGTCGGCAACCACTCCTTTGGTTGTGTCCTCTCCTTCTTCTTCTACTCTCTCCCCTGCCTCTTCGTCCATCTTCTCCTCTCTCGCTGATTTGTCTTCCTCCATTTCTTCCCTCATTTCCGGGCTCCCTTCCCTTCCCATGTCTTCTACAGCTACGGTTTCCCTTCCTCCCGTGGGCATGTCTTCGGCTATTCTTTCAATGCCGCCGCCGCGTGTCTCCATGTTCTTCCCCTCTTCTACCGTTGCTGCCTCCCCCTCTGTCTCTGGTCCTTCTTCAATAGGACCAGCTTGGATCTCTCAGCAGCTGAGCCAACCAAAGAGGAAAGTCCCCATCGCTCCGATGGACTTTTCAGTCATTCCGGCTAAAGGAGCAAAGAAGCACAAGCCGGTTACACGCTTCTCCAAGAGCGCTGCAGGTGAGAGGGTTATGGAAATTGCCTACCCCGATCCCACCAAAGAGAAAGAAGATCTGTCTCCGGCAGATTTCACAGTGACCCAAGTCACAATGGGGACATCCTCTGAAAGTCTCCAGGGGGAAGCTCTTTCTGCAGTTGATGCACTCTGCGAAAAGCTTCAGGAAACAAAGGAAGAAAAGAGGCTACTGAAGGAGCAGAATAAATACCTGCTTCAAGCCCTACAGAAGATGGGAAGTGCACCTCCCACAACTGCCGCCGAAACTCCTGAGCTGCTCAGTCAGGAGAAGATCAATGAATATTCAAAGATCGGCGAGCAGGGTATGGCTGTTTCTGCTTGGAGGAGCCAAATCCTTAAGGATAGTGAAAAGGTGATCACCGAGTATATCAGTTTATACCTGAACATCGAGAAGGCGAATAAGGAACTCCAAACATTAGCAAGTCCAGTATCAGAAGAGCTCGAAAATGCCAGACTCCAACACGAGGCCTTCCAACAAATGTTCGACTGTTCAGTCGAAGATTTGGTCAAGTTTGGAGTATTCGGTCATCCAAGGACCCTCAACAAGACCATGTCCACTCTGGACTATCGGATAGATCAGCTCGAATTTGTGTTAGAGAAGATAGACAAGGTGAAGGAAGAGGCCCTGGATGCGATGCATCAAATGGAGAAGATTGTTCTATCTATGACTCCAGGGTTGCTCACTCCTTCCCTCACCTTGAGATCAGCTGACGATACTATCCGAATTTTCAAGGAGTTAGCTTCTCAAGGGACAGGGCCAGAAGTCACTTTCGACATCAAATCCATCAACAACCTACTGGCCTGTAGAGACTTCATCGGGTCCCTAATCGAGGCGGGTAAAGATTATTCCAAACTCCCGGAAAAGCTCATAGACGAGCGGGAGACTTGCGAAGCAATCAGTGAAAGGCACCAGGATCCATCACAGGATCAATTCAGGCTAATGATCAGCAAGTTCTTGGAATACCGCGCTCAGTTCCAAATAACATCACCTGAGCAGCATAAGAAACAAGCTACCCCTTTTCGGCTGCAGGATGATGATGACGAGTAGCTGTTCTTCTTCTTCTGTTTCTTCTTCTCCCTCTTCTCTGACTTTCTTTTCGCAATATCTCAAGTATGTTGGTACAAACGATGACATCATCCATGTTGCATCATGGGATGATGTCATCCACTCAAAGATGTAAAAGTCAACATGACTTTAGATATTTTGTAAATATCTTGTAAGATATTTTGTGTGTTGTTTGTTGGCTTTTGTCTTCTCTCCTCCTCATCTTCTATATATACATGAATACTTGTTGTATTCAAGGTGAACATTTTTTAGATAGAAATAGAGGTGAGGAGAGAAAGACTTTGAGCTTTCTTGTAACAGATAAAAACAATTAATACAATTATTCAGACTTTGTGCTCAATAGCTGTGTTATACATTAGATCTTTCTTATGTTAGATCTGCATGTGTCTTTTCTGTTGAATTCGTATCTACTTTTCCGTCACTTGTTTATCAGTATTGCTTTGTTTATTTATGCAAGTAGGTTTGGCTCTGTTTACTACCAAGCCCAAAGCATAGATTTTCTGACCCTTCCGCTTTGGAACTCATTTCTTTTCTTCCTTCGGATCTGTTCTTTCTCTTCTCCTTCTTTTATTCCTTTCTCTTCGCAGCCTAGAACACTCTACTGGGATGAGATCCCAACCCCCGAAGGCAGAATCTGTGAGACTTGCATAGGTTCCTGCTAGTAGAAGTAGCAATAAACCAGTTTCGCTTTGCTGTCTCAAAGAGGGGCTAAGCCCTGCAACACTATTGGCTCGTCTATCCATAGATCTGTCCGCGCGACAAATTTTCGGACCAACATTATGACGAGAGACACTATCCAAATTCATCAAGAAGCTTCAAGGTAATGACCCTCAACTTGCAACTTAATTTGGAAAATCTTGGGATGGGGGATGTGTTAAAATGAGAATCCATAACCAAAGCTATGGGTATGTCTGTTGAAGGTATTAAAAATTTTAAGGATAAATCTATGTGAAAACATGAAATATCCACTTTCTTTTACTCAAATGTGAGAATCCTCATGTATGATGATGGGATAATGAGAACCTACCTTCCCAATCAATGGCCAGATGTTTACCTTATGGCTATGAAATATCTCACTTTAGAGGGAAATTTTAGTAAGATATTTTCTTATCATTTGTCTATTCTCAATTATCTCATAATAGATCAAGCAATGAGTTTCCCATTTTTTCTTCTGAGATACCTAACATCTTCTATCTCAGACTACCAGAATGAAAAAATGTATAATTCACTACATCGTGACTTGATATTACTTTTGTTCTATAAAGGTAATCCTTTTATCCCTCCTTGACCTCCTTACAATATGGAGGTTGTTTTGGATAATGAAACCCTAGTGGCCCACATGAAACAAAGGAAACAAGGAGGTAAACAAGATGGCCTAGATGGCATAGATGACATTCTATGTAATATGAAACAGGGAAACAAAGGTAGAGGGAGAGTAATTTTTAGCAAGGAAAGGGATAGAGACATTATGGATTGGGAGGATCAATTTCTTAGGGTGGAATATTCTATGGATACCATCCTTTTGGTCAACAAAAACCTTGTGTGAGGATAAAGGGTATGTCATAGGAAAATTGAGGTACAAAATAAAAGAATGGGTGGGTTGAATGTAGAAATAGTCATACAAGAACAAAGAATTTCAATTCTAAAGGACCAAATTGCTAAAGATGAAACAAAGAAAGGAAAGGGTAAGATATAATTGGAGATGAGAAACTCAGATGATGAGGAGATCATGGAAATGGAGGGAAAGACCACTGATAATATACCTTAAATGGTCATAATTTCATGGAAAGATGAATTGGGGGAGATAGTGGACAAAGGCCCTAACATGAGAACTAGAAGCAGAGACTCTTTGAGAAACAAAAATTGATGGTCTTATTTTTGCTACACTTTTTTCTGGGCTCTTATTGTTTAGGTTTAGTTTATCTTGTTGCCATGGAGTCTTTTTGTAATATTATTAAAAAAAATCATTATTTAGACCTAGTTAGCTCATGCCCTGTAGTCAATTTTACTCCCAATATAAAAGGAAGGAATCCCATGTGTGTTGGCCTATCACCCAACAAAAATTACGTGCTCACCCGAGGCACACATGGGTGCTGAGTCTCTCTTTTATGTGAGTTTTAGTGGGAAGAATTTATATATGATTAGTGTAAGAGAATTCAGGAAAGAATTTTAGACATACAAGAATCATAGGGCTCAGAATGGCCTCCAGACCCATGTAGCTTCTTCAGACTAGATGTTTTAACAGACTCCATAACATATATTATAATAGAAAGAAAGATACAATCATTCATTCATAGAATGCAAGGAAAGAGAACTCCTATGAATGAAATATACATTAAATCTACTGATATCCATGCCTATTTGCAATAGGTAACATCATTGTATTCATTGTTTCATTAAAAAAGCCATAAAGGGTAGACCACAGTCATGCACATCATTAGGCTTATATAAATATGCCAAAAGAAAAAGAAATTACAATGCTAAGCCTAGTACATTCCTTTCTGCATCAAAGTTCCACTCGTAGAAATCCTATAGAGCTTCACCCATGTTATCTCTCTCTCTCTATGTATATCTCTTCCTCTATCTCTATATCCCCATTTGTATGTTATCTCGGTCTCCGTCTATGTCTCTGTCTCTATTTTCCCACTATAGGTACTTGTATTTATTATCTTCCCATGTTGCCAACTCGCCTTGCCATGTCCTTAGATCCGTTACCAAGTGTCGAATGTGGTCATCCATGTGAGCATGTTCCTTCAGGCCTAAGCTCTCCACTCCATCTCATGATGATCTTCTAGAAGATCCCATCACTGGCATGCTCTTTCCTGGGCCACCTGTTTCCAGGTTGGAATCTTATCCACGTGCAATTGATCATGCTTTTCACATATCCTGCCTTGGATGCTTAAATTGGCTAAGTCTCTAACCTCCTTTCATGCGCTGCGTGAACCATGTGCCTTCTTAACTCTTCCTCCTACGTGCTTTTGTCTTGTGTGCCCTTTTATAACTGGGATCCCACGCACCCACGTGCCTTCATACTTTGAAAATTTTCTAAGGGCCCAACATCACCCCACACTACGCCTGTTCTCTGTCCTCAGAAACATTTTACTTGACCAAGGTGCAAGTTGGTTCAATGGAACCAAGATGTAGACATATTTTACAAAATGAATAAGGATGAAAGAATAGGGGAAAGAATGAAGAATGGGGGGGACATTAATTCAAAATGCTAGGGAAGTCCCATTGTAGATCTACCTCTAGCTTGTTCCACACTTTGACCTTGCCCTTCACCTTTTGGCATAGGTCGCCCACCAGGGTGCTCACTTGATCAAAGCTTTGGCTAGCTCCCTAGGCACGCAAAGTGTCTACAATATGTTCCATTTCCTTACCCAGATCCATAAGCTTGTGCATTCTCCTGGTAATATGGGGGTATAGTTCCTTCATCAGGGCCTTAATTGAGCTTCTTAAAGCCTAAATCACCTCTGATTTCTTTTCTACCTCGGCCAGAACCTTGTCTCTCTCTGCCATGTTCCCCTTTTTCTTTTCCTAGAACTCTTTTATATTTGCTTCAAGTGTGGCAACCAAGGAGCTTGCCACCTTATCTTGATCCACACATGTGTCATATGCGGCTTCTACAGACTAGGAAATGACCTTAATCTCCACAAGTACTTGGCTATACTCGACAACAAGCACTATCACCTTTAACCGGTCCTCCTCCTTTAGGTATGTACCCACTTCCTCCATAGATTCCAATGCCAAGGGTCATCTCTCCATGGTGAGGATGCGTGTTAAGTATTCTAAGAATTCCACTATCGATGCATACCTCTAGGGGATTGGCGTTAGATCTGGGTGCTTTAATATGATGGCACTTTTTATCGATTCTACTATCTTGTAGACCTCTTACACCTTTTCTTTTTCCTCCTTGAGCTCATTCTTTAGCTGCGAGCTAATTAATTCCTCCTATTTTAAGTTTCTGTCCACCTTAGCCAACTCTTCTTCTTTTTTGGCCAACCTTCCCTCTAGGGCCCTTATATTGTCATTCCGCGTGAATAGCCTCACCTTTGTTTCCACCACGACCTTGTTTAGAGAATTACACACTTGCTTGTCCGAGAGCTCCTGAGCATTTACTAAGGGGTTGTCTCCCTTAGACTCTGGCAACATGATAAGCACCTTTTGGCAGACCTCAAAGTCTGGCTCATCAACGTGGGACTCAAATTCCCAAGAAAGCATCTTCTTGGTCCTAGGCTACGCGCCCTCCTTCTCAAATGATCCCATTGCTATAATTCCTTTAGTGGGTATCGTGCTCTTGAAACTTACGCGTAGAAACTTCCTTGAATCATCCACATAGCCCATCATCTACCTCTGTTCTACATCCATAGTTCTTCTACCCAAGCACGTGCCTTTAGGGAAGCTAACTGTCAGAGCGGGGCCTCCTAAGCTATCATGTTCCTTTTGAACGCTCTCCTCCTTCCCTTCCTTAAGTACTATGTCTACGCTATGCTCTAAATCCTGGTCTACAAGGGCCTCAAGCATCTTCTTTGCTTCTCTCTTTTCCACTTCGGTTATCTGCTCCTTGGTAAAACTTATGTCTCCCTGCTTCTCCATGGCTTCCTTCTCATTCGTCTTTGTATCTTTAATGTCTTCATCACCTTGCGTGCCTTTTTGTTGCGCAAATAAAAACTCTTTCTTTTCATCCCCACTCTCTTCCTCCAAGTCATAGACACTAAATACATGAGGTTCCAAAGGTTCCTTGTCTTTCTCTGGCCCTTCCTCCTCCTCGCCACCTCCTTCACTCTCATCCTCTCCTTCTCCTAGATATCTCTCCAAGTTATCGATCACCTCTGAGTTGCCTTCTTCATCCACCCTTTACTTCTTCTTGAGAGGTGTCCTCTGGTTAGGAGATTATTCCTTCTCTTCTTCCTCTTGTGACTCCTCCATGGTGGTGGGTTGTTTGGGTGCCTCTACTTCTGGAATCTTCTCCTTTACTGGAGACTTCTTTCTCTGAACATAGGTGCTTGGCTTGGCACTTGTAGAAGGCATGCTCACTATCTGAGCAGTCAGCACACTTGGTGCTCCTTCCTCTCCCTATCTTCTTAGACACTAGCTTCTTCTTTCCCAAGGGGTCCTCAAGCATTGAGATCTCATCCACCAAGTATGTGTCATTTTCAAATTTCATCCTTATGCGCATGTATACGCGCATCGTGGATCCTCATGTGATGGGAAGCGTTATTGGCCTAGTCATATGGATTTCGTACGACACATACTTCTCCATGTACATGCACTTACCTCTTGGGTATTTTAGTTTCTTCCTCATATCCCTGTACTCCCAGTCCAACTTTCCTAGCTCCAGCCTTATCTTATTTGATTCTTTAAATTGGTTTACCCCTACTTGGAAGTATTGGGCAGTGAACGCGAAAGGGAGCTTGCACCAAGGGCTCCATGATTTGTAAATAAGCTTGAACTTTCCCAAGCAGTAGTGTTGGTACACCACAAACTTAGCTTCCCCCTGTGTGGCTACTGGGAGTTGTTCATGGATCCTCCATTCTACCCCGAATGCATTTCTCAAGCCCGTATACCACTTTTTTTAGCCGCACTTTGTTGGGATCCATCATTGTATCACATGCTAATTTTTCAAACCTCTTTGCGAGTGAAGGTTCTTCGGCTGGGTACTCCCACACAAACTTTTCTGGTGCATCCGACACTCCAATCTCTATGAATAATATGGTGAGCAGGACATTGCCAAAGAGGATCTTGTCCAATTCCTTTGTGTATTTAACTATTTACTCAGTAATGTAGGTGGATAAGTTATATATAGTCCCCTCTACAATCTTCTTGTATACATGTAGCCATGGCTTGTTGACTTGTGTCCATCTTTCCTAGCCATTAAGCTTCATTACTAGGTGCGTGGCCATCTTCATAACGGGGTCCTTGATGTCTGAGATGTCATAGTACTGTGACCCTTTCTTGCAGGCATACTCTGTGATGGTCTCTTGATAGCCTCTTTATCACCAAGGTCATCTTCTAGGCTATCTCCCTCGCATATGAGGCCTGTAAGCTGTGAAATCAACTAGGGAATCACGCGCATTTTACACCCAGCAAAGTGGAAGTAGTCCTTGTGTACCTAAGACATCAAACACTAGTAAAAGTGATCCAGCTTCCCAAAATAAGGTAACTCATAGAGTTTCAACAGCCCTGCCTTTTCCAATTTGACATTTACGTCATCATTGTAGATAGCAAAACCTTCAGGTGTTTTTTTTTTGGTTGGGCATACCAATTCTAATGCCATTTCTTTCTCTATAGTGTTGGTGTGGTGATTATAGTCACTGAATGGTATGCTTCTCAAATGGGATTCCCATTCCTTCCCCATCATCACTCTGTCTGGGTACTGCATTTCTGCATACCATTCTTCATTTGTATCTACCTCAGGTTCTAGTTGTTTAGCCTTAGCTTTTCCCTTTCCTTTCTTGGGTGATATGGTCAAGGTAGTTTTATCACTCCAATCCTCTCCTTGTTACTATAATTTCCTTCTCCCAACCTTTGATATCAGATCCACAATACAGTTCTTCTAAACCTGTGCCCTAGTTTTCTGAACCCTAGCTTTGATACGTTCTTCACAAGACATTGTCTCTTCACTTCTTTCCATGCCCGTGTAATTCCTTCCTTCTAGTTTACAATCTCAAACTGGCTCTTCACATTTTTAATCACACAAATCTTCCACTTGATTGAATCTGAAAAACCCTAGTTGATAACACTCGCTTATATCTCTAACTCTTCATTTTCACAAAGTAAAATGAGAGTGCCCCAACCCTCTATTTATAGTTTTTCCTTTTTCTGGTCATTAAATGCTACTCTACCTACCCCATAATTTGTTCATTTAATGCAGATTTTTAAAACAAATCCCATCTTTAGCACCTTCACTCACACGCCCTTCCTGAGTGAAAGCCCTCTTTAACTCGCGTGCCCTTCCTGCGTGAAAATGCCTCCAACCTTCTGGCGTGCAAATCAACCTGACAGGAGACTCTTACGCGTGCTAAACACACACCGAAGGAACTTCTTCTATCTATATTATTGCTTTCACCTACCTTGTGTTACTTTAATTGTTCTTCCTTTTCCTTTGTATGTGGGATCTACAAGTATCTTTACCCTGGAACCATTCTATCTTTTCTCTTCATTTCTCTTTTAACCAGGCTACTCGACAAGGCTCTTCAACACAACTTCCTTAGTACTTTTAATCACATGCTTCTTCACTATCTCCTTCACTTCTCTCCACCCCACACTTAAATGATGTGTGGTCCTCTATGCACTCATAGCAATAAGGTTATTGGCACCCAAGGTGCAAAACAAACCAACAATGCGAAAGGGAAACACAAGGGAAGAAAAATGTATAAAGGAAAATTTCCAAACTAACTGGAAAAACTACCTTATTTACAAACACCAAGAAGACTTATTTATAGTAGGGCTTCAGCCTACTGCCATTGAAGTGTCTAGGAAACTTTGTTCCATCTAGCACTTGTAACTGGCACACGCCTAAATCAAGGATGTACGAGATTGTGTACAGACCTAACCAATGGAATTTTAACTTTCTAAGATGGCGTAGAAATATAGAATCATACAGTAATACCATCTTCCCGACCTCAAACTTCTTATTTCTAATATGGTGATCATGCCAATGCCAAGCATTTTGCTTTGCCTTTTGCTATTTGGCTCCAACGGGCAAGTGATTGTCTCTCATCCAGTTTCATTAGTTCATCAATTCTTTCTCCCAGCGCTTGTTCATTGGCTAATCCTCCTGCGTGCGCTAGTCACAGAGAAGGTAACATAAATTCAACCAGAAAAATAGATTTTGTGCCAAACACAAATTGAAAAGGTGTGGCTTTATTTAGTCATTTATACGTAGTCTTGTAAGCCCATAAAACTATTGATACTTTTTCATCCCAATCCTGTCTTCTAACATCACAAATTTTGGTCAAGGTATGACTCAGTATTTTGTTGAATGATTTTACTGTTCCATTTTCTTGTGGATGATAGGGCATAGTCTTATCATGAGCCACCATGAACTTAGATAGCAAGATTCTCATGGTCTCATTCAAAAAATGTGTACCCCTATCATTGGTCAAACTCAAAGGGCATCCATACCTTGTGATAACGTTCTCTAATAAGAACCTTACTACTGTTACTGTTGTGCAATCTTTAGTTGGGGCTTCCTTTTCCCACCTTGTGAGATAATCCATGCAAGTGATGACATAATGTGACCCAGTTCTATGCGTTTCCATTGTAATAGGTCTTACAAAGTCTATCACCCATTTTTCAAAAGTCTCTGCGCTAGGAATAGGATGCAAAGGCATTTCATCCCTCCTTCCTGGTTTGTCAATGTGCTGACACATGCTTTACAATAATTCCTACAATCTTTGTACAAGGTTTCCCACCATAAACCTACCATTAATATTTTATGAACAGTGGCATCACCTATGTAATGCCCACTCGCACTTTCTCCGTGTGCTTCCTCCATGATGGCTAGGTGCTCGTGCTCTAACACACATCTGCATAAAACTTCATTGCATCCCAATTTGTATAAGTCTCCACTAATCCACATGTAGGGCACGACATGTATGGCCAACTACTTCTTTTCCAATGCCTTCATCCCATTCGGCGCCACACCTTCCTTTAAAAATACAGCAATCTCTTCCAAATCCAAGGGCGCGCACTGCAATCTATATAGTTATGCATCTGGCATTGCTTCCTCAATACTTTACATGTCCTCTCCTGAATAATTTCTTGACAGATGATTAGGTCCACAATTGATTTTTCTGGGCTTCACTACAATGGTGAATTCAAACTCTTAGAACAATAACACCCATTGACATATGCGCCCTTGAAGAATGGGCTTGTTCACTAAATACTTTAATGCCATGTGGTCGGTGTAGAATACAAAGGGTGTTGCCAGTAGATACTGTCTAAATTTTAAAAGCACATAGATCATTAACATTACCTAGTGCTCAGTTGTGGTATAATTCTGCTCTACTGGTATTAACTTCTTGCTCATAAAACAGAGACGATGATCAAAAATCCCCTCACCTGGTTGTGTAAGTACTACTCTAATGGTGGTTCTTGAGGCATCTGCATGGACATGGAAGGGCTTTTACTAAGAGGGAAATCATAAAATAGGTGTGGTAATAAGCCTATCTTTTAATGTATCAAACACCCTTTGCTGTGTCTTTCCCCAATGGAAGGTAATTTTGTGTCTAAGCAACTCTTCTAATGGCATGGTGATCTTGGCATGCCCCTTAATGAATTTCTGTAATACCCCATATGCCCAAGGAATTTGCGCACTGTTCTCTGGCTAGTAGGCTCACTTAACCCCATAATAAATATAACTTTAGCGGGATCTACTAGCAAGCCCTCCTTAAATATGATATGCCCCAATAAAGTCCCAAAGTTTGTAACAAACACACATTTCTTAATGTTGAGGGATATCCTCAACTACGTACACCTTTCAAACATTAATCTCAAGTTTTCACAGTGGTCCTTAACTAGACCATATACTGTCCAATCATCCAAATAAACCTGGAGAAACTTATGAATGAAGCCCTGGGATGCTTGCACCGCTATGCATGAAAAAACAGAAGGCGCATTCTTCAACTCAAAGGGCATGACCGTATATGCAAAAATTCCCCACTCGGTGGTGAAATTTATCTTCTACTGGTCTTCCTTTGCAATCCAGACTTGGTGGTATCCTAAAAATCCATCCATAAAGGAATAGATTTCACCCCCAGTGACTCCTTCCAAAATTTCTTCAGTGAAAGGGGTTAGAAATGGATCAATGACAAAAACTGCATTCACTTCCCTATAATCAACACAAATTCTAATCAACCCATCCTTCTTGATGGTAATTACCATCAGACTTATACATTATGATTCTTCTACTACCTTAATGATCCCAGAAGTTATCATCTTGTCTATCTCCTCCTTAACCTTCACGCATAAATTGGGATTCATCTAGTAGGGCCTTTTTCTAACCGGGTGTGCACCCTCCTTCAGTTTTATCCTCATCTCCCCCAAGGAATGGTGAACACCTTTTAGAACATGGTACCCACGTGGGAATAAATCCTCGAGTTCACATAACAGATCAATGATATTTGATACTTCCTTCTTCGTCCAATAATCTCCAATAATATCTTCCTTAGGTTCTTCTCCTGAACCGATGTTAACTTTCTTTGTCTTTAATGCGCAGGAATCTGCACTATCCACAACTTTGTGCATCCCTATAGAATGGCTAACATCTAAAATTTCTGATTCCTTTCCATCAATCACATATACTAACTTTCCCTTCTCCTTTTCCAAACACATATGCTCAAGTTGTAACTCTTTTGTTTCTTCAATCTCTTCGAAACATGCCTCCAATTCTGGTTCACCTAGTAGTTCCAACAGTCTATCTTCCATTCTGGCACTATCCCCCATGGTAAGGCACTTAATACCTTACAAGGCCTTATCAACTAATGGTTTGGTACTCTGATACTCAAAGGATTGAATAAGATCAATCGTGAGCTCTTGCCAATTCCTTGTCTGACGACATGTCTCTGAATGAATGTACCATGCATGTGCATAACCCTATAGTGTAGTATATAACTTGTGCACCTAAAGGGATGGTGCTAGACCCATTCACATTGCTGGATATGGAAAGAGGTGGGCTCCTTCCCATGGTACTCCCTGATGATGGTGGGTATATTACTTCTAGAAAATTTGATAGAGAGAGCAATTATTACCTCACGCCACTCTAAAAGGCTCTCCTGATGCATGGCCCACCAATGAGCTGTTGTGCCGAGTAAGACATAACTCAACATCTCCCTCTGTTCCTTCTCATTCTTCCACTAAGCTTATATCTCCTGCAAAAAGATCTCAGGGAAGGCTCCTCCAGAGTACTTGGGCAATTCTTTTCATCCAAGGTGTCGAACCATGCGTGCCTTTGTTACCTTGGTCACCGATCCTCTCAACTACCATCCCATTCATTCATAAGTCCCATGCACCCAATTGTCACATGCCAGACTAGTGGTATCACTCACTGACTGAGCATCTTCAAACTGGATAATCCTGTTAATAGGGTGTACCATCTTAGGGTCTCTGATTGAGCGCACATAAATCTTGTCCAGAACTTCTTCTCCCAATGGTTCAATATAGGGCATTAACTTCCCATCAACCTGGGGTATAATTAGCCACTCCTCATTGTTATCAAAACTAATGTACCCTTTATTAAACCGAAGGTCCGCATTGTTCTTGTAACACCAAGGGAACCCAAGTAATGCTGGGAAATTGTCTGCCTCAGTGAGTGCCAATATTTTGAAGTCCCCAGTAAACTTGGCTCCCTGAATAGTAATAGCTGCATCCTTCAAGACACTGATGGGCATTGTCTTAGTCTTGTTTACCATATACAACACATTTGAAGATGACTATAATGCAAGTCTCCCCATCTGATGCCATGCATCCAAAGTCAAAACATTAACCTCCGCGTCAGTGTCAATGAATATATTGTCGAGGAGCCATCCATCTACATCTGCATTCAATGTAATCTCCCTGTCATAGTCGAGGCTATGAGGGGGAAGGTTCATGTGCTAGACCTGTCTCTCACACTCTTCTCCGGTGCATGGTACCTTCTCTCTCAACCAAGATCCTAGGAAAGGAATGATGTTATCCTGCCTTAGCATTTTACACACCTCTTTGACCTCATCCAAGTCATCCTTTTGCGCCTAAACTCTCCTTCCTTATTCCTCCTTTCTGGATTGCTCCTTTAGACACTGGATCTCCCCTTGCAATATTGAACAACATCCATGGTGTCTTGATATATCTCCTTCTGATGCGCAAGGTCTGGATACTTTCCATGAACGACCTCTTCCCTTGAAACCAGGTTCTTCTATCTTGGTATCTCCCTTGTGCGTGTGGCTTCTGCCCTTGTTGTTACCAAGACAGGCTCCAAACCTTCATCTCGTGTTACCCGAGGCATCCACTATATTTCTACCTTTTTGATGTTGACCATTATAGCACCTTTTTCCTTCCGGTGCTACTGACTCATATGCTCAAATAATTTTGGGCACTCCTCATACTTATGCTTCTTTCCGCACCACGAGCACTACAACAAATCCGGGAACTCACACTTGTAATGTTCTATAGATCCACAGTTGAAACATGTTCCTCACGGGAACTAACTCCTTCCTCCATGGTTACCTCATCCATGAAATCCTCCTTAAAAACATCTTCCACGCACACCTCCATCTATGCGCTCCTCATAATGGTGATCATCATTTTTAGAACCAATGGAAATGTTGGTTTGGTGCACCCCATGATCAATGGCCTCATGTATTTGATCAATGAGCCTACAGTCTTTAGTATCATGGGTCGTGGAGGTGAAAATATTACAATAACAAGATACATTCTTCTTGATCATGTGTTGTAACAAGGGACATCTACTTGCAGCATGGTTCCCATGATAGATTTCACAGTCTAACGCCATAACGTGTACCATCCTCTTGGGGAAATTGTCCTTAACGTGCCCCTCTAATTAACAATCTGTGCACCAAAAACCACTGCAAGTCTCATGGACCAAGTTCACAGATATATTTTCCAACTTCTTATCCATAACAGCAATCTGAGCCTTCAAGAATAGGCTAACACCAGTATCAATACTACCAACAACTTTGGCATGCAAGGTAGCCTCCAATGCTTCGTATGGATCTGTAAAAATTTTATGAAACAAGGCCCTTCTAAAAGGGGTGATCAATCCCCCAAAAAACCACTATGCATGCTGAGAAGGATGTATATCATATGATAATTTAGACAAGATATTATTAAAGTGCACATCATACTCCCGCACACTCTCTGCCATTCCTTGTTGTATCTCCTTCAAAGCGCTAATAATGTTTTTCTCAAACTCAAGAATGTGGAACTTTACCAGGAATGCATTCTTTAAGGTAGTGTAATCAACCACCATTTGATGAGGGTCATAATTTCTATACCAGCTATGTGTGTGCCCTTACAAAATGGTTGTAAATTGACTAGCCTTTCGTCTGGGGTTATGATACCTTTCACACACCATAACAGTTCACACTTGTGAACATGTTCTACAGCATCCTCAATGCCCTGTAATATGGTAAATGAAGATACATCTCAAAGAAAACCTAAGGTGGTGGCTGGGTTCCTTGTCCTGAACTAGAGCCTTAGTTCCCTCTAGTGTTTCCTCCACAGCCTGATCCACCAGGTCTACTGGGTCCTATACCTCCAGATCCACTAGAACCACTGGGTCCAATAAGGCCTATAGGAGCTATGCAAATCACCCCCATGGTCCCACTAAACTATGCATTAATGGTTTGTGATAGCACCCCACTACCACTCCTTTGTCCCACACCACTCCCTGATGTGAGACCAAAAGCTTTTACACTTTCCCCTTGTCCAAAAAATCCTCCCTGGAATATGTGCAGCCATAGAAGAAGGAAATAAAAAATTATACCTCCTAGGCGCAGATCTATCTCTTCCACTAATTTCAATTGGGTCAATACTTCCTCCTGAATCAAAAAAACCAAGCGCTAGGGCTTTGTCACTAGGTGGGTTCAGATATGTGCCAATGACTCTCCTTTCTCCATGTGATGAAATCTCGCTAGAAGCTGAAGGGGTCTCCCTCATGTGCTTTCCAAGATGGGGTAGCACAAACTACTCAAGTTCCATGTCTTCTGCATGAACCTCAACTCCTTCTCGCAACATCTGTCTCCATAGATCCATCACACTAGCAGCCTCACATCACCTAGTAATCTCCCTTTCATGTGTCATCTTCCTCCACCTTTCTTCCCTCTCCCTTTATGTTATATCATTTACCATCTTCCTCCACCTGAGCTTCCTTACCCAGTGCTCAGAATGGTTTAGCCGTCCATTGGGAGTGCCTCTAAACTCATGGTAACCATCAATATCTTCATAGCTAGAGGAATAACACATAGAAATGTTCCTCTAGGTTATCATAGAAACTCAAACTCAACAATATCTGGGCAAGAATACGTGGAAATGGCATATTCCAGAGTGTAGCTAGCTAGTACTCCTCCCCACTAGTGATCTACATCATGGGTCCACGTTAGATCTACATCTTGTAACCTCTGGTAATCTTATTCGGTCCATATCCATGATCCATAATGCCAACTTGATCTAGATGCATAGGCTGAAATCCGTCCATATAACTCTACTGAGAAGCAGTAGAAAAAATTCTCATACAAATCATGGTAGAGATTCTCTTCTACCCATCTACGTGTATTAATTTCAGGTCCAGTGCTGAATCTCTAAGTAAATTCATCTTCCATGCTCTTGAACAAAGACTCAACATTTTCCAATGTTAACCGATTCGTCATTACTCTTTACACAGATCGTGATGCATGTTATATCCCACTACAAGTTCAAAAATATGTCTTGGCAACAGAACCAAGATGTAGTCAATTTTACTCCCACTATAAAAGGAAGGAATCCCATGCGCACCGGCCTATCACCCAGTAGAAGCTACGTGCTCACCCGAGGCATGCACGGGTGTGAATTCTCTCTTTTATGTGAGTTTTAGTGGGAAGCATTTATCTATGATCAGTGTAAGAGTATTCAGGAAAGACGTTTAGACATACAAGAATCATAGGGCTCAGAACGGCCTCTAGATCCTTTTATCTTCTTCAGACATGATGTTTTAATATACTCCATAACATATATTATAACAGAAAGAAATATACAATCATTCATTCATAGGATGCAAGGAAACAAAACTCCTATGAATGAAATATACATTAAAGCTACTGATATCCATGTCTATTTGCAATAGGTAACCTCATTGTTTTCATTGTTTCATTACAAGAGCCATAGAGGGTAGAATGTAGTCATGGACATCACTAGGCTTATATAACTATGCCAAAAGAAAAAGAAATTACAATGCTAAGCCTAGTACATTCCTTTCTACATCAAAGTTCCACTCACAGCAATCCTACAGAGCTTCACCCATGTTATCACTCTCTCTCTATGTATATCTCTTCCTCTATCTCTATATCCCCATCTGTATGTTATCTCGGTCTCCATCTATGTCTCTGTCTCTATTTTCCCACCGCAGGCACTTGTATTTATCATCTTCCCGCGCTGCCAACTCACCTTTCCATGCCCTCAAATTTTTCACCAAGTATCGAATGTGGTCCTCCATGCGAGCATGTTCCTTCAGGCCTAAGCTCTCCACTCCATCTCATGATGATCTTCTAGAAGATACCATCACTGGCATGCTCTTTCATGGGCCACCTATTTTCAGGCTGACATCTTATATGTGTGCAACGGATCATGCTTTTCACATGTTCTACCTTGGATGCTTAAATTGGCTAAGTCCAGAACCTCCTTTCCCATGCCACGCGAACCATGTGCCTTCTTAACTCTTCCTCCTATGCACTTTTGTCTTGGGCATCCTTTTATAACTGGAATCCCGCGAGCCCACGCGCCTTCATACTTAGCCAATTTTCCAAGGGCCCAACATGCCCTATTTTACTTACATTGTTGGTCATGTGTATTTGACCTAGTGCTTCTGGTTTCTTTTTGTAGGTTTTTGGGTCTTTTGGTCTCTTTCTGTGTATAGGGTTTTTTGAGTCCCTTCAAAACAAAACTTTTATTACCTTATCTAAAAAAATCAGATTTTCTCTTTATGTGAAAATAAATATGCACTTTCTTGGGGAAATTACCTTTATTTTTTGGATATTATGAGTAGTTTAAGCATTAAAATGATTTTATAAGAATTTGAAAGTGAATTTTTACATCTTTTATTCAACCTATCGTTAAGAATAATGGATCTTTGAAAATATTAAGTAAATGTTTAAAAGGTTATAACTCTTGAAGGAAGTTGAGCTCCATAATGAAAATGTCCAAAAATCTAAATTTTTGTTCCTGGATTTGTTTGTTATCAAAGGAGGGTACTTGGCTAATATCAATTGAAAAATCGTAAAACATGTTATCTTGGTTCCTAAACCTCGAGAAGAAGACATTCAAATCTCTAAATATAAAAAATAAAGGGACTTCTTTAAAAGGTGGTTCTGGAAACCTCCATAAAGGATATGGATGCTTGATTGGCAATGGAGAAAGGCCATGATAGGAGCCAAAGGAATCTCTTTCAGGGATATGGACACCTTGCTAGTAGCATAGCACTTCCTGAGCATCCTTCCCCTTTGAACCATCCCCAAAATAAAGAAAAATGAAAAAAAACAGGTATGAGATAGCAAACAAGTTTCTCATATAAAACAATTGTAATCTTAAGCAAGAACATGGTTAATAAAATCATATGCACATACTAAGATCTCTTTCTTCATGATTTTGGACTTAGTATGTCACTTAATATGATTAGGTTGTTTATTTATTTAAAGGTATGCTTGCATTTTAGATGCTGAACTTTGAATTCATACTCTTTTACTAACATTTTTGGAAACGAAAGCTCTAGGTTCTAAATACACAAGGTATTCTCCCTTTTGAGTGACCATTTATTATGTTATAACTAACCCCACGTTGTTTTAACTGAGTAAAATTTCATTGGGGCCCTCTTGATCTATTTCGAATATGGTGAATTTTTTTGTAGATCCCTTCCTAAGTTTTAATTCCTTTTTCATGCCTTTTTCATGTTGGCATGCTTCAAAAGTTGATTTTAGAGTTAGTTTTATAACTTTCATTAATAAGTCGGTCATTTTATAGGGTTATATTATTGAACATAGTATTTCACAACATCATTGATGGACTTAATTTTCAGAAGACATAAAAAACATAGTATTCCATGGATTGAAGCTAATTAGAAGACATGGAGGTCAGAAATGGAGTCTTTTGGATATTGTTGGAATTTTTAAAATTTTTTAGATGTGAAAAGTCTAGTATGTTATGAGTGAAAGCCCCCAAACAAGACACTAAATCTGTGTTGATCCACGCGGCAGAGTTAAAGGAGTTTTGGTGGAACTAAGTATGGAAAATGTGAAACAAAGACCCATTTTTCTATGGTTTTTTTTTAAACTTAGTCTTTTATGGGTTAACATAACCACAGGACAAAGACCCAGTGTTCCATGGGTTTCTAGAGATAAAGTGTTTAGCGGGTTCACCTAGCCTATGGAACAAAGGAAACATGGTTAAAGGATAAAATGGAGGAAATATGAATTTTAATTCATTAAAGGAAGAAATGGATAAGTTTTAAAGCATTAGAGGACATAATTCACAAGAGATTAAAATCCATGAAATTTAGAAAACAATGTTTAGAAGAGATAGAACAGATTAAAAAAATTTATGGAAAAGACATGATACAAAGAAACGTCACTCTAAAATACATTCAAAACTCCAAATGATGTGATATAAAGAAAAGTTACTTCAAAATTTGTGTAACACTCCAAAGGTCATGATACAAAGAAAATGAACTCCAAAATCCGTGCAACACTCTAAAGGCCATGATACAAAGAAAATGAACTCCAAAGTCGCGTAACAAAGAAAACATGATTGTACCCATAGTAAACACAATGAAGACATGTAATCACACTTCTGGATCCTAAACCCAATGGTGATGGGACACGTGTCAACCATAACGGATAGACCCATGTCATTAAATTTTATGGGCACAAAAAAATAAAGAGTGTAAATTCAAAAAATTGTAAATATATTTCTCACATTTCTCATTTTTTTTAGCCTTTAACAATTTCTATAAGGATATTAGTAGACTAAGGAAACCTATTAACAATTTTCAAGGCATAAAAATATGACAATGACATTTGTAAAAGAGACAATGTTTGTTTCCTATAAATAAATTTATTCCATTCCCTCGTGTTTTCATGATAGTAAGCATCAAAGTGTCATTTTCCCTCGTGAATGGATTTACAAGGAAAATTTGGATGAATTTTATTCAGTACCATGAATTCAACGAAATTTTACTCTTTACCTTTGTAAGCAAGTTTTCTGGAGGTTTTAAAATGTAAACAAGTTTTTTTTCTTAATGGGTTTAAGGTTTACTGCTTTGTAAATCAGTGGAGGAAGGATTGGAAATCTATAAGTTTTAGAACTCCATTTCAAAAAAGGGGATTAATTTTGGAAAATATATCAAGCCAACTGAAAATACTCACTAATGCAATCTTTATTCAAAAAAATATTCATTTTCCCAACTCCACTGCAACATGTTCTTGTTCATTCTAAGTGTTTGAGATGTTAATCATATGTTTTTATTTCATGCTTTTTCTGAATTGTTCTTGTGCCAGTTCATATTTTAATCATTTTGGGAATTCTAAAAAATAAATGAGCCATTTATATGTGCTTTGGAAATTGACATGATGATTTTTGATTTGGATTTTTTCTAACACTATTCCCTTACAATCCTTACACCATGTGCATGGAAATTTGAGTGATTAACTATATTTTATGCCTTTCATTTAACTAGGAAAGTGATGTTATCTCTATAAAGAATTCTAGATTTTCATTTATATATTTTTGTAAATTTCTTTTCTCCTTTTCCTTCTTTCCCTTTTTTGGTTTCTTTGGAAACACCCTCTTAGATTATGATATATTTAGGTAGGTTTCAAAGAAAAATCAGGTGAAGAATTACATGAGTGGTGCTAGGACTAAAAATTCAGAAAATACCCCTTACTACTGGTCTAAATACCAACACACTACAACTCATACACTGAATCACATAAGTTTTGGTTCTAAAATGAGTAGGACATAAGATCCTATCATTCCCCTTCTTAGTGTGCATTTTTTTTGCATCAACACATTGATTGAATGAATGAAAATGGATTGCATAATGGTATATAAAGAAAATTTATTTGTGTAAGATTTATCATTCTAGGGATCTCCTTCCCTTTTTATGCACCAAAATTTCTATGTTTTACAATATTATCTATATATTTAGGAGATAAGTTTTGACAAACAAGATATGAATATAAAATTGGCATAGATTCAGCTAGTAGATATGTTATATATTACCCTGAGCTAGAAAATTTTCTATTATATGAAACCCCTCATTTTCAAAATGATTTCCTTTTAAAATAGGGACCCTTTTTTATTTAAAATAGATGGGTAATATTTAGGTATCCATATTTGATCTTTAAAAATATTCGTTTTTCCTTGAAACATTGTTTAGTACCCTAATTTCAAATTTCTTAGTATTCGCGCTAGTTAGAATAATAATTTTTACTTTGAAAATATTTAGTATTCACACTTTATGGTCTCGCACTTTTTATTACCTTGCACTTTACTAGTAAAAGTTTTGACTAAATTTAAACTTGACTTTTCCTCAAAGTTCAAGGAGAGAAAACGTGCACTTCACAAGTGCAATAATTCTTAAATAACATATTTTATATGTTCTTATTCAAAACTCACACTTCAAAATTTTGACTCAATACTTATATGATGATCCAGAACTTAAAGCTCACACCTTACATTTCAAGATCGCAAAGCATCACACTTATCAAATGAGATATAAGGTGAAAGTACATGAAAATTCAAAGGAACTGGAACATCCAAATAATAGCAATTCAATCCTAGTATTACACGGGGCATCATGCATGGCACATATGTGGCCTCTAGGGGTAAAAACAAGGATAAATTATAACTGACAGCTATGATCAATCTCATCTTAAACAAGGGTAATGGCTAGATTCAAAAGGAACTTTAATTTAAAACTAATGTTCTCTAAGGTGAAAAAACATCATGTCATGCATTATTTATCATTAATAGAGAGAACACCAATTCAGATGAAAGATTTCCTATCTACAAGGTAAGTACATTAATTGATATTGTTCATCAATGTTTATAATAACAACCATTTGTGACAGAAAAATCCATAGAGTTCATAGTGGACCAATTTTTTCAATCATTTCATAGTAATATTGCAAGAAATTTTCCTTTAATAATGGAGAAAAAACTAGGGCCATCGAATTTGGTAAATTTTCTATACTTATACGAAGACCAGAGGACGTTAAGAGATATTATTTTCAATTCTGTAATACTAGACAATGAATTTCCACACCACTCTCTTATATTTTTGAAAATACAAAGGGAGAGAACCAATTTGGACCCCATGGATGAAGAAAATATGTCTCCAAACCAAGCACAAAGAGTCAGTAACATTAGTTAAATGAAAAAAACTATAATTCATATAATTGTAGATAAACTAGAGGTATGTCCAAGCCCATAATTACTCTCTTCCATTATCATTCATGTTAAAGAAAATGATTGTAATTTATACTCCCAAACTAAGAAAAATAAGCTAGTTTTCATTGTCTGTTACAATTTCAAGGTCTATTATAAACTAATTGAGGTTAATAATGTTTCTAAATAAAAAACCATAAAATCATGGATGGATACACGCTAGGTGAGAAGTATTTTGCAAAATTGAGCTAAAGACTCGATTGATAATGTGTATGATGCAAGCCTAAACACAAACCTCATCCACAGATTTAGACTTGGAGTGAGAATCGATATGCCCTTGATATAATTGATTGTATAGAAACCCCTCCATTACAAAGTTAGATGTGGACTAGATTTTGCTATGTCCTTAATCATATATCTTATATTGGATGTGTATAACAAACTTGTTATTATCATAACTTATTATCATGATGTATCTATTTCATATGTTTTATATTATCATTAGTAGGTTGGCCTTGGTGATGGCCATAACATAGGAATAATATATAGAGAGGTTAGTAGGTAGTAGTTCATCATCATATTGAGCATTTGAGTCTTATTGCATGGTTTGGAGGTTACCACCTCGAAGTGGCTAAGCTATTATACTTGCATATTGTGATAATTTATATACAATATCATGTTATTTGGTGTTATGGTACTGCTGATATTCTTATTTATCCAAGTAATTTCCTTACAAGTGGTACCAGATCTTGATCTCAGCCAAAACTACATCAAAACCCTAATTTCAAATAAGTAGCTATATCTCAAACTTGGTAGCTAATTTTTCCATAATTGTTTTTGGGGTGTTTCAAAATCAGTCAAGTAAGCTCCTCTCCAAATTTTAATATATTTTGACTTGTTTTGAAAAATTTAAATTAATTTTAGGAGTTTTCATAAATTTCCTCTATTGACTACAAATTATGGGATTTTTACAAGTTCTTTACATTTTCAAAAAGACGATAATAAATTATTTTTCGTTATTTCTTTAATTTTTAAAATATTTTTTCAGATTCGTATTTATATACCAAACCTTGAATTTCGACCTTAATCCCTAACTCCTACTATTTTGGGGCATAATGGCAAAATTTTCCACAAGAGGAAAAAAGAATCCCATCACTTTGGGTAAAACCAGAAAAAGATGAGATGATTGTTGAGGAGTTATAGTCATAAGGGGTAACTAAAAATTCCTCAAGACTAGGGTTTACTTTGACGGACCATAAAGTAAGCCAACTTGAGTTGAGCTATGAAACCTTACATTTAGACTAGCCAATGAAGAATATGTAGAGAAGATTGGACAATGAGTGGAGGATTTTGTTCACTAGTTCAATTAAAATATAATGGGTCATCATATTCTTGTAAATATGCCACAACTCAATCATAATCATATCGATCAAGGAAGATCTTCAGGTCAAAGTAAAAGACAAACTAGTAAGGGTGGATCTTGGAGCATGCCTAATCTAAATACAAATAATTTTCAGGCCTGTAACCTGATTCTAAAAGTGGAAATGTCTATGTTTGATAGAAAGGATCCACTCAATTGGATTAAATAAATGGATAATTTATTTGATCTACATAATATTCCATCAGGAAAAAATGTGACCATTACATCCTTGTATCTCAAACCCAATGAATTCATTTGGTATCAATGGTTGTGTTCTCAAAGGAAAAATAATGGTCTCAATGTTACATGGACAGTCTTCACTAAAGAGTTTCAATTTAACTATAGTTATAGTGTGTCAAATAATTACTTCAACTAATTAGAAAATTTAAGACATTATGGATCAGTTAGGGATTACATTCATCAATTCCAGAACCTTTCCTTGTGGGAGGAAAATTTATTAAAGAGAATCTGAATGACTTATTTCTTATGGGTCTTATGGAACAAATTGAGGATGAATTGTGTATGTTTAATCTTCATAAGGTTTCAAATTATATTATCATGGCACGTAGGGCAGAGGAATTTTTTTTCTAGAAGGAGACAAATTGTCACTAATATCAGAGATTGTAGCACCTTACAACCATCATTACCCCAAACAGTTAGACTGACACCTCAAAATTTTGAAGAAAAGAGAGCCAATGGTTTATGTTTCAATTGTGACAAAAAATATGGACTAGGACATAATTGTGATGAAAATAATTTGTTGTACATTAACGAGCCTAATGAATAAGAAGAGAATAAAGAAGATGAAGGGGTAGAGCCAGAGAAAGAATCAGAAGATCCCAAAACAACAATATAATGTCATGCAATTTCAGGTATTAGCACTCCCCAAAATCTCAAAGTTATTAGATTATTAAAAAACTAGAGGGTAATAGTGTTGATTGATTTGTGAAGTAATCACAACTTTATCAATCATAAGTTGGTGGTACACTTGAACTACTTTGTTTATCCAAATCCAGAATTCAAGTAATGATTGTTGATGGGGGAACTATTAGTCATTCAGGAAAATTCCACAACATTAATATCACCATGTGAGATTACTTATTAACTATCCTTATGGATGTCATTGTCATGTCAGGATCAAACATTCTGTTAGGAATTAAGTGGCTTACCACCTTGGGAACCATTGAACTTATTTTCCAAGATTTTTTCATGCGATTTCAATCAGAAGGGGGGAATTTTTTTAAAAAAGGATTAAGATAAAAGTCCCCAAAGTTGGTGATCTCTCACCAAATGCAAAAATTTATTAGAAAAGGTGCAGAGGGGTAGTGGAACAAATATTTTCATTGGAAGCACATCATTTAAATACATTTATACCCTCAGATATTCAAGTAGTTATAGATGAGAACTGATTTTTGTTTGGAGATATGCCAAAAGGTTTACCTCTAAAAAGAGACCATGACTATGCCATCCAACTAGTATTAGGGAGTCAACCACCCAACATCAGACCTTATAGGTACCCCTATATGTAAAAGAGTGAGATTGAGAAGATATTATAAGAGATGTTAAAAGCAGTAATTATTTCGTCATATCCAAAGTGTGTACTCTTCTCTTGTACTGATGGTATGGAAAAAAAATATGGAAATTAGAAGATGTGTCCAAATTATACGAAACTCAATAAGTTCACATTTAAAGATAAGTTTCCTATTCCTGTAATTGATGATTTACTAGATAAGTTGCATAGTTTTGTTTACTTTAAAAAACTTTATCTTCATTCTTTATATCATTAGATTTGAATCAGAGATGAAGATGTTCGTAAAACAGCCTTAAGGACACGTGAAGGTAATTATGAGCTCTTTGTAATGCCTTTTAGACTAAAAAAATCACCCTATATATTTCAAAGTTTGATGAATTATATCTTTAAGCCATATATGTGGAAGTTTGTTTTAGTGTTCTTTGTTGATATATTAATCTATCATAAAACATTGGAGGAACACATGCATCATGTAATTAAGGTGTTATAAATTACTGAACAACATAAACTTTATACAAAGCCTTCTAAGTGTTATTTCAGAGTCAAAGAGGTTGAATATTTGGATTACATCATCTCTTATGGTGTTAAAGTGGATCCTAACAAAATAAAATCCATTCTTGAATGGAAGTTTTCCAAAACCCTAACGAATTTCCAAGGCTTTTTGGGTCTTATAGGTTATTATCATATATTTGTGAGGAATTATGGAAGCATAGTAGAGCTACTCACAATTTTATTAAAGAAGGATGATTTACATTGGAATGAGGAAGATAATAAAACATTTGAGAAGTTGAGGGAGGCCATGTGCACCACTACAGTTCTAGCCACCCTAGATTTTTCCAAAAAATTCATTGTTGAATGTGATGCTTCAGGGTATAGTATGGGGGTAGTACTCATCCAATAATTTCATCCCATTATATTTGAGAGCTGATAATTCAAAGGTAAGAATATATCAAAACTATTTTATGACAAGGAAATGCTAGCCATACTACATGCAATAAAGAAATGTAGATCATATCTAATGGGTAAACATTTTAAATTAAAGATAGATCATGATAGTTTGAAATAATTCTTAGAAAAACTTTTATCATCTGAAGAACAAAATAAATGGGTCTAAAAAATATTAGGGTATGATTTTGAGATAATATACAAGAAAGGGAAGGAGAATGTAGTCGTTGATGCTCTATCTCGGAAGGATGAATCAGCCAAGGAATTGTTGTAAGCCACATGTATATAATATGAGGATTGGATAGAGGATGAAATGTCTAAATGGAAAAATTACCCAAGTACCAAAAATCTCATTTAGAGTGTAAGGACCTCATGAACCGAGGTCCAATTTTTTTTATAACTCCCATTATTCTCGTTATTAAATTGATATGTTGATTTCTCACATAATCAAATCATAAAATTATACAAACAAATCATATGTGCTAAACATATTGCTAAAAATCAGTGTTGAGTCCAAAGGACATTTCATTATTTTCAATATCTCAGTACAATCTTATAAGTTACATGTAATGGCAAAGAGCCTCATAAGCTTATATAGTATACTGATTATTCCAGTAGTACATCAAGTACAATTTATTCCATAACTGAAATATAAAAGTAACTAATCAAGATCTGAAATCAGCTTGAATCCCTTCAGATTCTTTCCTTTCCCTTATCTCCAGAATGTCCTGTATTTTCCACAAAGGGGTCAGCTCAAACTGAACTGGCAAGGATTTCTATTTTCATATATGTAGTATTCTACAAATGAAAATATATTTAGAATATAAGGTCATGCATCAGCATACTAATTCATTCATTATTATAATAATGATTTCAAAAATCATGTATACATGCACGAACTAACCAAGTTCAGAATATCTTTCAAAAGTGGTGTCTTTAACCATCTTACATGAAAATGCATAAAAGTTACCTCACGTAAGGCTGATTACATAATGCATTTCATAATATTATTTCATGCCAAATCAAATCAGCATACCAACTGTTTGAAGAAATGTCACATATAGGCTCCATGTAAAAAGGAGAAGGCATGATAAGCAATTGTCAAAGATTCAACATGAACTTCACTTTAAAATTCTTATAATAAACTTTATGCCAAATCAAATCAGCAACATAACATAATTTCCAATAGGAACAAAATATCCTTTATACCCAAGAATGTATGCCAACCATATGACAAAATGTCATATAATGAACTTCACATATATCCAAAGAATTCATACCAGTTGTATGACAAAATTTCATGTCATGAACTTCACTTCACAAGCTCAGAATGAACAATATGCCGAATCAGATCAGCAACATAATGCATTTTCAACAAACACAACAAATCCTTTTATACTCAAAGAATGCATGAGATCTGTATGACCAAATGTCATAATATAAACTTCCAATATAATCGAAGAATACATTTTAGCAGCATGACAAAGTGTCATAAAATAATTTCACATAAATTCCAATGAATCCAATCCAGCAGCATAATAAAATGCCATAAAATAACTTCACATAAATTTTAAAAAAATTATTCCAACATTATAATAAAATTCCATAAAGATATTCACTTCAATTCCAATGAATTCATTTTAGCAGCAAACACTGTAGCAAATAGAACAACAATCAAAAGATTACATAACAACTGTTTGACGTAATGCCACAACACATGATTCTTTAAATATTCTATCCAAATGATTACACACTAATCATTTGACAAAATGTAGCGTATTAACAACAAACACTGCAGCAAATAAAATAACAATCAAAAGATTGCATATCAACTGTTTGATGTAATGCCACAACACATGATTCTTTAAATATTCTATCCAAATGATTTCAAACTAATCATTTAACAAAATTTCATTTCAAAACATTATTTCAAATGCTATGCAAATGATTGCACATTAACCATTTGACAAAATGCAACATACTAGCAGCAAACACTACAGTAAAGAAAACAACAATCTGACAGCAACCTGGAGCATAGAAATCACCCCAAAGCACTGTGTTTTAACAACTAGTGTTACAGCTAAATAACACATCAAATATTGACTACACACAATAAGGAATTTCCCAAAACTTGGCATTATAACATCCAACATTGTAGCAAGAAATGCAGCAATAATTTAATTAAAAAAAACAGCACTTCCAGTAACTGTTACAACAGCAAGTAACGTAACTTATAACAGTTGAAGAAAATCAATGAATCAACAAAAATGTAGCCTAGAGACCAGTCTAGAACCCATAGAAAAATGTCAAGAAATCTTCTCTCAACACCCAAGTAAATAACCTTATTTAATTTCAGATATCAAGTAAGGATTAAAAATGAAATCACTGGCTCTCATACTTGAGAGATCTGAAATCTATATTATCCATAATAAACTAAACACATTTTCCAAATACCCATAAAGGATTAATTTGAAATTATTAATACCCACAAAATATTATCCAAATTTCTCATTACCCAAAAGAGGAATAAACTGAATATGCATTTATTTGTAAAATATTGCATATAAAAAAACAAGAAACCCTTGCCTGAAAGATTCGAGATGAAGAAGACCAAAAACCCTTTGTGATTTCCTCTTTCCTTCTCTATTTTTCTTCCTCCAGCTTCTTAGCTCCACACCACACAAAATAAAACTCCAAAACCTTATTTATTTTTATAGAAAATTTCTCCCCAACATTGCTGCAATAAAGAATGGAAAGATCCCAAAATACAGGCCCAAAATCAGCTCCAAATGGCTGTAAAACTTCCATGAAATCCTCCAGATTTTTTTTGACATGGTCTCTCCTCTACTTCCTCCTCTTTCCATGCCATGCTAAATGGTAAAAATCAAAACCTAACTCTCCTTTATTCCATGGATTCCAAAATCCATTTAAACACAATTAAACTTCAAAAATGCCTCCACTTAGCTTTTAGGCTAAGTTTAATTTTATTTATTTATTTTAAATGAAACTATGTGCCACATTCCAAAAGAAATAATTAACACATAAGTTAATGCCAAAATAACTCATAAGTCAAATTCCATAAAAAATATCATTTTAATCAAGCATCATTTAAATGCCAAGCTCATCAACCAAGCAAATTAAAATGTCATGCATTTATTATGGTTGAGTTAAAAACATCTAGATAATCTTTTGACACTCGGTTATGTTGCTAACATACCATCATAAATTAGGCATAGGATAGGTCACGTAACCTATATCCTAGGTTAGTTAGGCTAGCAAATGATATTAAATAATATAACACTGGAAGCTACCAAAACACTGTCACTGAATCAAAAGGGTGAGTGCTACCTCACGGTAGAGTGGGCACTTGTGTGTATACTCACATGTGTATGCACACAACCATGCTAGCTTATATAAATAAGTATATATGCTCGCATACCTATGATCATACCCATATGGGTATATGGACGAATGTCCATTCCTTTGTGTTGCATACTCATACCTTTGATGAATGACTAACGAAAACACAAACAAAAACCAAAAAGAAACAACCAAACAGATTATTATTGATATTGAGTTCCAAAATTTGGGATGTTACATAGAGTCTCCAATAGGATCCAAGTATGCCAGAAAATTTTGTAGGGAAAGGAGAGGTTTTTAGTACAAAGATAGATTATATCTATGTGAGAATTCGACCCTTAAAAATAGGGTTCTATCTTAGCTCCATGATTCTCAAGAAGGGGGGAATTATGGATTCTTGAATAATTCTCATCAAATGAAGCATCATTTCTTCTAGGAAGGGATAACCAAGGATATCCAAAAAATTTATGGAAGAATGCATGGTCTGTCAGAAAAATAAGGGTGAAACAATTAAGTCCCTAGGTATTTTATAGCCTATATCTATTCCTAGCATGAGGTGGGAAGAGGTTTCCATGGAATTCATCATAGAATTGCTTAAATCAGAAGGGAAAAAGGTAATCATGGTGGTGGTGGACAAAATCACCAAATATGCCCATTTTTGTGCCTTATCACACCCATTTGTTACGAGTATAGTAGAAACATCCTTCATGGATATAGTTCAGAAGCTACATTGGATACCAAAGATTGTAGTAAGTGATAGAGACTCTATCTTCACTAGTAACTTTTCGATTGACTTTTTCTCATGTTTGGGCACACAACTAGCTCATAGTTCATCTTATCATACCTAGTTTGATGGGGAAAATGATGTGGTAAACAAGTTATTAGAGGGATATCTTCATTGTTTTATCTTAGATAAGAAATCAAGATGTGTCTGATGGTTATATTGGTTCTCAAACTTGCACCTTTCTCAGATAAGGTTGAAGGTTGAAATGAGTCATTGAGGAACCAATGGTATTGTATACAATTTATGGGAACTTGTGCGCTTGAGACATACCTTTGAAGAAGGTTGGTTGCTCTCCCTATTTCTACTGTTACTGCTACTCCTAAAGATGAAAAGGAAATCCTAAGCTAAAACATTGCAAGGGACCATGGATAAAAGGATAAGTGAAAAGGGAAACTAAAATTAAGGAAGGTGATAACACTATAAAGAAGGGGGATGGACATAATCATCTTTGAGAAAAAAGATGAAGTACAAATACACAAAGGAAGGCTAGACATGTGTAACACAAACCAAAACACAACAGGAAACTCGTTTTCATGGGACACACTTAGAAAAGGTGTTTCAAAGGACATGGTATAGCATAGCAAATACACATCATGAAATAAAGGAAAGGAAGAAGAATAAAAATAGGTCAAGGAAGATGATAGCCACAAAACAATGCTTATATTACTTCCATAAATGTACAGTCGATTACAATGGTGTATGAGGCCAATATCCACATGCAAAGACTAGATCAAAAGGTCTACAATTCAAAATAAAATTCAATGCCTATATAAAAAAAAATAATCCAACCATTATCAATGAGAAATGCTCTTACATTTATAGATGAATGGATTTATAGGAAAAGGAGGAGAATGAGGGTAAATCTGATTTGAAAAATCAACCACCAAAAACCAATGATGAATGTTTGGAAAACCACTTGTAAATCTATTAAATTAAATTCTCCATGTCTTTTTGGTGTGTGGGAGAAGGAAAGGGGTGAGATCTGAATCAAATCGGGTGGTTGGATCAATCATATCATGTAGTAATGGCATGAGATACATTTTCCAGCTTCTCACCTACCCAATCCCTTTGAAATTTAGACTTGAGTGATCTGGAGTGTAGCCCATGTCATCAGATATTTTTAAGAATTTTGTGCTCTATTAGCATGCTTTTATAGGTTTTGTCTGGTTCAATCAATCTTTGACATTCTACACGGCACATGAAATGGCAAAGAGGAAGGCACAACAATGCACAAAGGAAAGAAACATAGAAGAAAAAATCACAAGGAGGCATGAAAATGTACTGCACCCATGAGGAAAGGAAGGAATACTTGCATGAGGTATGTACAGAAGAGGTGAAATCATTACAAGCTAATATGCGACATAAAAAAAGGGGGCACACAAGAATTCCAGGGATTTAGCTAATTTTGGGAAGTAAATCTGAGGTGCACGTGAAGGGTGCATGAACTATTGGGAGGAATACGAATGTGCAGAGAGTGGGAATGAGGAAAGATGGGTCAGATAGATGAAAATGAGGGAATATGGAAGGCATGAAGAAAATGAGTAGTATGAGGGATTGCAGCTAAAAAGATGTTCTAATAGAACAATTTAAGTGTGTGTTACTTCCAAAGTAGGACCTCAGAGCCGGAATGGAAATATAAGTTTTCCAAATAACTAGGGGAGTTATCTTGGACAACATTTTAGCAAATTTTTAGGCCATCTGACAACTAGATGAAAGATATCAGTAGCCTAGAGAATCCATTGGTCATGGATTTAGTGTGTATATGAATATCTGATCTGCAACTTTAAACAACTACCCATGATTCACTTGAGGCATGTTCTGAATCCTACAAGACTCCTAAAAAATATTGGAAGATTAATGACATCTTTGAAACAACAAAAGAGTGCACACAAGTAACACGTGGGAAGAAAGAACTATGTACAAACAAGGAAATGTGCACACAATGTACTTACAAGAATTGAAACTACTCTATTATATACAAACTTATCCAACAATCTTAATTGAAGGGTTTGAGATAGATCCCATTCGATGGGATTGACAGAATGCATCCATCAAGATGAGATAACTCAAAAGAGTTATCCTCATTATAATAATTGATGATGTATGGGCCACTCTAAAGTGCATCAAACTTTGAATGGTGCCCTAGTTTAGTTCTATCAGCATCCCATTTTAAGACAGAGTCCCCGAATTTGAAAGCTTGAGGTCTAGCCTTTCTGTCAAACCACTTCTTAGTTTATTATTGATGTTGTTCTCACTTGATCATGACAGATTTTATTGATTCTTTGTGTTTAACCAACTATGCCATTATGATTTCTCTCTGATCCATACCTTCCAATTTCAGTTATTAGTCAAGTGTTAATGAATTCGACTAAAGTGACAAAGGAAGTGTAGCCTCCTTTCCATAAACAATATTATAAGGCTAAGTTCTTATTTCCTTTATCATTGTGATTTTGTCTTCCCAGAGCGCACATGAGACATTTATATGCCACTATATTTGGTTGATATTAATTATCCACTTCATTATTCTTATGAGGTTCTTATTTGTTGACTTTGCTAATCCATTTCCCTGAGGTTAGTAGTTGGAAGAAGTATTCATATATATTCCAAGGCTTAACACCCAATTAGAAAGTTTAGTACCAAGGCCTTTGAATTATTAGAGATAATGGTTTGAGGAACATCAAACCATATTATGATGCCCTCGATAAAGTCAAGAATGACTAACTCAGTTCATTCCTTGAGCATGAAAAATTCTATCCATCTAGTGAAGTAATCTGTAGTTGTCAACACCCATTTATGTATAGCACTTGAAGGAGGATTGATCATGCCTATAAAGTCAAGACCCCATTACATAAAAGGATGATCTATTTGGATTGATCAGAGGGGAAGCACTTCCAATTTCTTCTTTCCTATAAAGAAAGCACATTATTTGCATTTCATGACCCACCTATGCACATTTGAGAACAAGGTAGGCCAAAAGAATCATGCCATTATAATTTTCATTGTTGTAGTTTTGGGAGAGAATTTTCCACTAGATAATCCATCGTGAAATTATGCTAACACTTTTTCAATTTGTACGTCATCAATACACTGTAGCAACATGCCATCAAGATTCCTTTTAAAGAGGATTCCATCAATCAGTGCATATGGAATAGACTGCAGTCTTGAACATTACCTATTATCTTTTTTAAGTCTAGGAGGGTATGCTCCAAAAGAAAGGAATGTTACCATTACTTCCATCTAGTTGTGTGCGGGAGTATCTTCATTATGTTTAGGTTAAGCATGCAGGGGATCTTCATCTATAAACAATGAAGTCTCAAGTTTATCTTGTGCATACTTGGTAGGATGTTTACAGAGCATGCTACCTCTAACCAAATTTATGAATTTTATAGTCACATCATATTCCATTATATTTTTCACCCACATTTCTCTTTTGTCATAAAATTTTTCTCCCATGATGAATTCTCTAACATATGAGTATGAAACTAACACCTTAATGTGGTTTGTGATGAGCATGCTTCTGATTTTTTTGAGTACAAACATGATGGCATAAACCTAATTTTCTATGTTACTATATTTTAATTCATAATCCTTTAGTGTTTGAATGAATAAATCCACTAGTTGCTCCATTCCTTGTTCATTTTCTTATGACAAGACAACAACACTCACATCAATTGCATAGCCATAAAGGATGAATTCCTTGGAAGAATCTAGGTTGATTTGTGTTGGCACGTAAATAATTTCTTGTTTGATCGTTTTGAAGATCTCTTTTCCTTATACTTCCATATTAATACCATGTCCTTCTTGAGCATGAGGGTGATAGGCTGAACCATTCCTATAAAGTTAGGAATGAATCTCCTAACAAAACTGATTTTTCCAAGGAAGGATTGCAAATATTTCTTGTGTGCCGGTAGGGAAAGAGAATGGATGGCCGAAACATGCTCAAGATCAATAGAAATTCCATACCTTGAGACTACATGGACGAAAATATTTCCCTGTTCCACATAAAAATTACAGTTCTTGGGGTTAAGAGACACCCCAAACTCTCTACATCTCTCAAATACTTTCTCCAGGTGATCCATGTGATCCATAATCTAAGTTTAGAAGAAAATTATGTCATCGAGGTAAACCAAGATGAACTCATTGATTTATCCTTTGAAGGTAATATCCATAGTGTGCTGAGATGTTGCACCTCTATTTGACAGACCAAAGGGCATCTTATGAAATGTATATGTTCCCCAATTGGTTGTAAACATTGTTTTGAATTGATCTTATTCATTTAATAGGATCTGATTGAAGCTAGAAGACCCATCTAATATAGAGAAATTTTGCGTGTTAGCCACCATCTATAAAATATGATCTAGAGAAGAAAAAGGATAATTATCCTTCAAAGATTCCTTATTCAGATCTCTAAAATCAACACATAGTTGTATTTCACCATTCTTCTTATGCAATGGAACAATATTGGTGACCTAGATAGAGTACTTGATTGGAAATATTATCTTCACCTTGATGATGTTAGGTTGTGGAGGTTATTTTTATGTGAGAAAGTGTTGAAGACTGTACACTAAGAGTACTGTACACTTTCCATAGTTGTCTCGTCGGGGTTTGGAGTCGGGCCGGGCTGGGGGCGGCCCCCCTGGTAGTAGGGGTTCGGGGGCACAGCCCTCGATTTTTTTTTGGCCTTAAAACGTGTCCAATATATTAGGAAACATGATTTTCTCATATGGGCAGGTTTTTTGACCCATAGGTTTATGGGACGGTTTTGGCCCGTGGTTTTGATACCCACAGTTTTGTAAAATTGCTTAAGCAGTTGTTTATTTATATGGTTTTGTGCATATGGTAGATATAATGAAAAATATTGAAGATGTTCTTTGAATTTGGGTGTGAATTCTATAGAGTTTGTTGAGCATAGCTCTAAATAAATCTATGTATGGTATTGAGAGAGTAGTGGCTTATAATAAAATATGAGCAAGTGATTCTTAGTGGATATAGACCAAATTGGGTGAACCACGTTAAATACTGTCTCTTTGTGTTGTGTTATTTTATTTTTCACTTTTATTTGAGATCTGTAATATTTTCTGCATATTAGTTTCTACTGTTGCGATTCTATGAGGGATTATTCCACATATTTTATCCCTTATTTCCTAAAAATTGGTATCAAATCCTGGTTTTGTTTGCTGAAGTTTTGAATCACAGGGAAAGTTTTATCTTGAGTGGGAGCTATGACAGATGATGGAAGATCTAGGGTTGATAAATACAATGGGTAGAATTTCAGTCTTTGGAAGATGCAGATGGAAGATTACCTTTATCAGAAGGATATTTATATTCCATTGTCTAAGAAGGTGAAAAAACCCTCGAGCATGACGAATGCAAAATGGGATTTGCTAGATAGGAAGGCACTTGGGACAATTCGGATGTGTCTTGCATCTTCGATATTATTTAATGTTTCAAAGGAAAAGACTACAAAAGAACTAATGGATGCACTATGGAAGTTATATGAAAAACCCTCTGCCTCTAATAAGATATTTTTAATGAAAAAGTTGTTTAATATGAAGATGTCTGAGAATGGTTCAGTGGCAAATCATTTGAATGATTTTAATATAGTTGTAAATATGCTAGCTTCAGTTACAATAGAATTTGATGAAGAAGTTAGGGCTTTATTAGTTCTGTGCTCTTTACCTGAGAATCGGAATAACCTAGTAATGACAGTAAGCAACTCAGTTCCAGCTAACTCAAAGTTGAAGTTTGAGGATGTTGTAGGGGTGATTCTAAGCAAGGAAATGTAAAGAAAAATATTTGGTGAATCTTCTACTTCAGGGAATTCTTTGATAGTGGAAACTAGAGGGGGGAAAAAGAATAGAGGAAGCCATGGAAAATCTAAGGATCAGGCAAGGTCAAAATCCAAAAGCAAGATAGTATGCTAACACTGTGGAAAGTCTGGGCATGCAAATAAGGATTGTTGGGAGCTTCGGGACAAGAAGAAACAACAGGAAGAAAAAAAGGAGGAAAATGTGGCAACGAGTAATGTATGTCAGCATGCTTTGATTCTTTCTTTGTATAATATTACTAAATATTGGGTTTCAGATTCAGGGGCTTCTTTCCATGCTACTCCACATAAGCATTATTTTGTTGATTATGTTCAAGGATATTTTGGGCATGTTTTTCTTAGTGATGATGAGCCTTACAACATAGTTGGAAAAGGTTCTATTCAGGTTAAGATGTAGAATGGGAATACTTGGCTATTGAAGGATGTTATACATGTGCCTACATTAAGAAGAAATTTGATATTAGCAGGGCAGTTGGGAAGTGATGGTTATACTGTGATATTTATAGTGGAATCTTGGAAGGTTACAAAGGGTTCTCTTGTCGTGGAAAGAGGTAAGAAGGTTGGAACCTTGTATTTAATTACTTATAGCACTAATGTTTGTAATCTTGTGGCTTCAAAAGTAGATACAACATTGTGGCACTATAGGCTCAGATATATGAGCCATAAGGGCATGGAGATCATAAAGAAGAATTTTCCTGGATATACAAAAATAGGTATGGAGTTCCGTGAGCATTGCATATATGGGAAACAAAAGTGAGTAAGGTTTCTCAAGGTTGGACCTATAAAGAAAGAGAGTAATTTAGAGCTAGTGCATTCTGATGTGTGGGGTACGACTCAGGTATCATCTCTTGGGAGTTCAATTTATTATGTTACTTTTATTGATGATGCAACAAGGAAAGTTTGGGTTTATTGTATTAGAAACAAATCTGATGTATTTGACACTTTTGTTAAATGGAAATCCTCAGTAGAGAGTGAAACAGGTCTTAAGCTAAAATGTCTCATGTCATATAATGGAGGGGATTATTACAACAATGAATTTAATGATTATTGTTCTAAGAATGGAATCTATAGGCAAAAGATAGTTCCAAGAACTCTGTAACAGAATGGGGTGTCAGAAAGGATGAAAAAAACAATAATGGAACGTGCTAGGAGCACACAGTTACATGTGGGACTTCCTCTTTCTTTTTGGGCAAAAATTGTGAGCATTTTTGTGTACTTGATAAATAGAGGACCCTCAAGTGCCTTGGATGGAGGCATACCTGAGGAGGCTTGGTATGGTAAGAAAGCTGATTATTCATTTCTTAGAGTCTTTGGATGTGATATTTTTTTCCATATAAACAAGGATGATAGGACCAAGCTGGAGGCTAAATTAGAAAAATGTACTTTCATAGGTTATGCTGGTCATGACTTTGGATATAAATGTTGGAGTATTAAGGATAAGAAAATCATTCGATCTAGGGATGTGGTCTTTAATAAGAAATTCATTTATAATCAGAAGTTGTAGGAAAATAGGGAAGAATCCAAGAAAGAGTATGCAATGGTAGAGGATCTTCCAGATGAGAAAGTAGCACATGAATCAGTACAGGAACCTCCTCAATAGGAACCCCAAACTCCTTTATTGAGGAGGTATTCTAGGGTAAGAAGAGAGCCTGAACATTTTTCTCATTCTCTTTATTATTTATTGCTCATTTATAATGGAGATCTAGAGAGCTTTGATGAAGCAATGCAGGTAGATGCCAGGAAGAAGTGGGAGCAAGGCATGGATGAGGAGCATCAGGCTATCATGGAGAACCAAACATGGGATTTGGTAAATCTACTCAAAGGTAAAATAGCATTATAGAACAAGTGGGTGTTCAGAGTCAAAGAGGAAGGAGGAAAGAAAAGATATAAGGCTCGGTTGGTGGTCAAGGGGTTTGCACAGAAAAAAGGTATAGATTTTCATGAGATTTTTTCTCCTGTAGTAAAAATGACTTATATTAGAACTATTCTTGGAATAGTTACAGTAGAAGACTTGCACTTAGAGTAGCTTGATGTAAAGACTGCATTTCTCCATGGTGATTTAGAGGAGGAGCTATATATGTAGCAACTAGAAGGCTATGAGGTCATAGGTAAAGAGGAGATGGTGTGCAAACTGAAGAAGAGATTGTGTGGCTTGAAAAAAGCTCCACATCAATGGTATAAGAAATTTGATAGCTTCATGATGGAGAAAGGATATAATAGATGTCATTTTGATGATTGGGTGTATTTAAAGAAATTTGAGGATGGCAGTTATATTATCCTTTGTCTGTATGTGGATGACATGTTAGTTGCAGGTAAAAACATGCAGGAAATAAAAGTACTCAAGAAGCAGCAAAGTGAATCCTTTGTTATGAAGTATTTGGGGGCAGCCAAACAAATTCTTGGTATGTGGATATCTCGGGATAGGAAGGAATGAAAGCTGACTTTATCTCAGGAAGAGTACATTAAGAAGGTCCTGGAGAGGTTTAATATGCAAGATGCTAAACCGGTTGGGACTCCTTTAGCAAGCCATTTCAAGTTATCAAATGAACAGTGTCCCAAGACAGAGCAGGAGAGAAACCAGATGTTCAAGGTACCTTACTCATCAATCGTTGGTAGTTTTATGTATGCCATGGTGTGCACCAGGACTGATGTTTCCCATGCAGTGGGAGCGGTGAGTAGATTTTTGAGTGATCCAGGTAGAGATCACTGACAGGCAGTAAAGTGGATCCTTCGGTATTTAAGAGGGACCATGGGGAAAATTTTGTGCTCCAGTAGATCAAACACCACTTTGTGCGGTTATGTAGATTCAGATATGGCCGGAGATGTAGATAGTAGGAGGAGCACAACAGGTTATGTTTACACTGTAGGTGGGACAACAGTAAGATGGATTTTACAATTACATAAGTTGATGGCTTTATAAACCACAGAGGCTGAGTATGTTTCTGCCACAGAGGCAAGTAAGGAAATGATTTGGTTATAGAAATTACTTAAGGAGTTGGGGCATAAGTAGGAGGAATAAAAGTTACATAGTGATAGTCAAAGTGCTATACACCTAGTTAAGAACTCTACTTTCCACTCTAGGACGAAACATATATAGTTACGGTACCATTTCATCAGGATAGCTTTGGAGGAAGAGAAGTTGAAGCTGGAGAAGATTCATACCATTTAGAATCCTACAGACATGATGACAAAGGTGGTCATAAAGGTAAAACTAAATCTATGTTCAACTTTGGTTGATCTTCATAGAAACTAGTGAAGGGTTGAGAAGCTTACTCAAAGGAAAACTAGTCTCCAAGTGGGAGATTGTTAGGTTGTGGAGCCTATTTTCATGTGAGAAAGTGTTGAAAAATATACACTAAAAGTACTGTAGAATTTCCATAGTTATCTCACCGGGGTTCGGGCTTAGGCCGAGCGCCGAATGGGGGTCTGGGGGCAGCACCCCCTAGTAGCAGGGGTTCGGGGGCACAGCCCCCGAATTTTTTTTGGGCCTTAAAATGTGCCCGATATATCGGGAAACATGATTTTATCATATGGGTAGGTTTTTTGACCCATAGGTTTATGGGACAGTTTTGGCCCATGGTTTTGATACCCACGGTTTTGTAAAATTGATTAAGCAGTTGTCTATTTATATGGTTTTGGGCATATGGTAGATATAATGAAAACATTGCAGATGTGCTTTGAATTTGGGTGTGAATTTTGTAGAGTTTGTTGAGCATAGCTCCAAATAGATCTAGGTATTGTATTGAGAGAGCGGTGGCTTGTAATAAAATTTGAGTAAGTTATTCTTGGTGGATGTAGCCCAAATTGGGTGAACCATGTTAAATACTATCTCTTTGTGTTATGTTATTTTATTTTGCACTTTTATTTGAGATCTGTAATATTTTATACATATTAGTTTCTACTGTTTTGATTTTGTGAGGGATTATTCCACATATTTTATCCCCTATTTCCTAACAGATGATTTTAGACAACTCTCTCCTCATGAGGGGCTCTATCCTTGGGTTGACTAGCCTCTATTTTTGTCTAATGGGCTTGATACTAGGATCAAGGTCAATAAAGTGTTTAGAAATACTTGGATCAAATCCTTTTAGGTCCTCATAATCCCATGAAAATATGTCACTGTATTTATGAAAGAGAGATGAAGGCCTACTTTTCATCATGTGCACAAGCTTTATTCAACAACAATTCATTGCCACACGTAATAGTCACTAGGACGAAGTCTTATTGTGCCGCGCGTATATATTTTTCTTCACCCTTGAAATCATCATCAAGGCTGAATATTTTCTCTAAGGTAACCAACCATTTAGGAATATTTTTCATCTTTAACTATATCACTTGGTCACTATAGCTGTCATGCAAGTTAGCTTGCATGCTTGAAAAGAACTCAACTTCATTCTGAATGAACTAGACAATCTGTGCATCACTGTCAAAGACTTTTCTGCTGATTTATTTTTCTGGAATGGATTCTTTGATCACCATTTTAACATGTTGCATGTCTTCTTTGATAAAATCCTTAGTAGGAGAGAAATCTGAACCAAGTGTAACGATTTGATCTACTTATTTTTTCATCATCCTTGGTACCACCTACAAATGTAGAGCATCACAACTCTCAAGAAGGTCCCAAAATATATGTTTATAAGATTTTAGAAGCTTATTATTTGTCACACACATGTTGGTAACTTTGTGGATAACCAATTCTATGTCCGCAAAGATCTGTAACACCTTAATCCTTTTCTTCTCAACAATAAGAAGACCATGTACCAATGTTTCATATTCTGCTACATTTTTGGAGCATGTGAACTAAAACCCATGCGCGATGAATAAATTATCATCCTTGGGGAAAATGAGAAAAAATCCTTCACCCGTATTGTTTCTGATTCTATAACTATTAAAACAACTTCCAAAGAGAATATTTCCCTTTATTTTACTTAATCGTGCACGAAAACACAATATCTTCTTCAAGGATGTAGTAAGTGTCAATCCTAGTTTCAAAAGCTTTAAGCTCTTAAACATATGGATAAAATTTTTGGTACCTTTCCATGTACTCATCTAACACTAAGTCAAGTAGAGGAGGAGGAATATGATTCTCTTCCGAAACTTGTTCTTGGCCTTCTTGGATTAAGCACTTGGTGTTGAGAGGAGATGGGTCATATGACTCAACATGTAAATAAAATATTGGCTCAATTTGTATAGTAAACTGGGTAACATACCTTGTTCTTAATAACATATGAGACCAATTAGAAGACAAGTAATCACCCACTTTAGTAGTAAAATCCCTTGATAGACATAAGGAAAATAAAGGAGGTAGTTCAATGATTGACACATCTTGAGTTATAGTGAGGCTTGGAAATGCATGGAGGGTTAACTCAATATCCTTGATGAATCTTAAATTTGTAAAAATTGATCCATCTAGTTTCAAGAGTCCTTTGGATAAAGGGTTATACTTGAGACCTAAGACATCAGCAATTTTCTTAGGCATGATAGAAGTACTAGTGCCTGAGTCAATCATACAATTGTGCATAAGGTGTGTACCTTTGATCAAGGACATATAGAAGGTAGGGTTTTGAAAACCTTACTTAATTTCTTCTCCTCTACTTGAAAAATATTGATAGCAACAAATGGTTTTTGGATATCCGGATCAATGTGCAACAGTTGGACCAGATCTTCATGTAACAAGTCACACAAAGATGGAATGGCCAACGTTTCCCACATTGTGACATTCACATTTGTCTTCTTCATCTGATCCACAATGTTGAATGGAAGGACCATTTATTTGTGCATTTGGGGCATAACAATATCCTTTCTTATTTGTTTAGGCATAGAGGGGGGCCTTAGATTACACAGAGGCTTTACCTACCAAAGGGGGGGAGGTGTACACCACTTTAGGAAGATTTTTTCACATAGCCTCATGCATAAGAACTTGCACACCTTTACTGTTGGATTCCTTAATTACATATTTTTATTTTGAGGATTTACCTATGTGACATGAGTTGAAGGTTGTGTTCATGAGTCTAGTATTATCTTGTTATAGCTTGTGTTATAAGAAAATTGGGCACACAGTCCGTTAAGACTGTCCATAGCTTGATTGAATTCACATAAGTCCTCAGTGTTAAAGAAGATTAGGTTGGTCTCTAGAGGAGCTTTAGGAGTTTCTTACTTTTATGATTCACCCACACTGGTGGAATATTTATAGTTAGAGGCATTCTAGATCATATAATCCTGTACACACATGAAATTAGCACAATGGTATTGACTACAAGGCACATTGTAAGGAAAGTACCATTCTGACTCTTGAGCCGAATTGTTCTAAACTATAACTAGTGCTTGACTTGTGTTGGGTGATGGGAGAGGTTGCAAAAGAGGAACCACTTGTAAGGGTAGGTGCATGTTAGCATTTCATCTATCATTTTTTGGTTTTATCCATATCTCTAGTTTGCATACTAATTCCCCTAGGGCTCATGGCTTTGATATTTCCCTTTATCATAATTATTTCTATAGGCTTGTGCCTACTGCTTCTCCAAATATATGACCTTATTGGATAAGTTTATAATCAAGGATTTCATTTCTTCATTGCCTTTCTGATGTGCGGGAGAGTGTGATGTGGATGCAACAAGTTACACACTCTACTCAGGAACAAAAACAACAGAAGGTTATGGCACCTGAGAAAATTATGGGAATAAGGGCATAGGTGGTCTAGGAGATAACTTTCCCACCTGAATGAGACTATTTTCTTCCCTTATTGAAATATTATAATCAACAGCTAAGGTTCTACCTCCCATGGATTGAATCATGACTGAAATGTCACTATTTAAGGCACTTAGATAGTACAAGAAATTATGTTGAGATTTAGACCTTATCTCTTCAGGGATTCTGTCCAAAGTATTATGAAACTTGATATTGAAATTATTCATTTGTTCATTGGGTGCCATCTTTGTTGAGGTCAATTTCTCCACCAGTGATAGGTGATCTGACGTGTCTTGAAAGTAATTGCATAGAGTTTTTCCAAGCTCATCCCAGGTGGCAATAAATTCATGTCTCAAACCTCTCTACCACTAAATCACTTTGCCTTTGAATGAGGATGTAAGTAGCATGATTACTACATCATCGTGCATGATCAGATATACATAGAACACATTTTCTACATCCTATATGTTCTCAACATGGGTGACTTGATTCTCACAAGTAAAGTATGGAATACTCTTGAGTGTGGTTACTGGCATATCATGTTGTGCATTTAGAATAAGAGGACGTCTGCCAGTGAAGTTGGAAAATATCCTCTGAGAAGGAGGTGGTTGTATTGTCATAGTATCTTGCATAGGTCTATTGAGAGGTGGAGTAGAAATTACACAACACACTAGAGATGGAGATGCGTGTGCGATATGTCTTCTACATTTTTTTCTTGGAGAAATCTAGATATTCTCAAAGGATTATTTAGTTGTTGCACTTTATCTTGTAATCTTCTCATGAAAGGCACACAGGCTATTAAAATAGGAGATCTGAGTGTTGGGAGTCACAAGATGTGTTGAAATGAGCCTCCAAAAGGCTGTAAATCACTAAGCCACACACCAAAACTTAGCAATGATGAAATTTAAGGTTTCAATACTGGTCCCACTTGGCGTGCCAAAAACTATTGGTTCTCTAACTTACACTTGTCTCAAATCTAGTTGAACTCATTCATTGAGGAAACAATGGCACTATCTCCAAGTTATGAGACCTTGCACACTTGAGATATAACTTCGGAGAAGGTTGGTTCCTCTACCTATTTCTACTGCTACTCCTAAATCTGAAAAGGAAATCCTAAGCTAAAACACGCCAAGGAACCAGGGATAGAAGGATAAGTGAAAATGGAAACTAAAACTAAGCAAGGCGATAGGACTAGAAAGAAGGTGGATGAACATGATCAAATTTGAGTAAAAAATGAAGTAAAGATGCACAGAGGAAGTCTAGACACGCGTATCATGAACCCAAAAATAGTAGGACACTCATTTTCACATGACACAGTCATAAAATGAGTTGTAAGGGACATGAGACATCACATCAAACACACAACATGAAAGGAAGGAAAGGAAGAAGAATAAAAATAGGTCAAAGAATAGAATATCCACAAAACAATTCTTCTATTACTTCTAGAAATCCATAGTCGATTACAATAGCGTATGGCGCTGATATCCGCATGAAAAGACTAGATCTAAAGGTCTACAACTCAAAATGCAAGATAATGCCTATAAAAACTAAAAAGATTCCACCCCTTATCAATGAGAAATAGTGAGAGGAAAAGGAGGGATAATATTATTTGAAAACTTAATCACCAACAACTAGTAATGAATTCCTAAAAAAATCTATCAAATTTTCTTCTCCATGTCTATTTGGCATCTGGGAGAAGGAAATGAGTGAGATCTAAATCAAATTGGGTGGTTGGATAAATTAGATCTTGTATTAATGGCATGAGAGATTTTTTCCATCTTCTCACCTACCCAATCCCCCCAAAAATTGGTCTTGAGTAATCTGGAGTGTAGCCCATATCATTAGCTATTTTTTCATCTTCTTCCACGTGTCATAATTTAGTTGGTTGCAAGGATTTGGTGCTATGTTGGTATAATTCAATAGGTTGTGTGTGGTTCACTCAATGTCTAATAGTCCACATGGCACTGGAATTGGTTTAGAGGAATGTGCAAGTAGTGACGGACTAGGAAACGTAAGCGTTTGGAAGAAAGGAAAAGTATGGAGCTACACAAATCAGAAGTGAATTGGTGTGAGGAATAAAAGGAATACTTTCAGGAGTTACATATGGAAGAGGAGAAATCATTATAACGTAATGTGTAGAAAAAAGAAAAGGGGTATGTAAGAATGCCAGGGACTTATCTTATTTTGGGAATTTTGAGGTGTGTGAAATAGGAGCCATGAACTGCTGGGAGGAATGTGAATGTGCCGAGAGTTGGCACAGGGAAATATGTGATAGATAAATGAAAATAAGAGAAGATGGAAGGTGAAAATAAAATGTCAGAGTGCAAAAGGGCATGCGAGGGGGTGCTGCTAAGAAGACATGCACGGAGAACAGGGGCGTGTGCACCCACTAAAGTAGAACCTCAGAGCCCGGATGGAAATATAAGTTTTACCAAATAATAGGGAAAGTTATATCTGGCTAAAAGGTACCATGGTATAATGGTGGTATAACACCTCTTTGTAGTTAATCTAAATAAGTCTTCTCATTTTCCTGTAATGGGTACATCCACCATCCATTCACCTCATATTGAGAGTCCAACCAGGGTTGAGAAGTTGAAGAGAATATTCAACACAAAGGGGTATTTCTATCTTTGATGGAGAATGTCCATGCACAGAAAATGCATGAAGCAAACGGTAGGACTGAATCGACGGGACATACATTTCGAAGTCAGTGATTGGGTTTAATTACATTTACAACCATATAGGAAAATTTTCTTGAAGCAGATAGAAGTAAGGAGCATGTGTATTGACCATAGGGGATCGCTTGAAATGTATGTATTGGGCCCTATCAAGTGGTATAGAAGACTGGTAAGTATAGCAGATAAACTGACGAACTTCCTCTAGCCACTTCAAAATAGAACTGCTAATCGTCCTGGATTTTTCCTGTATAGAAGTGTAATTGGCACAGACCCTATCTGACCTAAAATAGTGTCTGAAGATTTACACAGAGGGAAAATAATAGTTGGCAAATGAATGCATACTTAAACAGGCACTGAGCAATGAAGAAAGGGCATCACCGAGTCTTGATAAAGATGGAAAAATATAGAAAAGAATGACACAACTTGGGAGGATGCAAATTTCTAGCCAGTAGTCGATAGCGCTTCTCAAAATTGGGAAAGTGGTCTCAAAGGGATGTGTGTGAAGTTCCCTAGTCATATATCTTACATTAGATGTGTAGAGCCAACTTATGGCTATCCTACTTTCTATCATGATGTATCTATTCAGATGTGTTACTGTATCTTTAGGGGGTGGGCCTTAGTGATTGAGCCATAACATACGTGAATAGATAAATAGAGGCTAGTACAGTAGTATTTCCTCATCAATTCAAAAATCGTTGAGCTCTATTGCATACTTGTAGATCATTTATTTACAATCTCGTGTTCTTTAAGGTTCTCTTGTTGCTTATATTCTTATTTATCCAAGAAATTTCCTTACAGATTCCCTTTCTTTCTATGATTATAGATGAAAATAATATCCCTACATAAGGGCACATGGTTACCTCAAATTTAATATCTCAGAGGGATTATTTTTTTGAAAACAAGAAGTCATTTTTATGGCCTCTTACATGTTGGATACACTATGTAGGGTCTTGAAGTTTCTAGAATTTTGTCTCCCTTAGATACCCTCATGCCCTAGATAAATGTGTAAGGAATATTTATGACTTTATGTTCATAGGCTTAAATCTCACATGGAGGATATTTTTACCTCTTTCTACCCTTTGGTATACAAGATAATGTTTGACACATGATTGCCTCCTATTCTCCCCAAGTGCTCAAGTCATAGACTATTGGTTCGAAATTTTTTTGTTATATTTACCCTCGGTATCATTAAGGTAATGCTAGCTGGGATACTTCTTGTAGACTAGTTCAGAGACTGGACTGAGATTTGGCCCAGGCTGATACGGGGGTATTACAACCTTTGCTGTCACGCATTTCTCATCTTTACAGCACACGAATATACCCTAGTGCAGGGCCCAGTTACAGCACATACTGTTATCTTCAATGCACATAAACAATAATTCAGTAAGAACAAAAAAGAAAGAGAGAACACAAGATTTATATAAGTTGTGGCACGGAGACCCGTCACGGGGCGAGTTAGAGATAACCCATTAATAACTTCTATAATTGAACTAATTTTCTAGAAATGATTAAAAAATCTCAAATTCACTTGAGCACCTACTCAACTTGGAGCACCAATCCCAAATAGCTAAGAAACTACTTAACTAGGTTTTAGTAAGTACTTAAATTGAAGAAGCACCAAAAATCACTAAGATTAATCAGCACCAACTCAGCCACCAAAAAATATTTTTCATGTTATTTACCCTCATTTTATTATTTAAAAAATGATGAAAATCATTATGCCTTTCTTCTCTTAATAACTATTCAAATTTGCATGATATTCTTCTTCACTCATCAATATTCTTCAATTTGACATAGGCACATAAAAATTGACCTTCACAAGCTTATCAACTTCATGATATTTAACAAAATATATATTCCCATGGTCTACAAGACCTCTTACTTCTCACACAAGCACTATTTTTCTCATGACCGTACTCACTTTTTGGACTAGGCATAAAACTATCCTTGCCACATAATTACATGATCAAGAACAGATACAACTGGTGGTCTGTACACCTAAAAACCTAGGTTGGTCATAGAAAAGCTAGCAATCTGAAACACATGAAATATGTATAAACATAAACGCTTGGATTGTCTGAGCTTAGTTAGGACTTTTCACTTTGGGTCTTATGAAAAGCATACTGCAATTGTTTGCTTGATAAGAAACACCATGAATTTATTGGCTCCAGGGATCAGATTAAAAATCAAAAACCCTTTCGAAATTTTCTTTGAAATATATTACCTCATCCATGCTTGATTCGCTTGTCCACCTTGCATTCATGCCATGCAATTCTCCGTAAGAAACACTCTCAATCACCTAAAAAACCAATCATGATAATTTGACAGCATAGGACCACTTAGAGGTTTAAAACCTTTCATGAAACCACGTAACATGAAGAATGGGTACTCTAAGACCGCTCTTTAAGTCCATTTTTCATCTGTCGCAAGATAGTCTTGCGCGGATTACAAATAAATTTCTGACAAAATAGACATTTACTACACTCTTTTCTCCTGGTCACCCTGGACTAACCGTAACGCGACCAACCTGGAGGTCTTAACTGATACATTTTTTCACGTACTGCCAAATCAGAAGTGTCCTGCTACAGCGGTTGGCATTCAGAATACATATATGAATCATAGTTTTGTGAGAGAGATTGTTAGGGACAAACCAATCATTTATCCTATCACGCGCGATCGGCCGTCTTAGGGTCTTTCGGCGGGATTTATGAACATGTTTTGGTGTTACCAATTGTTCATACATTTTTAAAGGACATCCAGATCGTAGTTCACTGACCCAATGGGAAGTTGCCGCATTTCCCCTCACTCTAGGACCACCTCCCAATTTATATTCGCCCGACAGAGCAGCCGACTTAAAAGAGTAAGGGGTTACCGAAGAGGGTTAACATGCCTATGCACGCCTGAAAGTTCCCTTTTCAATTTGTGTGAGATTCCAGAAATGGAGGGTGTTAGGCGACACTTCTAAAGCCAAAGGATGAGCCCACTTTGGTTGTGAAACACCCTGTCAAACCATGAACGTCAAAGGAAATAATGCCATCTAAAATAACTTGAAAAACCATGTATCTTTGCCTCTGTTTCATGCCGATTCAAATATGATTTAGGGTTAACGTTCCCTCTGGTACAAAATTGTCTAAGTCAGTGATTACGCGTGAAGGGGCAGGCATGATTTCCGTAACAGGGTACTAGGTGAGACTAGAATTGATAGGAGCGTAACCGTACAGAACGAGGCTGAGCCAGTTAGAATAACATGGTGTGAATGAGGCTTACATCCGATCCACTTCATTAGAAGGTTGCGTGTGTCGGTGTAAAGAAAGATCAAACATCATTCACATTCCTATCAAATATCCATTGAATCTCATCCACCTGTTCAGAGCTTCGTCAAAAGGTTTTTTGTACGTCACACTTGAATGCTGAACTAGGGTTCTATAGACAATGTCTCACATCTTGACAAGATGACCATGAAAACCTTAAAGTGTCTTCAAATTCTCTCTCGTTAACCTCAGGATATTCCATAAACATGCACTATTAATCAAGAGTACATCAACCTTTTAGTTGACATCAAGAAAAATGACTAAGTAATCTCTCCACTATTTTTATTAATGGCAAGAAATCTCAGAAAAGTACTATAGAAACCACTCTATGTCTCCCTAATTTGAACATTAGAAAACCCATTTCTCCGCCACCCTTTTACATTAAAAAAAAGAGGATACTGCAGCATATTGATTGTTCCCCCTTTTGTCCTTATCACACGCCTTAGAACAACGTACGCCATTGCTAGACTTATTAAGACATCAAATCAAGACATTGACTTCCGATATCCAGGCGACGACCGCTCCTCGAATAGGACGTTATTACTCTTGGAACTAAAAAATTTTAAGAAAATCACCCCTAATTAATCTCGTGAGATAGTATGAAATTCCATCCTGGACTAATTAGGAAACATGAGTTACACCTAAAGCTTGTAATCAATTTCAACATGTTTCCTTAGTATTGGCTTGGTTTAGAAGTTATGCAATCTGATCCTCAATAGATAAAACATACTGCAAGTTAGACTTTATTCCTAACCTTTTTGTTTTTCTTAATCTTGGATCAGAGATATGATAAGAATCTCCTATGCATGAATAATATTCTTCGAAAAAGTATGGCAGTTCATATTATCCATAATAAGAGGGAATCGGATTTTTCACACTCACCTTGTTAGTCCTTTAAACTTGTTTCATTATAGACACTTGAGGTACAACATGAAGTTTGTTGAATTTCCTCATCCCCACAGTAGATCAAAATTAATCAATTATTTCTTCTTTCTTATTCCCTAAAATTAGGGCATTATTAAGAATAAATAGCCTAAATAGTGGTATCATGTCATCTAGGACTTCTGATAATCAAAACATCTGTATAGGGTTGTCAGTTAAGCTCATTGTCCTTGGTACAACAACCCGAAATAATCCATGGTTCCTTTTAAATACTAAGAATCTCTTGACTTATTGCCACATGGGGTTCCTTTGGGTCTATTGAATTTCCCATAAGACCTCGACTCTTAATGATATTAGAGTTTATAGAGCGATGGGTAGTTAGTATACAAAAGAACTCCCAATCATTGGCATGTATGAGGTTTTGGATCTGAACTTTGGAGAACTCGTACTTGTTTATTAATATACCTATGATATAATTGTTCTAATTTCCCTTACAATATTCCTCCAACAATTTTCAACACCTCTCTTATGTATATTGGCTGTGAAATAACATTACCTTCTTTATATTTGATATGATCAGGCTCTATCAAACATATAAATTCAAAATTATTCTTCATCACACCCTTTCCACCAAAGATTCTGTCACTCCACATAGATAACCACCCTTCTATTGAAGATCCGTGGAGGTCAAAAGTAATTGATTGAACTCCTCTTTTAAAAAAAAAAAAATCTTAGCAATAGGTACTTGTTCCAATATAGCAAACCATCTTAGAGGGATTATTTTTAGACATAAAGAGCCTTTTTACTTCTAAAACATATTCCTATCACTCTGTAATTTTTTGAACAAAAACACTTGAGGGTTATCTAGGATATACCTCATATTGAGTTTCCCTTAAGAAAGGAAATTACTTGCATCCATTGAAGCTACCTTGTAACCCTTTGAAAAACTTTTGATAGATAGTAAATAATTATGATAGGAAAAATATCACTACGTGGCGGTAAAGGGGTTATGTCCCTCTAAAGTCACACTTCTTTCTTGCTCTGTGTAATCCGTTGTTATAATAAAGCCTTATCCTAGTGTGAATTCTGCACACATGCCCTCATTCAACTTGTTTTAAAAACACATTTTGTGTAAATGATATTCGTGTGTGTAAGCCCTCGTTCTAGTCCCAAGTGTCATTATTCTCTTTTGGATAACTCCTCATTATAGATTATCCAAACCTTTCGTTTTCTTTCATTTATAAGATTCCGATGTTTAATTTATACAATAGAAGTAACATTCTGGGTTAAGGTTACTTAAACATTCTTCTCCTTAGTGTTCACTAACGCCTTATTCCAATGATTTGGTTTTAGGATTGGTATTTTGATTTCTATCTTGAAGTCCATTTGAGTCTTTCATTGCGAATCAGCGGCAATGATTAATTTTTGTACCAACGTCTTCTGCTCATATCTTTTGATTTTAGTCCATGGAGCCTCCCATTTTGTGATGAGCGGCTTTTGGACTGAGAAATGTGACCTATGAGAGAGGTTCATCAACCTTCACATTGGTTTTGCAATATCTTCCTGCATGTCTCTTGTTGGTAAACATCTATAGGTTGAGTAATAATGAGTTATCCCAAGAGAGTAGTCCCTTTGTCATATGCTTGAATAAAAATTTCCAGTGTTCTCATCGCTTGATGAAGCATGTATAACAACCAACTCTAATAGTACTGCTACACTAGGTAGTGTCTAGCCGTTCCATAGTCATCGAGGGTCTGCCGCGTTGGGCAAGCCGACAAACAAGCCAATGACTACCTTCCGTATGCTGACTTACCACAAATAGGAATTCAAAAACTATAAAGTGGGAGGTGGTTTTACTTACTCCTACGCACTAGAAACTCAAACTAGACCTTCGACTCCCGTTCTGAAACTTATCAAGTTCATTTCTAAATTTGATTATGCTGTCTTTCACAACCGACACACGAATTTTGCGGAAGGTGTCGCCATACGGGGTACTTCAAATGTGATACTCCTTATCCCATGAGGCTTAAACTAAATGTCATGATAAAATTTATTTTAACACAAAAGTATCCTCCTCTGGTTCAGTCCTATACACCTGATTTTTCATTTATCATTTTTAACAGAACCCTGAAATTCCTTGAACTAGTACAAGAACAGAGAAACATCAACAAGAAATCGCCCACTATCTATTCCTTCCCACCACGCAAGGCAATACCACCGAGCCAGTACAAGGAGCCAAAATTCGTCCCCCCCCACCAACTTTTCCAACCTCTACTTTCCCCTCTAGAACACACTCTATTCCTTCCACTTTTCCCCCCACGTTTACCCGTATGACTTTGCTTTCAAAGAATACTACTACGTGCATTATTTTGTAGTCATCTATGAGTAGCAGAATAGTGGTTTACTTGAATGGCTTTGAACATAATAGGTAAAAAAGAATAGTGTGTATTATATATAAAGGTTCTTGAGTAGATTACTCTTTAGACTTTAATCCACCTTATAGTTTTCTTATCATGTTGACCTGTCTGACAAACTATGGTTATAGGTTTGGTTATTTTAGGTATGATTCGGCAACTTCTTGGAGCTTAGATTGACCAGGTTATAAAATTTTAGGGGGGACTAACTTTATATGAAATATCAACAGTAAAAATCTTTTCATGAAAGCATTATCCTTATTGTCCCACTCAGAAATACATATTGATGTCTCAGTTTTCTAGACTTGACAAGTATCTTACTAATTGTCTTTTATATATCACACCCTTTGTCATGAAATATAAAGTGTGTGTCCTTTAGTGCAATGTGAGTTGAATAAACAAGTTTTGTTTCAATCACTTCTACAAAAAAACATTTTATGTTGTGGTTCCCATTGTCAAACGCACGGTCCCCTTACCACCAATATTGGCAGATGTGTTAGCTCTGCAAATATACTTATACAAAGAATGATTCTTAAATGAAAGGAACGTTATTTTCCCATGAAAGTGGAATAGGACAAACACTATCTATATACCATACATTATCTTCATTATGAATGTGAAAATTGGTTGGGCTATCAAGAATTCTTTTCCTTTACTTCTCACACAAGCACTATTTTTCTCATGTACTCTCACTTCTTTGGACTAGGCCTAAAACTTCCTTGCACATATATACATGATTCAAGAACATATACAACTAGGATGGTCATGTACACCTAAAAAACCTAGGTTGGTCATAGAACAAGCCTTAGAACATCTGAAAAACATGAAATATTTATAACATAAACTCCTTTTGGATTGTCTTAGCTTAGTTAGGACTTTTTCACCTTTGGGTCTTATGAAAACCTACTTGCATTAGGTTTGCATGATTAATGAAACACCATGAATTTATTGGGCTCACATGATCATATTAAAAAATCAAAACCCTTTCAAAAATTTTCTTTGAAATCTAATTACCTCATCCATGCTTGATTAGCTCTGCACCTTGCATTCATGCCATGAAATCTCCTTAAGAACACACTCTCAAATCACCTAAAAAACCAATCATGATAATTTTACATCATAGGACCACTTAGAGGTTTAAACCTTTCATGAAACCACTATAACATGAAGAATGGGTCTCTAAGACCCTCTTTCATCCATTTTTTCATCTTGTCCAATGTAATTCTTGAGAGATACAATAATTTATTGACAAAATAGACATTTACCTACACATTTTCTCTTTCACCTGACTAACCACCACCACCTGGAGGTACCTGAAAATTTTTACTACATGCCACAGTGGTTTATTCAGAATTATGAATCCATTTTGAGAAGATTTTAACAAATATTTCCTATCGAGTCCTTATTAGGGTTTTAGGAGGATTTATGAACATTTTTGGTGTTACCAATTGTTCATAAATTATAGGACATCAAATCTAAATCTAATGCCATGAATTATTATCTAGGACCATTCCCCATCTCTCCTTAATAGGTAAGGTTCCCGTAAAGAGGTTTAACATGCCTATGACCACTTGAAAGTTCTTTTCAATTTTGGATTCCTCATTTTATGAGCTTGATAAAGCCAAAAATGCACTTTTGTGTGAAATCCATCAAACCATGACTCAAAAATCCATCTAAATACTTGAAACACCATGTATTGTCTCTTTTCATGCTCACATATGATTTTGTCTCTAAAAATTTATCATCATGATTCATTAGGGCAGGCATGATTTAATAAGGGGTCTAGGTGGAGACCTAGAATGATGGATTTAACCCTCAAAGTTAAATTTGAATGGCTTACCACCTCACTTCCATTGTTAAAAAAAATCAAACATCATTCACATTCCTATCAATATCCATGAATTCTTCCACCTCTCTTCATGCTTCGTCAAAAGGTTTTTTGTGCACTTGATCTAACTAGGGTTCTCTAACAATGTCTCACATCTTGCAAGATGACCATGAAAACCTTAAAGTTGTCTTCAAATTCTCTCTTTATCCTCAATATTCCATCAACATGCACTATCATCAAGGATACATCAACCTTTTAGTTTGACATCAAGAAAAATACTAAATAATCTCCCACTTTTTTATTAATGGCAAGAAATCTCAGAAATACTATAGAAACCACTCTATTTCTCCCTAATTTTGAACATTAGAAACCTTTCTCCACCTTTTACATTAATTAAAAAGAGATACCTGCAGCATATTGATTGTCCCCCTTTTTTATATCACACCTAGAACTTACCATGCTAGAATTATTATAAACATCAAACAAACATGCCTGCCTATATCCATGCATACCTTCTCAATAGTACTTTCTTACTCTTGGAACTAAATAATCACCTAATTATCTCCTCTTGAGATATTAAATTCCATAATGACTATTAGGAACATGAATTACACCTAAATCTTGTAATAAATTTTCAAATGTTTCCTTTAGTATTGGCTTGGTTAGAATTTATGCAATCTGATCCTCAATAGATACATACTCAAGCTTAACATTTTATTCACTAACCTCTTATCTTGGATAATGATATATGATAAGAATTTCCCTATGCATGAATATATTCTTCGAAAAACGTATGGCATTTATATTATCATAATAGATGGGAATAGGATTTTCACACTCCACCTTGTAGTCCTTTAAAATTTGTTTCATCTATAGCACTTGAGTACAACATGAAGTTGTTGAATTTCCTCTCCCCCACAAGTAGATAAATTAATCAATTATTTCTTCTTTCTTATCCATAAAATTAGGCATTTTATTAAGAATAAATATCCTCCACTAGTGTTATTCATGTCATCTAGACTTCCTGCATAATCAACATCTGTATAGGTTGTCAAGTTAAGCTCCTTGTTCCTTGTGTACAACAACCCAAAATCCATAGTCCCTTTTAAATACCTAAGAATACTCTTGACTTATTGCAAATGGTTTTCCTTTTGGTCTACTTGAAATCTTCCCATAAGACCTACTACTTACATGATATTAGGTCTAGAGGTAGTAGTATACAAAAAACTCCCAATCATTGGCATGTATGATGTTTGATCTGACTTTGGAGACTCTTACTTGTTTATTAACTTATACTCTATGATCATAATTGTTCTAATTTCCCTACAATATTCCATTCCAAACATTTTCAACACCTCTCTTATGTATTTGGCTTGTGAAATAAATTCACCTCTTTCATATTGAATGATAGCTCTACAACATATAAATTTCAAATTATTTCTTCATCACATATTTCCACCAAAGATTATGTCATCCACATAGATAACCACCTTCTATCTTTATGTACACGTTATTATTTGCAACTCCTCTTTTAAATCCTTAGCCTAATAGGTACTTGTCCAATCTAGCAAACCAATCTCTAGGGGATTTTTTAGACCATAAAGAGCCTTTTTACTCTAAAAAAATATTCCTTATCATCTGATAATAATAAACCTTTAGGTTTCTCTATGTATACCTCATCATCTGAGTTCCCATTAAGAAAGGATTACTTGGCATCCATTTGATATACCTTGAACCCTTTGAAACTTGTATAAGATAGAAAAATTATGATAGATTTAAATATCACTAAAGTAGTAAAGGTATCCTCAAATTCAACTTCTTCTTCTTGTGTATATCCCTTGTATACTAATCAAACCTTACTCCTAGTGAATTCTCCATCCTCATTCAACTTGTTTCTAAAAACACATTTTGTGTAAATGATATTCTTGTGTTTAAGCCTAGATACTAGTTCCCAAGTGTCATTATTTTCTATTTGGTATAACTCCTCATTCATAGAATTTATCCAAACCTTATCTTTTCTTTATTTTATAATATTCCTATGTTTAATTTATACAATAGAGTAACATTTCTTTGGTTAAGGTTACTTAACATCTTCCTCCTTATGTGTTCACCTAACTCCTTATTTCCAATGATTTGTGTTTTAGGATGGTATTTTTGATTCTATCTTGAAGGTCCATTTGAGTCTTTCATTTCCTAAAATTATTATTTTTCTTCCTCGTCTTTCTCTATATCTTCTTATTTAGTCATGGAGTCCAAATTTTGTGATGCATTTTTTGACTGAGAATGTGACCTCTGAGACAGGTCTCATCAACCTTCACATTGGTTTTTTCCACTATCTTCTGCAATCTCTTGTTGTAACATCTATAGGTTGAGCTTAATAATGAGTATCCCAAGAATATCCCTTTGTCATATGTTGAATAAAAATTTTCCTAGGTGTTCCTCATCTCTTTTGATGAAGCATTTACTAACAAAACACTCTAAATTACTTTACAATAGTAGGTCTACCTTTCCATAGCTCATAGAGGGTCTTATCACAATTAATCCTTATCTAACCTTAATTCAAAATATAAATGGTAGGTTTTTACTACCTCTCTCCACTAGAACTCAAATAGCCTCGAATCATTTAAAATTATCATTTCCATTTCTTAAATTTTCTTATTCTTTCTTTCAACAACCCCATTTTGCTGAGGTGTCCTAGTTACTCATAACTGTCTCCTTATCCCATGAGCTTCAACTAATTCATTAAATTTATTTTACCACAAATATCCTCCTCTTTCAATCCTTATACACTTGATTTTTTCATTCTTATCATTTTTAACTAGTAACCTAAATTCCTTGAACTTATCAAGAACATCTGACTTTTCTTTCAAGAATACTACCTAAGTCATTATTTTGTAGTCATCTATGAGTAGCATGAATTAGTTGTTTACTTGAATGATTTGTACCCTCATAGGTCCAAAAGAATTAGTGTGTATTATATCTAAAGGTCTTGAAGTAGATTACTCTTTAGACTTTAATCCCCTTATAGTTTTCTTATCATGTTGACATGTCTTGCAAACTATGTTTATAGGTTTGGTTATTTTAGGCCTATTATTCGCACACTTCTTGGAGCTTATATTGACCAGGTTATAAAATTTTAGGTGGACTAACTTTCTATGAAATATCCAACATTAATAAATCTTTCTCATGAAGCATTTATCCTTATTTATCCCACTCAAGACATACATATTGATCTCAGTTTTCTTAGCCTTGACAATTAATCTTACTAATTTGTCTTTTATTATATCACACCCTTTGTCATGAAATATCAGTGTGTGTCCTTTAGTGCACATTTGATTTGCACTAAACAAGTTTTGTTTCAATCCTTCTACATAAAAAACATTTTATGTTTTGGTCTTCCCATTGTCCAAACTCAAGGTACCCTTACCACCAATATTGGCAGATGTGTTATCTCCAAATCTCATTATACCTAAAGCATTATTCTTCAATGAAATGAACTTGTTCTTTTCCCATGTCAAGTGGAATAGGAAACCACTATCTATATACCATACATTATCTTCATTTTGAATGTGAAAATTAGTTTGGGCTATCAAGAATTCTTTTCCTTTATTATTTTTTTCCTCCTTTACCTCATCTAAAGGGTTTAACTTCATGGTTTCTACCTTTTTATCTTGACTTATCTTCCTCATATTATCATCTTGTAATATCTAGCAATATGTCATCTTTGTTTACATTTGTAGCACAAAATTATGCTTCTATTGTTTAAATGAGCATTCATTTCATTCCTCCATGATGAATTGATTCTATCATGATATATACAATCTACATCTCTATTTTTATATTGTTTGCATGAGAAACAATATCCTTCGAAATGATTTATATACCTTGGATTTACTTTGTTAGTGTCATCATGAGGACTACAATTCAAAACTCTATGTACATATTGATTGCATAAGAAAAATATCCATTGAAAGAATTTTCATACCTTGTCTTCTTGATAGGACTTGTCTTTAATTTTTCATTATAATCACTTCTTGATGATCCAATATCCTTTGATATCTAAAACTCCTTATTCTTCTTTTAATATTCCTTGAAACCAATACCTACCTTATCATTTTCCTTTCTCTTTTTTAATTATTTTTTGAAACTAAGACCTGCCTTAACATGTGGAGACCTCTAACTACTCAATATATCACCTAGAATTTCATATCTCTTTTCAAAATTTTGATGTGTCTTCAAATTGTTGTTTTCCTAGTCCAAGTCTTCATTAATTTACTCCATCTCTATTCCAAATTCAGTACATTATTACTCATTGGTGGTCTTAAGACTTGTTGTTATAAGCTCAATCCGAGTTTCCAACTATTTTATAATATTATCATATTCATTAGCCTTGTTATTGAATTATTCCTCAAAATCCTATTGGAAGCACAATGGAGTAAGGGGGGTGAATCATTGCTACAAAAACTTTACTTTATTTTACATTCATTAATTGAACCATTCATTCAACATCCATAAACCATGCAAGATTATTTAGTATGTACAAAAACTTACAAGTTCATACAAATAGAGAGATAACACAAGACACTAGATGTAAGTCAGAAACCATCAAGGGGAAGAAAATCAAATGAAACCTCTACTAATAAATCATAACAAAGGACTCATCTGAATATTACACATCATGTAAGATTTATTAAGTGAAGAACTTACTTCACAAGGAGCACCCACCCCTATTTAGTATAACACCCATTATAATAAGAGGCTACTACCCCATAATGTGATAAATAACCTACTCAACCACCTAAAAATAGAATAGCACTGAAGATATGTTTCTCACACAATTGATAGTGATCTAAATACAACACAAAATACAAAAAACCCTCATCAAACTTCTCTCTCCTAACTTGCTCAAATATTATTCTTCATAGGTTGAATAGTTATATTTCCCTCACTCACCTTATCTTAATTTTTTGTCAACTCATCACACCTCTCCTTAGATTTATCATTTAACCCTATAATGTCCTCTTCCTCCTCCTCTAGCTCAATCACATCCTCATAGGCACAAGTAGTCACAAATGACCAAACACAATGCTCTTTTATACTTGACCCACCCCATAATGACAATATGTAGGATAATACCATTAATTCCAGTCATGAAAAATATAAAACACATCTAAAACTCCATATAAATCAACTCAAAAGACCCATTTTGTTCGTAAAGGGTCGAGACAACACTAACAAACACCAAGAAACTCAAACAAGATCAAAACAAGTTCTTCCTCTCCTAACGAATGAAATAGGTTCTGTAAGGGAACATAGAATATTTTTCATGACTCAAAAAGCTCAACATAATTCAAGAATAATTATTGAGCATCACAAACAAGCACAAGAAGCACTAAAACTTCCAACACTACCATGAAACAATCCTAGAGGAAAACATGCACAACAAGGTCTTCAAGCACCCAGAATTCAGTCCCAGAAAAAAATTAGTTTACATAGAAAAACTCATCATCAAGGTTAAATTATTATATAAATGGAAAGGTATCTGAATATACTTTCTTTACAATCTCATTTCAAGCTCCAAATCATAGTGCAATGACTCCAACCAACTCAATCACTGATAATAATCGTAACTAAAAAAATAGGACTCAAGAAACGATCTTGAGGAATCAAGATCCAAACATATTCAAAATAACTTCCAATCTAAACCAAAGCATAGAACACATCAATGGAGACCTGGAAAACATATTAAAGCACTAACATGCATATCCCATGGGGATAAAACTAGTCCAACACACATATTCCTTCACACCTTATTAAGATGCCAAATAGGGTTTTCTAGGCCATTAGGTCTTCAACTAAAAAAAATCATTCCAAATAATACCAAGGAATATTAAACATCATATCAGGTATCAAACAACTATCCATGACCATGAAATGTAGCAACAACAAGAAAAACATCAAACTAAGATCAAACCTCCATGGCTAGTTTTAAAGCCCTTAAGGCCAAAAACGTGGTGATAATTTGAGGAAATATATATTCCATTTTATTTAGTGAATCAACCTGAATATTTTCATTTCTAGTTATATAATCTCCCAAGTATTCTAGAACAAGTTTACGTTTCATCCTAGAACTTCCATTTTAGCCCTAAAACAACAATTTTCCACAAAACAAGGGATTTTCTCTCAGTTCTTGAAACAACTAGAATACCAAACCACCAAAAAAATAATACCTAGAGAATAATATTCAACCTTGATGCATATCATTTTATTTCCCAAAATGTTTTGATACCAAACAGTTAACTTCTTCTAAATCTCTCTCCTATGAGGGTTTTAGTTAGGGTTTTAACCAACCTCACTTCCTAATGATTTTTCATTAATGTTTGGAAATAAAATAACCTCATTATTTTTTAAAAACACTCTCATCTCAATAGTAAATCATGCACCAAATCCAAAAGTTCCACTGCATAATGTGTTTGGGTATGTGACCATCTGAAGTTCACATATTGAATTGGATTTTACTCCGTTAGAGCTTGGTTTAACAAAAAACATCATAACTTAAGGAAATATATTCATTCTAACCTGAAACGTGACATGAAGCACCATACCTACCTAATATAACTGACATAATTCTCATCCATGATCATATATTATTGAGAATCTCCAGACACTAGGCCTTACATGTGTCTACTTGGCTTGTCTTCACCTTCTTGCTTTTGCAGTACTATGAAACATCATGAAACAACTGAGTAATGACCTGAAACTCGTCATAAATATTTTATGTAACATCTCAATACTCTAACCATGCTTTTAAAATACTTTCCTCCTCTAATTTTCATGTTTCCATAGCATGCACCATGCACTAAGTCTAGGAATATGCCTAGATTGACCTGACTCAACCAAGCCTATTCATGAAATGACCATGGATACCACATGCACACACTTGGAAACCTTTGAATTAGAATAAAAAAATTTCTTGACCTCATGAAAAACTTCACCAACCACTAGGTAGCCCATACAATGACCATTTCTACTATACCATGCTCTAAGACATCATAGTTAGATAACAATATTGGACACTACTAATCAACCTTCATGTTTGAAATTAATTGAAACCTCATGGAGAATCACATGAAACTATGAATCCATTTTCAATAAATGGCCTTTGAAATCAATTACAATTGTTAGACACAATGGCCAACAATATCCCCCTTTGTCATTAATGGCAACAACCTTCATAAACATTGATGGAAACCAACAAGACCAAACACTTGCAAGACCTATTTTTCATGTTTTTGATTCTATTCTTCCCCTTTTACATATATTAAAAATGATAAAATGAAAATTTATGAAAACACAATGATAAGACACAATAACAATATTTTAAAAACAACTTTCTTGCTCTACTAACTCCCCCTTAGATTGTACTTTCTATTTTTAACTTTAACAATAGAAATAAAGGATCCATGGACCTTATATAAACATGTAAATATCTACCCCTGAGAATATTTCCACCATATTTTTCTTCATTCATGTTCTTCATCAACTTCTATTCTTGTACCGTGCTTGAAGACACAATTTTTGTCTTCAACACTACTTTTGCAATTTTAGGACTATGAGCTCTGAAACACATTTTTAGTCCCAAAATTCCTAACTTATCAATGCAATAGGATAAATTACATCATATTAATCATCTTTTAAGTTCTCCCTTGTCTTCATACTACCATATTCTATCTTCCTAAGTAAATATACAAGCTCATACTTTCACCAACTGTCATAGAAGTATATCAACACAAATGTCTCACTCATGAGTTAGTTCTTCAATGTTGTGCCTTCTTTCATGAAGTCACAACACATTTGATCATATGTATTTATCTCCTTGAATAATTTTTCAATTTTTCATATCTTATAATGGTATAATTTTCTCTCCTCCAGATGAAATACTTCAACATTCATATAAAACACCTTGAATCTCATACTCAAATTCTAACAAGATATGCTTTTACCCGACCTTTGACCTAGATTATAGACTTAGACATTTTCCTCTTTTAGATACTTTCTTTTAACCTTGCAATTTCACTTGAATATTCTCCCATAGACCATTAATTTGTAGATATTACTAGGAATAAACATTCCCTCTAACAAACATTTTAAAAATAACATCAAATATATTCATTTTTACACATAGTCAGAACAAAGTTATCCTTTCATTTGACTACACTCAATCAATATACTAAACCTTTTTCACCTTTATAGTCCTCATTTTATTTGCAATTTTTAATATGACTTCCATGATGCAAGCTCAAAATTGATACACCTTAGAGCATGAGATAAATACTATAGCTATCTAATAATATATTATGACTGATAACATACTTGCAAACTTGAATTATTTTCAATTTTACCTTCTTGAGAATACGGACCTTATTCACTCTTTTTACATCATAGTCTCAAATCATCAACTCAAAATAGGTATGAGACAAGTATTCTAGCTAACATTTCATTATTGAGAACATATTTATCACCTATATAACATACTTGAATTCCTTTTTACATGAATTACATGTACCATCTTGTTGATGTATTGTAGCAGTTCATGATACCTTATTGTCATCTTATAAAGCCTTTCAACTATTGAATTTATCTCAAAAAATTGTATCTACACACCCTGAATAATTTGATAAAGATCCTTTAGTGTTCATGTCATGTCACAACCACTTCTTTATGGTAATTTGAGATTACTTGTAAACCTAGAATATCATGTTTAAACTTCATTTTATCTTCTTTATTCTTCAATATGTAGGGTATACAATCAAACTGACGACTAAGGACCTAACTCTCCCTAGGATGAGAAACCCTTACTCATGAAAAAATCTTCACCATATAGAATTAGAGATAAATTATTCCTTAATATATACTTTAATATTGAATCACATGGTTTGAATTTTGATGAAGCATGATATTAACATACTTAGAACTTTGTTTTCAATCCTTGGATAATAATCTCATAACATGTGACAAATTTTCTCAGCAAAGACTAACCTCAAGTTCTAAAAATACTACCATGGAGTAATAGAAAGACTCATTTAGAAAACATATACCTTGGCCTCAACCTTAAGGTTTCATGATATCAAACACTAATTAAATAATACCTTATTGAAGCTCATAATAGAAATATGATTATTGTCAATGCTTCAACACTTAGTAAATCATATATCAATATTTGCATCTTCTTCACCTGATTAACATGTGACTTTAATCCCCTTGAGAGTATACTCTCTGATTTGATAAATTTCATATTTTCATCAACCTCTTAGTTGTGACCTTAATCTCCTCTATGGATTCTCAAACAACTCAAATCATTCAACAATTTTGATCACCTTGAACACTTGACATAGAATAGACATGACTTCATACATAACCTATAGAATTATTAGAAGAAAACATACACAAATAAAAGACATTTGTAACTTTTAGATTTCATCATACATGACAGTGAATCTTTGGAATTCTAATACACAAGATGAAACCATTTTCTATTTGATGACTGTCACAACCTTTATTCCTTGTATAATCAGTTTATACTTGTTTATATTTGACTAAAATCACTATCTCCACATTCATAAAAGTTACCCAACTTCTTTACGTTTGCAAAAATTGGATAAAACACAATTTATCTAGGATATGAAGTACTAACAAAGAACACACCATATGTACTGATTTTCAAGATTCTTATATACAATCATCTCTAATGACTTGATACACAAAATCAAACACATGTTATAGAATTTTAATGGTCATTCATACTAAAAGAGAATAATTATTAATAAAAATATGTTTGACATAGACCAATACCATGTTTTCACACTAGGAAAGACATGTACCAAACAAAGACAACCTTGTACCAACATGACATAGCTAAAAAATCATGTCTCTTTCCTACACATACAAAACACTCAACTATACAGAATTATGAAAAATATATAAATATCTTATTAGACATGATGCTTAATTCATACGTGAAGATGACTCCATGAATCCTAATAGATACATCAAAACACCTGGTTCCATCTATCACTACAAGAAACAATTTTCCACATGTGACAAGTCATCTAACTTGGAACTTCTTAACAGGAGGTCCCTAAAACTTCAAACATCCATCTAATTATAGCGTGTTGGTCTTAGGAAATGGAAGAGTACTAACCATGCGTAGGAGTTGGGACTTGTGTGTAAGGTCATACATGAAAGGAAGATGAACTAAGAACAAAATAGTATGCGGAGGTGCACATACCACGAAAGAATAGGTTAGTGTGTAAGGCTATGTGCATGTATGTAGAGGATTGAGGACTTAAAATTTTTTACATACATGCCTAAAAATAGAAAATAAGAGATGGAGTGTCACTCAAGAAAGTTATGGAACTAGACAAAAGTAGGATAACTTAGCGACCAAGAAAAGGAAAATAAATCACATGCAGAGCATGGAAAAGGACAAATTCATGGAGAAGGATAGTAATATGATTAAAGAAGATAAAATCATGTAGCTATTTATATCTCAATATATTGTTAATACCAATTGTAAAATTATGCAACATATTTATGAGCATGCCTATTTTTAGGAAGGTTTATGTAGTGGTGAAGGGAAATTCCCCACCCTATAAATATAAGTAATGCTTTATTGTAATAGCTAGCTAGGAGTTAATGCAGAACTAGTAGAGTGTTTTGGAGATAATGAGTGAGTATGCCTCCTAAGTTTTATTATGGATCTTATATGAGAGCGTGCATGGTCCAACGCACTAATATAATGTTTTGTAATGTAATTAACTTCTACTTTATGTAATGAATTATGGTTATAATGGATAACTGCTTATTGATTGTTAAATATACTACATTAGAACATGTATTAGTGTGTATTAAAATCTTAATGTTCATTATCAATGAGTGACATCTCCATTATATGTGTTGCTAAATTTTCATACCATGATGTATCATTAATATTATATGATAAATTGTCTTATTATATGTGTTGCTAAAATCTTAATATTCATTATCTATGAGTGACTTCTCTATTATATGTGTTGCTAAATTGTCAAGAAGGGTTTGTCTACAAGTGTGAGGGAGTATGACACTTGATTTAAGACTTTGTTGTCTAAGTTATCCTATGATATTCATCACAACTAACATGATCAATGGTTTTTTAGAGGCTTGCTAACTCCTTTTCAAAGGGCTTTATCACATAAAATATTTATTGATGTAAATGAGGCCGCAAGAGCATATTTATGTGTTAAAGTAGTTGGGAGTGTAGAAAATAGATTAATTATATTTCTCGAGGTTTAAATAGAAACTATGGCTACATAATTTGATATATTTTCTACCAATTTGGTACATGGGACACACCATGGGTCATGGTGTGCTAATTCTGAAGTAGAAGGGAATGCAAAGAATAATTTCCCATGCAAGAATGTGTGCACCTTATTAAAATCTTGTGAAATTTTCCACAAGAATCATGATGTATGAAATTTCCCCCTCTAAAATCCCGCAACACAAAAGAAAATTTCTATGTACTATAATATTTATGACACATATACCCATGATACATATAACTGTCATTTGATCAACCATATTCATGAGGCATGTGAGACTAAATTGTGACAGACCGTTGTGGCCAGTAGTTCTTAGGTGCAAGAAGGATAGACTAATGAAGGACAACAAAATGGATATAGTGTATTTTGAGGTGGATATCAAAGTAGAGGCCATGGTGTTATAGGAAGGTTCATGCGTGGCACATGTTATAATTATGGATCAATAGATAACTACCAATGCAAATTTCATAACTATCAAGTCTACACATACTGTCGAAAGGTGCACAAAGTTGAGGATTATCCAAAGATCTATAAACATATGTATAAGAAAAAAATAAGGAACAAGGTTTGAGGATGATTAAGATGGAGTGTGCAAGAATGAACAATAGACACCTAAGAAGACATTTAATCCAGAACTTCAACCTATGTTAGTCAATATGTGCACACAAGCAACATGCATGTGCAAGCCTTTAAATAATAACCCCTTATCAGGAGAGAGGATATTATACATGTTAAGTATCAAGATGTGGATCATCAGAAGGAAGTGTATGAGGAATCCATGGGTGTTGTTAGAGAACTACATGGGGAGATCCAAAACTTAAATGAATAAGAACACGAGAAGGAATGCACAATAGGAACTGATATTCCACATAAATATGTTGATGACCTATAAGAATTATGTAGGATGTTGCACCGGGATAATATCATTCCTTTACTAGGATAATGGTTATGAGAGAAAGTACCACATTTAGAAGTTGAGAAATAGCTCCAGATCATTTATACAATTTACCACCACATGACCATGAATATGACTAAGAGATCCCACTGGATGCAGTGACAGATGGTCAGGTGATGAGTAAAATTATTATTGACATAGGTACAAAGTTAAATGTTTTGAAATTGGATTCTTGGAACATGTTGGTGCTAAAATTAGTCTTTCCCCATCGACCTTTGAAATCCCTTAGTTTGTGGCCTTTGTTATGTTTTATGTCTCCTGGTGTGAATCCAGTTGCAAGAGGTTGAAATACCTCCAAAAACACACATAAACAACTTTGCAAATAAAACCAAGGGTTTCAAAATAGCTTACTTCTCATTCTGGAATTCACACTGATCTATTACATCATTACAATCCTCCTTTTATTTTAAGACTACTCTAAAACCCTAAAATGACAAAAAACCCCAAAATTCAAAACAATTCAGATTGACCCCAAAATTTGCGTGCCAAATATGAATTCATAAATTAGGGTTCACGTGAAATTTTGACTTATTCTAACAAGCACAAAAAAAGTTATTAAATTTCTAAGACCTAGTCAAAAGCAAAAAAAACATTCAGAGCTAATTTTAGGCCACTAGATGAAGGAATTAGAGCCCGAAAACGTGCCAAAATGGGCACAACCTTACACTCAAATATTACACCAGCATAGTACTAATGTATATCTACCACCCTGTAAAATTTTAGGATGATCCAATGGTCGGATCAAAAGTTATGGTCTTTGCAAGTTATGCTCTCGCATCATTCTCCCCTGGTTGAAAAGAATTCAGCTCCTGTGAATTCTGTTGACGGAACTCATCTAATTTTGCACTGTTAATTTTCCTCAACTCCCACTCAGGAATCCAAGTATTTTCTTCTTTCTGTAAACCTTCCCACTATACCAAATATCTGTTGTAGCTCCCATGTCTAGTAGTGATTGTCTTTTGGTCCAAGACACACATTACCCTCTCCTTTTTCTTCTTCGACAACTGTTGCTTCCAGTTTATTTCTTCCTCCTCTGCAACATTTTCATCATGACCTAGAAACTTATATAAGTCAGAAACATTAAAAATTGGTGAGATAGCAAATTTTTTAGGTAGCTCCACCTTGTAGGCATTATCACTCATTTTCTTTAGAATCATACATGGCCCAATCTTCTTATACTTGAGTTTATTATATGTCCCCTTTGGAAACCTCTCTTTTCTAAGATGAACCATCACCACATCTCCTTCTTCAAATACACTTACTCTCCTACTAGCATCTGCAGTTGTTTTATATTGTGCATTACTCACTTCCATCTTTTCCCTCACTTCATCTTACAGCTATAGAATGTGTTCTGCAAATGCTTCTGCATCATCACTGGTTTCATCTTCACCTAGTAGAACAATTATATCTAGGACCCCCTTGGGATTCCTACCATATACAATCTAGAAAGGATACCTCCCTATTGAATTGTTTACCGAGCTATTATATGCAAACTCAGCTTGAGGTAAAGCTAAGTCCCATTGTTTTGGCTTTTCTCCAACTATACAACGTAGGAGATTTCCCAAGCTTCTATTCACTACTTCCGTCTACCCATCAGTCTGGGGGTGATATGCACTACTGAACTGTAGTTTTTTCCCCAATTTATTCCACATAGTCCTCCAAAAGTGACTCAAAAACTTCGTGTCCCTATCTAAAGTGATCGTTCTTGGGATTCCATGCAATCTAACCACTTCTGAAAAAAACAAATCTGCAATTCTAGAAGCATCATTTGTTTTTTTACAAGAAATGAAATGTGCCATCTTAGAGAATATATCAACCACAACAAAGATAGAATCATTCCCTCACTATGTGTTAGGAATCCCTAACACAAAATCCATACTCAGATCAACCCATGGCCATGTAGGGATAGGCAATGGCATATACAACCCAGTATTTTGTGCATGGCCCGTAGCCATTTGACACACTCTACATCTTACTACAATGCTACTTATGTCCCTCTTTACCTTAGGCCAATAATACTTTTCTACAACAAGATAAATTGTCTTACTTATACCAAAGTGTCCAGCCAACCCCCCACTGTGCAATTCTCTTATAATATTTTCTCTCATTGAACCAGTAGGGATGCACAATTGTTTCCCCCTAAATAAATAACCATCCTGTATCAAATAATCAAAAGAATCACTACCTACTGTAGGATCCTTAAGTTTTCTGACAACATCACCAAAATATGGATCACCTTCATACAATTCCTTAACTACCTCAAACACTAGTACTTTATTTTCCATTGTTGTCAAAAGGGCTACATGCCTACTCAAGGCATCAACAACTTGATTCTGCTTACCAGACTTATGATTTAAAACAAAAGTATATTCTTACAAAAATGAAACCCATTTTACATGCCTACTATTTAGTTTCTTCTATGTGTTTACATACCTCAAGGATTCATGGTTAGTGAAGAGTACAAATTCCTTTGCTACCAAGTAATGTCTCCAGTTCTTTAATGCCTGAACAATAGCGTAAAATTGCACATCATAAGTAGAATATTTCCTCTTGACTTCATTTAGATTTTCACTGAAGAATGCCATAGGTTTTCCTTCTTGACTCAACACAGCTCCAATCCCAACATGTGAGACATCATATTCAACCTCGAAGACCTTGCTAAAATCTGGCAATACCAAAACAGGTGCTTCTAACACTTTCTTCTTCAACAATTCAAAACTATCTGTTGTTGTCTTGGTCCATACAAACTCCCTCCCTTTTGTACACTCTGTTATGGGTGCAGCAATGCTACTAGAATTCTTTATGAACTTCCTATAAAAAGTTTCCAATCCATGAAAACTATGAACCTCTGTCACATTCCTTGGAATAGGCCATTCCAGAACTGCCTTTACTTTTTCCTCATCCATCCTCACTCCATCCTCTGATATGACAAATCCCAAGAAAACAAGACTCTTCTGAAGGAATCTACACTTCTTTAAGTTTGCATATAGACTCTCTTTACGTAAAAAGTCTAGCACCAATTTCAGATATAACAAGTGTTCTTCCACTATCTTACTGAATATCAAAATATCATCAAAACAAACAACAACAAACTTATCATTGTATTCTCGGAGTACTCTGTTCATAAACCTCATGAATGTACTGGGTGCATTAGATAGCCCAAATGGCGTCACCATCCACTCATATAATCCATATTTTGTTTTGAAAGAATTTTTCCATTTATCCCCTTCACGGATTCGGATCTGGTAGTAACCACTCCGTAGGTCAATCTTGTTAAATTATCGAGCTCCCGCTAGCACATCCATCATATCATCCAATCACAGAATTGGGAACTGATACTTAATTTTGATCTTGTTTATGGCTCTACTGTCTACACACATTCTCCAGTATCCATCTTTTTTTGGGATTCAATAATGTTGGAGTTGCACATGGACTCATGCTTTCTCTCACTAACCCTTTTTGTATTAGATATTTCACTTGTCTGTTCAACTCTTCACTCTGTGTCGGACTCATCCGATAGGCTGCCTGGTTTGGAAGGGCTAATCCTGGGATCAAATCAATATGGTGTTGAATATCTCACTTTGGAGGTAACCCATCTGGTGGTTCATCTGGTATGACATCTTTGTATTCTTTTAGTATCTTTTATGCTGCAATAGGTATATTTAAGTCTTCTTTCTCCAACTTCTTTGACATTAGTGCATAACAACATCCAGCTTCTTCCATTTTTGTAACAAAATCTTTTATAGCCAATAAGCCCTCACTCTTCTCTTCTTCCTTGAAGGGTAACAAGACCACCTTTACACCATCCATCCAAAAGGTATATGTATTTTTCCCTCCATCATGTGTAACCTTTCTATCGTATTGCCAAGGCCTACCCAGTAATATATGACATGCATCCATTGGGATAACATCACACCACACATCATCCTTGTAGGTATTCCCAATTGAAAACTTTATAAGGAATATTTTATCTATGGTTACTTAATTTCCTTTCTTGAACCATGATATACGATAGGGATATGGGTGCTTCTCACATTTCAAATTCAGTTTATCAACCATTATAGTTGAAAGCATATTTTCACAATTACCACCATCAATAATAATTTTACATACCTTTCCTCCAGAGCTGCATCTTGTTCAAAATATATTTGTTCAAAGCCATAAATCAGCTCCAATAACATCATGTTCTTTCTCCTTCCTTGGGAAAATCATCATCCTCCTTATCATGAGGGTTTCACCCAAGTCTACAGCAACCTCCATTTATTCTTCCTCTTTAGCTTCAACCAGATTCACTCATGGTTTTTCTCCTTACCATCTATCTTTTGTAGGATAGTGCGGACACTCAAAATCTTTGTGCCCCTCTTCACCACATCTGTAACATGTATATTGCCTTTGGGGACTATTCCAGCCCCGTCCTCCATTATAACCTCTTCCCCTCTGAAACCCCCTACCTCTTTGGTAGTTACCATGGCTTTGACCAAAATCTTCATGCCCTTCTGTATTAGAGGATTCACCTTTTATAGATTCAAATCTACCCTTGCCCGTCATTGGAGATGATGATGGACCTCTCTTCACACCTCTTCTAAAATTATTCCTCTTGTTCTTTTCCTCTACCTTTAATGCAAGTTGATAAGCATCATCTAGGTTATGGATCTGGAGCATACTCAGCTCATCTTGTATGGTGTAACTAAACCCATTTATGTACCACGTAGCCTTTTTTTCTTTAGACTCTCCCTGTTCCACCCTGATTGATAACTTATAAAATTCATTAGTATACTCCTCAATGCTGAGATCCTTCTGTTTTAGGTTTTGGAACCTTCGAAAGAGCATCTGAGCATAATCTACAGGAAGAAACTTTTCTTTCAGCTTCTTTACCATTTTATTCCAATTTCAGATCTTTCCCTTTCCATTCCTTTGTCTTTCATTTTGTAGGTAATCCCTACAGATCAATGCATGTTCGGAAAACTTAGTGCATGCAAACTTAACCTTATTCTCCTCTGAAAGGGTTTTCCACTCAAAGAATTTTTCCATGTGATTTAACCAGTCAATCAACTCCTCTGGTCGTAACCCTCCACCATAATTAGGAACATTAATCTTGATGCCATCATTCTTTCCCTCTAAAGCCTTGATCAATATCTCCTCAAATGGTCTCTCATTCAAGGTTTCTTCATCTCTCTCATTTTATTCTTCATCTCCTCCTTCATTCATTAATGGAGGCTCTTCTTCAATATCACTATCTAGGTTTTCATCCCCATTTGCATGTCTCCTTCTAAGGTGGGTAACTTCTCCCATGAGCTCAGCAACTTGTCTCTGTTGCTCCTGCATATGCCTATTCATTTGGGCATAACCTCCCCTCCCACATCTAGCCATGGTTATATAAAATAGAGGTAAAAACTACACACAAAAAATGTAATATGTTACCTTAACTATTTTTGCAAGATCAAAATCTAGCTCTGATACCAATTGGTGTGAATCCAGCTACAAGAGGTTGAAATACCTCCAAAAACACACATAAACAACTTTACAAATAAAACCAAGAGTTTTAAAATAGCTTACTTCTCATTCTGGAAATCACACTGATCTATTACATCATTACAATCCTCCTTTTATTTCAAGACTACTCTAAAACCCTAAAATGCCAACAAACCCTAAAATGCAAAACAACTCAGATTGACCCCAAAATTTTCATGCCAAATATGCATTCATAAATTAGGGCTCACACAACATTTGTACTTATTCTGACAAGCACAACAAAAGTTATTAAAGTTTTAAGACCTAGTCAAAAGTGGAAAAAACATTCGAAGCCAATTTTAGGCCACTAGATGAAGGAATCTAAGCCCAAAAACGTGCCAAAGTGAGCACAAACTTGCAAGTAATGTTGACCCTAGCATATTATTAATGTATATTTACCACCCTGTAAAATTTCAGGACGATCCAACGGTCGGATCAAAAGTTATGGTCTATGCAAGTTATGCTCCCACATCATCTCCCTTGTATGAAAATGTGTAAACTAAATTGTTCCATATTTATACTATGATAAGCGTACATTCATCTAGTCAAAATTACTTCTCAGCATTAGTTGAAAATTGGCCCTTTCTAGTTGGATGTGGCTCTGCGGGGCACTTTAAAAAATTCTAAGGCTCACTTCAATACAAAACATGTCCATGTGGAAGCGTCCACTGGGCCTTCCCATACTTAGGCTTTTCATGCAACTTCCTAAAGGGGACTGGGACATATGGAGGGACCACGCATGTTTAGGGACAGACCCTTGAGTTTTATTTTGAAGAAGTGCCAGGAGGACACTTAGAGACTCTACCGAACTAAGACACTTGTTGGGCCCACACTTGTTTGGGGTCTCTACTTTTCAGGACCATCTCAAAGTGCACCATTGAGACATGTAGCAGGCGGGGAAATGGAGGTGCGGCACCATAAAAAAATATGGAACTTTTTCCTTTTTTGGAAAATAGGGATAAAATTTGTAATGAAGCGCAGGTCCTCTGGGACTCACATTGGGACATGTCTCAAGCCTGTCTTTCTAAGGGCGGAGGGGCAGAGAAAAATGTTCACATTTTACTTTTTTCCAAAAAATTCTAAAATGTCAAAAGGTGCCCCCAAACCCATTTCTAATCACATTTTTCCATGCGGAGGGATTAGATTAAAATTTGAAATGCAGGATTAATGGTAGTTATGCATTTCATTTGATTTTGCACTATTGAAGCTCTAGGATGTTTGGAGATGCATTTTTGCATCATTCTTCATCAAATTTTTGGCAAGTTTGTGTTGTTTGGGTCTGCAAAGTTTAATTAAATCAATTTGGGAGCTCAATTTGTAGATTTGAAGTACTCTTGAAGTGGATTTTTTACTCGAGATCATGCAAAAATGCAATATGCCAGATCCAGAAGTCACATAGTAAAATTTCAGAGGGAAAAAGGATGAAATGATTAAAGGTACATGCACAAAAGGTGAAAAGACATTGCCTCGAGAGAAAAAGGGATGAACTATCAAGTCCAAACTATGTAAAGGCTCTGAAAAATGATTAAAATTGGGATTTCTCACATGAAAGAATCTCGCATAATGATTAAGGGACTCCCAAAAATTTGTGGCATGGCATCCTAGTCAGTAGTCAATGGCCTAAGAAACATGATCTGTTCATAGTTGGTCCACCTAGCAGATTTCGGATTTGAGTTTGTTAAATGTCTCTATCTAAATAAAATTGGTAATAAGAAAAGGTCCCTCAAATATTCTTCTCTTTTGAGGGGAAAAGGTGTTGTATGCACTAAGGGTGAAGAATATGCCTCTAATTAGAGTAATGATGCAAATATTTGCAATGATTCACCTTTTTGAAAACACCTGACAACTTTTTTACGAGTTTGTTGAATGTCACCTTCTACAAATCATGATCCGATATGTGCAACAAATGTGCTTTGAATTTTCTTCTTTTTGGAGGGAAAATTGGATGTAAAGGGTGTATTATTAATGCAATGAGATTACTCTTGCAAATGGTCAAAGTTTAATTTCACAAGAAAATTTTGAGAAAAGCTCATCCTCTGAGAAAAAATTCTGAGAAACCAGGTTAACTTCCTCTGTGTTAGATTTTCATTCATGTTGAGTTGGTTACAAGTGTATAGCCATCAAAAAGCTCTGAGATTGTTTAAATAACTCTCCCCTGTTGATGAATCTGATAAATTTTGAGTTAATTTGTGTCAAATCTCTTGCAAATTTTGTGTTTATTTCACTTTCAGAATGTCTGCAAGTAGTTTTTCTTGTTCCTATTGCAATCTTGTATCAAAATCTCTTTGAATCACACAGATCTCAATCCTTGTGATAGTTTAGTGGCATTTGTAATTTCATTTTTCAGAAGAGCTTTCATCTGGGAATGAAATAAATGATTTAAAATCACTTTTCTTTCATCTGTTGACAGAGATTGTTTGTAAGCCTCTGGGTGTACCTCAAGCATGACTGATATTATATTTTGATGTTTTATTGGGTCTTCTAACTCGAGCCTTCATGCTAGAATCTCAAATATTGTGTGAAAAAGTGCATGTCTGGGCCTCCATTGATGCACACCTTCTGGTTGAAGGAATGTTTTAACTATTTTGAAGCTTTCTGTTATTGAGTTCTCCATTTGTTGTGAAGTTTCTCAAGGATATGGAAAATTCCAATCTATCTTGTTGATCTCCCACCAAAAATTATTCAAATAACCAATCCTACCCTGAACTACCCCTTTTTTACTCTGTATATCCATAGAAGAACAAAATCCATTTGCTAAAGTATGCAGAACAAACCAAGATTCTGAATGTCTTCAGTAACCTTAGGATTGTGTTGAAAATATCTCCATAATCTGGAAGTGAAAACTTGTGAGAGTCATATTTGGTGTGTTGATCATATTTTCCCAAGGTCTTCTCTATAAAATTTGTGCAAAAGAAAGGTATCTATGTCTCCTTCAATAACAAAGGTTACAAAATAGGTTCTCTTACCTTGGTTGAAAGGCACAACCTAAAATAGTTAGGATAAGATCACATCCTTTTAAGGTGCTACCCACTTCTCCAAAGCATGAGTGCTAAAAATTCAGATAGATTGCTTCCCTAGCTACAAAACGACATACATAATCATCTATCTACCTCTGAGTGTCTTGTCAAATCCATGATGCTTCTTGGCCTTTGAAGAAGAGTAAATCTGGGTACCAACACTCATGGCGCCATTTCAAGGGACTCTTTGAAGAATTTGAACAAAGGTATTTTCCATAACCCTGGTAATGTTTCTTGCAGTTCTATGTGTAAATACATTTTGTAAACATTATTCTATGATCGGATCTATAATATTTGAACAAGGTTATAAGTGTTGCATGCTGTCTGTCCAATTTTTCAGTAGTTATTGTACTAAGTTTTCCTCACCATTGATAAATTTGGGTAAAAGAAGATCAGATCTGATAAGTTTTGCAAGATTCTAGTACTGACAGACATTTGACATATTATCTTTTAGTGCATTTTTGCACATCTAAGGTGAAAATCCTTAGTGGCGACTCCATGTTGATTTATTTTGATAAATGCCAGTGTCTTAACCTCTGTCAATGTAAATTTGTTACTAATCTTTGCAAAGCTAGAAGGAAGAAGATCTTTCTTCACCACAGACCCTAGTAGAAGGTTGTTTCCAGAGTTTGGAAAGTCTAATTCAGAAGGAGGAAGAATTTGGAAGGTTGTTGGAGATCAAGCATCAAGAAAAGAGGTCTCCATTGGTGAAATTGATCAGCACGTGATTAAAGAATGCAATGCTTCCTCAACTACTTCCGAATCAGGTAGTCTCTTTGTATATCCAAATTCTCTATCTAGAGAGGGGCCTTCTCATTCTACCCCTATATTTTATCATCTCTTTCTACCCCTGTATTTTCCAAAGCTGGTAGTGTCTACTGTGAAAAAGAGACATTAGGGGATAGTCATTTTGAAAATTATATCCTTGTACCACACAGACCTCTCACTCCTCATCACTTTGTTTCTCCTGTAAGATCACCTCCTCAGAATAATATGGCTCATCCTCCAGCCAGACCTCCATTTGTCATTAATACTTTGGTCCCATCAGTTTTATAGGTATGGATGGCTACCCGAATGTTGTGCCAAAGGATGTAAGAAATAAATTGCCTAAGTTTCAAGTAAATAACGCAATAACTGGTGATCAACTCCTGAAACTCTTTGTAAATATGATGGAGGATTTCGAAATAGAGTTTGAAGATGTATACATTAAATTATTTATCGATACTCTAGAAGAGGATGCAAGGGACTGGTATAAAGCTCTTCCTAATAAATCTATTGATTCTTGGTATTGAATGCATTAAGATTGTAGTATGGTGACAGAATAGACCCTAGGTTTCTTTTTTCAGAATTTGAGAATATTAAAAAGAATCCTAATGAATTAGTGTATGAGTTTAATACAAGATTCAATAAGACATTAAGAATATTTCCTATGAGTTTGAGGCCATGTGATGAATCTTGTCTTATAAAGTATGCTGATGCATTTGACAATAAGGCTACATACTATTTGAGGGATAAAAAACCCAGGAACTTTGAGGCAGGCCTTTACCATGGCTCTGCAAATTGAGAACAACATCAAAGTAGTTGGAAAAACTCCTAAGAGGGAAGGTGTCAAACTGATAAACCCAGAAAAACCTCAAGCAAGCAAGAGTGTGGATGTTGAGGAGGCTGTTAAAACTTTGGCAAGGGTTGTCAAAGAAATCTCTTACAAACTAGCCCGAGTAGAGAAAGGAATTGGGCAAAGTTCACAAGGTTAGCAAAAGACACAAAATCATGACAGATTTGGCAATTATCTTAGGGGTGATTAGAGGTCAAATGACAAAGTGTAAAGGACCCATGGGATCTACAAATAGACATCCCAAAGCACGTGAAAGTAAAATGGTGTTTGATCCTCTGACTATCCTGGGTTACTTCAGTTGATGAAGCCAATGTGATTGATTGGTGTGATAGATTCTTTCTGCCCCATCCTCCATGTGAATTAAATCAGCATGAAGAAGAAGCTGATAATGATGATGGTACTAATGATGATGTCTACATGATGGGTTGCTCTTCAAGATCACAACAAGGAGCAACTTCAACCAAAGTGATAAGTGTTTGAACTGCTACAACTTTTTGGGATTGCATTCACCGGGTACCACTTCTTCCTCCTTCTCATACTTTTGAAGTAGATGTAGTGTAAGATTTTGAAATACCTAATAATGACTTTGAGTATTTAAGAGATTTAATGATAAAGAAGTATGATGGAGGAATCCTTTCGGAGGAAGATAGGCAGTTATTGATGAATGTTGTTGTTGCTCAAGAAAAGGATTGTAATACTAGGAGTAGAGTTGTCAAAGGAGCAGGGCCTCAAGCCAAACCTAAAACTCCATTGCTTACTAGTATTCCTAAAGAGGCTCCTAAGAAAGATACACCTTCTAAAGGCCTTGCTGTCCCAAACAAGATTCATACTTCTCCTCATGCCCAAACTATCAAGAATCCCATGCCATCTGATGAGTTTGTTGATCTCCCTTCCAATGTTGCCTTGCCAAAGAATGTTCCATATGACATTGCCCAAGTTTTGAGTCAAATCAAAGTTAGTGTTCCAATTGTTGAGTTGCTTAGGATTCCTGAGCATAAGAAGAGAGCATTTGAGTACTTGGGATTGAAAGAAGAAAAGAGTACCCTAGGCAGAAATGTAAACATTGTAGAAACTCCTCCTCCAACCATTACAGACCTTGAAACACCACCAGTATTGGAGGAGCTTGGAGAAGCACCTGAGGTTTACTTGGGGACATATTTGGTTGAATCCCAATTAAATGTTGATCCATTTTTTACAACTTTGATCATTAAGGACAAACTGCTACACAATTGTATGTTTGATTCCGGAGCATCATGCAATGTCATGCCTCTTGAGGTCATGAATGAGCTGGATATCAAAGTGACAGCAACATATGGAAGATGCACTGCCATGGACTCTAGAGAGGTTCCCGTTGTTGGATGTGTGAAAGGATTGGTGGTACAACTTGTAGCTTATCTAGGTAAGAACCTGAAACTTGATGTTGTCATTGTTGATTACCCTGCCAAATGGGGCATGATGTTATCAAGAAAGTGGGCTGCAAGTGTGGGTGGAAGTGTTCAGATGGATATGTCTTTTTCCACCATTCCAATTGAAGGTAGTCCTTGTAAATATGGATGGAGAGAATAACATGTTACACCTCATTGAGGATCCAAATAATGCTTCTTACGAAGTGTTATATGCTGATGTGGATGTAGATAAATTTGTGGGGTTTGCTGATGACAGGGAGCACAAGATTGAGCAGTGTGAATGTCTTGAATAGGATGGTTTACCTTGGACCTTGTTATTTGATGGAGCCTGTTCCAAGTTTGGAAATGGTGTCGGCATTGTTCTGATCTCCCCAAGCTAAGAAGAGTTTATATTTTCTTTCAAACTTAACTTTGAATGCACTAATAACATTGTTGAGTATGAAGCATTATTATTAGGTTTGAGAATTGCTTGGAAGTATCATATTAAAGATATCATTGTCAAAGGAGACTCAGAACTGATTGTCAAACAAATTAGAAAACTGTATGCTACTAAAAATCAGAGAATGAAACAATACAAGCATGTAGTTTGGGATTTGATTGAAATGTTTGACTCATTTAATATTGTGCATCATGATAGAAAGTTCAATGTTGTTGCAGACTAGCTTGCAGTCTTGGGATCTCGGTTTGATGTTTGTTCAATGTCCCCTAATTGTGAATATAATGTTGAAGTACTAACAAGGCCATCTATCCCTGACAATGTAAAAAATTGGCAAGTATTTGATGATGATGCCCAGGTGAAATGGTTTTTGTAGAAAAGAGGGGAGTTTGTTGATTAGTGTATTGATTGGGAACTAATGGTATGTGCAGCATAAGGAAAAGAAACTTTGTTTGGCAAAGACATCATCCAATTGAAAACTAATACCATTCCTAGAGGGTCTGGTTGCTCTTGAATCAAACTTTGATAATGTTGATTGCATTATTAACAGACATGTAGTAGCCTCAAGGGATGTTGAAGAGCATGACCTTGGCACAAAGGAAAAACCAAGGAAGATCTAGTTGGGAAGCAATCTGAACAAAGAAGAGAAACAATCCTATGTCTAATTGTTAAAGAAATATCAAGATTGCGTTGCTTGGTCCTATTCTGAACTGAAAGCATACAAAGAGGACTTGTTTCAACATGAGATTCCTTTGGAATCTAATGCAAAACCATTCAGAACAAAAGTAGAGGCTGATTAATCCACTCCTCTCCATGAAAATGCAAGATGAATTGAAGAAGCTAAGAGATGGAGGGATCATTCAGCCAACAAGGTATTCTTCTTGGGTTGCAAACTTAGTGCCAGTTAGAAAAAAGAATGGTGATATCAGGCTATGCATGGATTTTAGAAATCTGAACAGAGCATCAATGAAAGATAATTATCCTCTGCCAAACATGGAAAATATGCTGCAATTAGTGACTGGATCTGAGTTGCTTTCTACTTTGGATGGTTTCTCTGGATACAATCAAGTTGTTGTGAAGGGAGTCAGAAAGAATAAAGACTGCCTTTACCACTCCATGGGGCACATATGTTTATGTCAGGATGTCATTCGGTCTGGTGAATGCTAGAGCTACCTTCCAAAGAGCAATGGATGTTAATTTTGCTAGTTACATTAATGATTTTATTTTTGTTTACTAGGATGATGTGACTGTGTTTTCTAGAAAGAGAAGTGATCACTTGTAGCACTTGGAAAAAATGTTGATAAGATGCAGAGAGTATGGCATTTCACTCAATCCAAAGAAGTGCCATTTTGGAGTGCAAAAGGCCAAGTTGCTTGGTCACATTGTATCAAAGGATGGTGTCATGATTGATCCCAAAAGGGTAGAGGCTATCAGCAAGGTTCCAATTCCAAGAACCAAGAAGGGAATCCAATCCTTCTTTGGGAAGATCAATTTCATTAGAAGATTTGTGTCTAACTTTGCTGAGTTGACCCTCCCCATCACTTGCATGTTGAAGAAAGACCAGATTATCAAGTGGGAAGAAGCAACCATTCAGGATTTTGATGGGATCAAAGAAGCACTAAAACATGCCCCTGTTTTAGCAGCCCCAAATTACAAGAAACCTTTTCAAGTATTTTCTTTTGCTTTAGAAAACACCATTGCCTCTGTTTTGTTACAGAAGGATGATGAAGGGGCTGAGAGACCAATTTCCTTTTTCAGTAAGGCATTGTAGGGAGCTGAGTTAAAATACACCATCATGGAGAAGCAGGTGTTTTCCTTGGTGAAAGAAACAAAGGTTTTTAGACCCTACATCTTGAGTTCTAAAGTTGTTGCTTATGTTCCCCACACCATGGTGAAAGACATCTTATCAGAGATGGAGGTCTCAAGAAAAAGATGCAGATGGGTGAACAAGTTGCAGGAGTATGACATGGATATCCAAACCACAAAATTGGTAAGAGGTTTGGGTCTAGCTAAGCTTATGGCTGAGAGAAACCTACAAACTATTGAAGTAAATGAAGTAGAAGGAGAAAGGGTGGATGTCCTTGAAAAGTTGGTAAGTTCTGAATGGTACAAAGATATAATATTTTATCTCAGACATCTATGTTGCCCTGAAAATATGAGTAAAAATCAGAAAAGAGCTCTTAAGTTAGCCTCTCAGAAATATGTCATTACTGATTTTGGGTTAGCTTGGAAGAACCCCGAGGGAGTGCTCTTGAGATGCATTACTGAAAATGAGGCCCCCAAAATAATTGTTGATCTCCATGGAGGGGTCTGTGGGGGACATTTTGCTGGAAGAGTTACAACACATAAAATCTTGAGGGCTGGTTATTGGTGGCCAACTCTCTTCAAGGATACAACTCTAGTGGTGAGGAAATGTGAAAATTGCCAGTGTTTTTCTGGAAGAATGAAGGCTTCAGGCTCCCTTCCTTTGCATCCTGTGTCAGTTGAAGCCCCATTCAGACAATGGGGAATGGATTTCATAGGGGAAATTTCTGATCCTTCCAGTGTTGGTCATAAATGGATTCTTGTAGCCACTAATTATTTCACTAAGTGGGTAGAAGCAATCCCCACCAAGAAGGCAACACACCAAGTAGTCATGGACTTCATGCTGAATCAAATCATATGTATTTGGAGTGCCAGCTAAAATTGTTTGCTGATAATGCCATGATTTTCAGAGCCAAACCTTTGGTGGCAATGTGCAAAGAGTATGGCATCAATTTGACATATGCTTCTAACTACAATCCCCAAGGAAATGGACAAGCTGAGTCTAGTAATAAAAACTTGTTGAAGATCATTAGAAGAACCTTGGAGCTGAACAAAAGGAGGTGGGGTGAGCAACTGAAGTTTGTTGTTTGGGATGACAGAATCACTGTCAAAAGAGCTACTGGTAAAAGCCCATTTGAATTGGTATATGGAACTCAAGCTCTGTTGCCCCTCCATTTGCAATTGTCTTCATTTCAGTTTGTTCAACAGATTGAAGACCAAGAAGTTAGTTCATATGATGCTTGAATCAATCAGATTATTGAGTTGGATGAAGAGAGAAGGGCATCCCATCAATGGCATGTGAATTTCAGAGAAAATTTGAAGAGGCTATTTGACAAAAAGGTGACACCCAGAGCTTTCAGCATTGGGGATCTTGTGCTTTTATGGGATAACAGGCATGAAGATAAGGGCAAGCATGGTAAATTTGATGCATTGTGGATGGGCCCTTATTCAATTGATATTCAAATTGGTGAAAATACCTTCTTCCTAAAAGACCTAGATGGGGAACTACTTGAATTACCTGTTAATGGCAGGCATTTGAAGCATTTCCTTGATTGATTGCTTAGAATCAAGGTATATTCCATTTGTATAGTGTATAGTTCTTTGTTCTCATCTGCTTTTGTGTTTTACTTCATTCTGGTCCTTGGTGACCTGGTTTTTTTGGTTTCTCAGTTCATTTTTTGGAGGATGGTTGTGGTTGTTCAGCTCTGCAGGCTTATTCTTTGACTCCGTTGCCCAATGGTATGTTTTTGGCACTTGGTTTGTTCTTGGCACTTGGTCTATTTGTTCTTGTGGCACTCATAGGGAGTGCCCATCCCCGAGTCAGAGCTATTTTGGTGCTCAAATTTGTCTCACCCCATTTGTCATTTGAAATCCCTCAGTTTTCGGCCTTTGTTATGTTTTCTGTATCCCTGGGCTCAAGTGGTGGCTCTCCTGCATTTTCCTGTTTGACGGGTGTAATTTTTCGGTCAAAATTACTTCCTGGCATCAATAGAAAAGTGGCCCTTTCTAGTTGGATGTGGCTCTATGGGGCACTTTAAAAAAATTTAAGGCTCACTTCACCATAAAACATGTCCACATGGAGGCTTCCATCAGGCCTTCCCATACTTAGGCTTTTCACACAACTTCCTAAAGGGGCTTAGGACATGTGGAGGGACCGCGCATGTTTGGGGACCTACCCTTGAGTTTTATTTTGAAGAAGCGCCAGGAGGACATGTGAAGACTCTGTCAGACTAAGACATGTGTTAGGCCTGCGCTTGTTTGAGGTCTCTACTTTTCGGGACCATCTCAAAGTGTGCCATTGAGACACGTAGTAGGTAGGGAAACAGAGGTGTGGGCCCATGGGGAAAATATGGAACTTTTTCCTTTTTTGGAAAATAGGGATAAAATTTGTAAGTTGAAGCATAGGTCCATTAGGACCCACATTGGGACATGTGTCAAGTCTGTATTTCTAAGGGTGGAGGGGCAAAGAAAAATGTTAACATTTTACTCTTTTCCAAAAAATTATAAAATGTCAAAAAGTTCACCGAGACCCGTTTCCAATCGCATTTTGCCATGCAGAGGGCTTAGATTAAAAGTTGAAACATAGAATCAACGGTACCTTCCGTGGGAGGTGTCGTATACCCCCCGGCTAGTATCTAGGAAGGAGGGGTCGGACCCGATTCGAGGCCCAACCCATCTTTCCTAGACTCTAGCCGTGGGTCCCATCAATACGTATACCCCTCCTGGTACTAAAGAAAGGAAAAACCAAAAATCAACCCAAAATCAAGGAGATTCCGAGGGGAATCCGCCGTGATTCGAGTCGTTTTGCCCTTTTTTGGCCCCGTTTTATCTTGTTTTTCTATTCCCCTGGCTCTAGTGCCGGCACCGTATACCCGAACCAAATTGTCATGCAAAAAACCAATATCTTCCATGAAGGCCAGCAGTCCCTATCTTGGATTCCCTTAAGGTATGTACCACTCCAATCCATTTTTGGAAGGTGCATCATTCTTCATCAAATTTTTGGTAAATTTGTGTCTTTTGGGTCTATAAAGTTTAATTAAATCAATTTGGGCTCTCAATTTGTAGATCTGAAGTACTATTGAAGTATATTTTTTGCTTGGGCTCATGCAAAAAAAAATATTTCAGATCTAGAAGTCACAGGGTAAAATTTTAGAGGGAAAAATGATTAAATGATTAAAGGTACAGACGCAAAAGGTGAAAATGCATTTCCTCGAGAGAAAAAAGGGATGACTTGTCAAGTCTAGCTATGCAGAGGCTCTAAAAAATGATTAAAAAGGGGATTTCTCACATGAAAGAATCAGAATGATTAAAGGGAATCCTGAAAATTTGTGGCATGGCATCCTAGTCAGTAGTCGAGGGCCCAAGAAATGTGATCTGTTCACAGTTGGTCCACCTGGCAGATTTTGGATCTGAATTTGTTAAATGTCTTTATCTGAAACAAATTGGTAACAAGAAAAGGTCCCTCAAATATTCTTCTCTTTTGAGGGGAAAAGGTGTTGCAGGTGCCAAGGGTGAAGAATATGCCTCCAGTTAGAACAATGATGCAAATATTTGCAATGATTCACCTTTTTTGAAAACACCTGGCAACCTTTTTGTGAATCTATTGAATGTCACTTTCTGCAAATCATGATCCGATATGTGCAACAAAGGTGCTTCAAATATTCCTCTTTTGGGGGGGGGGGAAATTGGATGTAAAGGGTGTATTATAAATGTAATGAGATTACTCTTGCAAATGGTCAGAGTTCATTTTCACGAGAAAATTTTGAGAAAAGCTCATCCTCTGAGAAAACTTTTTGAGAAACCAGGTTAACTTCCTTTGTGTTATATTTTCATTCATGTTGAGTTGGTTACAAGTGTATAGCCATCAACAAGCTCTGAGATTGTTTAAAATAACTCTCCCCTACTGATGAATCTGATAAATTTTGAGTTAATTTGTGTCAAATCTCTGGCAAATTTTGTGTTTATTTCACTTTCAGAATGTCTGCAAGTAGTTTTTCTTGTTCCTATTACAATCTTGTATCAAAATCTCTTTGAATCACATAGATCTCAATCCTTGTGATAGTTTAGTGGCATCTGCAATTTCATTTTTCAGAAGACTTTCATCTGGGAATGAAATAAATGATTTAAAATCACTTTTATTTCATCTGTTGATAGAGATTGTTTGTAAGCCTCTGGGTGTACCTCAGGCATGACTGATCTTAGATTTTGATGTTTTATTGGGTCTTCTAACTCGAGCCTTTGTGCTAGAATCTCAAATATTGTGTGAAAAAGTGCATGTCTAGGCCTCCATTGATGCACACCTTCTGGTTGAAGGAATGTTTTAACTATTTTTGAAGCTTTTTGTTATTGAGTTCTCCATTTGTTGTGAAGTTTCTCAAGGATCTAGAAAATTCCAATCTATCTTGTTGATCTCCCACCAAAAATTATTCAAATAACCAATCCTACCCCAAACTACCTCTATTTTACTCTGTATATCCACAGAAGAACAAAATCCATTTGCTAAAGTATGCAGAACAGATCAAGATTCCAAATGTCTTCAGTAACCTTAGCCTTGTGTTGAAAATATCTCCATAATCTGGAAGTGACAACTCGTGAGAGTCAGATTTGGTGTGTTGATCATATTTTCTCCAAGGTCTTCTCTATAAAATTTGTGCAAAAGAAAGGTATCTACGTCTCCTTCAATAAAAAAAGGTTACAAAATAGGTTCTCTTACCTTGGTTGAAAGGCACAACCTAAAATAGTTAGGATAAGATCACATCCTTTTAAGGTGCTACCCACTTCTTTCAAAGCCTGAGTGCTAAAAAGTCAGATAAATTGCTTCCCCGACTACAAAATGACATACCTAATCATCTATCTTCCTCTGAGTATCTTTTCAAATCCATAATGTTGCTTGGCCTTTGAAAAAGAGTAAATCCAAGTACCAACAGAACCAAATGGGAAGGTGAAAATTACAGCCATCTTCTAATGTCTTGTACATGGAAAATAAAACAAGGGATGTTCCCATTTTAGTGTTGAAGGATGCCTCAATCACTATTCAAGGAGCTAAATCTATATGTGATTTTGAAGTATTGGAGTTCACTGAGGAAGTTAAATTCTTATTATTTCTAGAACATCCTTAGTGTCATGCTATTAATGCATAATTACACTTAAAAAAATGATATATCAGTTTTGGGAACAAGGAGGAGTGTGTTGTCATACTCTTAGATGATTTCAAGTTTGTGCTATATATAGAGCCCATCAATGATAAGGAGATAAAAATAATATATGCACATATAATTCGTGATCCAGAAAACATGGAGTCATCAAAGGAATGTGTATATCATTGACACTACTAGTGTCACTTAGAATAACTGGGCCCATGACACTTATGATATGGTAGGTCATGAGGTCAAGGGAAGATTCACCAGGATGATTAGGTTGTGTATGATCAGGCACTTAGGAAAGACTCAGTTACCACAAGTACACTAGGTAAGAGAAACCTAACTCTTTCTTGCATGTGATGGTGGACCAGTGGTGAAATGAATGAGATAGAGAAAATATGATGGTTTATACTTTGCATGGAGTGGCATCTCATTAGTAGGATACACATAGAGGAAATTTTTTTGGCTAACATGAGGTAAAGGTAGCCTTTTAATAAGGTTTACTCAAAGTAAAATACCTTCTAGTGTACAGGAATATGATGGGAAGACTCATGCTCTAGTACATATCCATAATTGTGAAATAAAATTAGTGTAAGGTAAAGAGACCATACGACCTTCACTTTGGGTTCACAAGTATTACTCTACTCTGCATGGGTGCAAGCAATCATAGAATGTGGATACTAAGTTAAAGCAAGAGAATGCAAATTAGCATGACATGACTGAAGGTATGGCTCACACTTTTGATTATTTTTTTAATAAACCACATGTCTAAGAGGCCTTACAAATCTTCAAGCGCATCACATTAGGAGATAACACAAAGGAAAATGAACTTATGGTCAAACTCTTGGGAGATCCGAAGGATGAGGCATGTGAGGATATTTTGAAATAGACCAAATAATGCTAGGGAACACGTGGAAATAGAAGGAAAAAGATAATATGTTTTACCTCATTGATGATGAGGAAGTTGAATATTTGGATATAAAACATACAGAGGGTTCCCACAAGGTAATGGACTCCATAAATGAGAAAGCACATGCATATCATGTACTTATGAAGAATAATAATGTGAGTATTGGAATTGAAGCTGCACCTAAAGAGGTTATTATTGGAGATTATTGGTTTGAACCAGAGGTTGTGAAGATCATTGAGATGTTGGGTGACTTCCAAGAATTATTTCCAAGGGGTTATCATTAGTTTAATGACGTACATATCTCCTTGGGAGAGATGAAGATTAAGTTGAATGAAGGCATGCATCCGGTTTGGAAGAGGCCTTATAGGATGAATCCCAACTTGGGAAAAGGTTAAAGAGAAGATTGATAAAATTCCTAAGTCAGGGATCATAAATTCTATTGAGTAATCTAAGTGGGTAAGACCCATGGTGATTAGTATATGTTAGAAATTTTAGGCATTAAGAGGGGGTGTGAATCAGTCCTTATATAAATTTTGACAATCAATTAAATTTCGTTAACTTAGTTATGAAGAAACAACAAGATCATTCACATGAAATAAATAGAATAAAATACATATAGAGATAAGATTTATCGTAGGAAACCCTTCAAGGGAGAAAAAATCATTGAGACCACTGAACTATATTCGACACAAATGTCCTTTAAATGTTAAAATAATTTCATGTTGAGAATTAACTCAACTTGGAGTTGTAACTCCAAAATTTAATCAAGCATCAACTTGATCTTATCCACAAGCTCTGTCTTCTTAAGTATCCCGGTCTCCCTTACTCTCCCAGCCCGGCTCCCCCTTTGATGGGCTCTGCTGCCGCCAGTCCTGTCTCCCCTGCTGCCCCTGCTACTGCCCCCGCCTTAGGTGCTGCTACCCCCATGCCGGTTGCTCATGCTTCTCCTTCTATTCCTCCTGCGGCTGCCCCTGCCACCCACCTTGCCTCTACCTCTAAACGAGTCACTAGGGCTTCTAGGAGACTCAATCTTGAGACTGCTATTGTGGGGGATGAACCTCTTGAGCTTGATATTGCTCGTGATCTACTGAACATTAGAAGTGCCAGTCCCCGGGAGGCACAGATGGATAACCCTTCTAAGAAATTGGAGGCCTTAGAGGTAGAGATTAATTTGCTGAAGGTTGAGGTCAAAAACCTTGCCAAGCAAAAAGGCAAAAAAAGCATGGAGGGGGAAGGGAGCACTGACAATAGTCAGATTGATGACATATACAAAAAGCTGACCTCCTTAGACTCCCGCCTTGGGAAGGCTAAGACCAGACATGACTACAATATTGGAGCCTTTAGGGCCATCGAGGAGTTTATCGTGGGTCATGCCAAGAGTGTTTCAAATCTAAGCGGTGTCCCGGCAGCGCTTTGGGGCAATGATAAAGAGAGCAAGAGAACCATTGAGGAGCTCGATAAGATGGATGCTGCTCAGATGACCGCGTTAGGCATGTTTCAAGCTTGGAAAAAAGTCAAGATCAGCATTGATCAAGCGGCCAAGAAGTAGTCCTGGATACTTCTGCTGCTCTTTTTTGTTAATATTACTGTTTCTTGGCTGTCGTCTTGCTGTTTTTTTGCCGTTGTTTTGCTGTTAAGTCTTCTCTGTGTAGCTGTTTCTGGGTTACGTGGTATTTATTGTAACTCTTGATCTGTGCTACAGCTACTCTGCTCCTCTCTCTTATTCCAGCTTATAGGCCTTATTTTGTATTCAAGGGTATAGTCCCTTTCAAAAAACTATTTGCCAATATTAAAAAAACAAGCTTCTAATTTCATGGAATATTTAACTCCTAAATTCAATCACACTAACCTTTTGTAAACTTAAAATCCCTAAATTTTAAGAAAAATATTAGTCTTCCACCATGTTTTGATCACTATGAATAGGTTGTCTCACACAACAAATTATGACCGCTGAATTATCCCAACTTCTCTTTTCACTCACCTTCATCTTCTATAGGTACTCAATGAGATATCCCTTTCAAACATCTACGGTATCAAACTCACTAACTATTCCAAAGTTATAGTCCTTCATACCTTAGATAATACTTTTATTTCTATCACCTCTAACACACATATCACATTCATCAACAACAAATTCATGTACAAGAAAAATCTTTTTGTATCAAGGTATATGCATCCAAAAAATTAATTTTCACTTCATATCCAATGACTCTTCACTTCCACTCTTTACACCATGTATAAAGGAGGAAAGAAGGAAGAAACAAAACTATCCACTAACATTAAATGCATCTGCTTATGTGTTAGTTTCAAACCTATGATTTGCACAATCTTCCAAGATGCTTCATATTATTACAAATCATTATAAAATCCTCCTAAACTTGTTTCCCCATCTGACATATATGAGAAGTAGCTCGTGCAAACTGATTTAACATCACTGACTTGTATTTTGTAACTTCCTATCCCATTTTTGTCTTCTTCCTACCCAACATGCAATCTTGTCTTATATATCTATTTCATAGGTGAAAACATTTCTCAAGCATGAATATATCTTATAATATTCCATATTCACCTTTTAAACTCCTTAACTCTTCATATTCTTGCCATTTCTTCTCCAAGGTTCATTGGAGCTTCACTCTCAAAGATGGAGGACTCAAAATTAGAGTTACAAAGATACTCTTCCAATCAATTATGTATGAAATTTAAACACATTACAAATCAAGGAGATGATGTGATATGAATTATAAATAATCTTCATATGCAAGGAGAATCTTCATCCCTCTTATTCAAACAAGAACATTTATAATTGAACATGCAACTCATAAACCTTCAAACTCAGAAAAAAAGTATTCACTTAATGAGGTATAAATTCACTTAACATCAGTTCATGGACAATAAAATTAATTTCCATAAATTTATTGATCTTATTTTTCTTTCAATCTTACCATTAAGCTTCAGTTTAAGGATTTCATCATGAATATGCATGGTTTTTAGAGATAACTTTAACTGGTTTCAAAACACCCAAAGACTAGTTTTGAATTTTTTATTAAAACAATTAACTTTCTCTTTCATGCTCAACCAAATCATGAAACACATACCAAAATACCTTTAATTCACCTTCAAACATTCACTTGCAAGAATTACATTAGAAAATTCTCATTTACCTCTCAAACTTAGAGACTGATTTTCACCTGTTTAGCCTTCTCAATGCTAGGACTGAAAAAACACATGTATCTTCATATTTATCCAAATTAATATCTCATATTAATTCATGAAAATCACTAACACATCCCTATTATCCTTCATAATAAACTTTTTCATGGGTTACATTGCAAACTTTGTTTGTACACTAAATTTATCACAAAAAGTATGTTTTATTGTTGGGTTCACCATGAGTCATGCAATCAAACCAACATCAAAATATTTTATGATGAATTATCTACATTATTAGGTTCATAATAAATATAAAAACTTCATTTGGAGACCTAACTCGACAATTTTCTCTATATCGATTTTAACTAGGCTCGGGAGGGTCTCATCTAACTTCACAAAAATTGATAGAACTTTCTTATTTCTCATCCATTTGACCTCATAATTTTTGAAAAATATTTGTATCCAAATTATATTTTAAAAAATTTATTATTATTCATCTGAATAAGGCTCCATAAAATTTCTCGAATGCTAAGAAGTTAAGAGTGTTATTTTAGCATACCTTATTTAACCTAGTTTTAGTAAAAAAGCAATATCTTGCACAAAATTCCTCTTCACGTCCTGAAATTTTATCCAAACCTTCATGAATACCTCATCCATGATATAAAAATGTTAAATTTGACTTGTTTAACTCTAAAAATTCCAACCCAATCTCATTTGTGCATGTTAAAATTGTTTGTATTGAAAGGTAGTCATTCCAATGACCCTAAATATTCCTATAACTATTTAATTATGACCTAATACTTCATTATGGTATCTTTGGATTGTTCCTACACAATTCTCATGCATTCACTTTCTTGATTAAGTTTTTTTTCATAGCATCATGCTAGGTTCCTTAATTAGGTCAATTTGGGCTAGTTTACACTGCAACATACCGTGACTATCATGTTCTGCACCTTATATCCCCTTAACCATTTCCTATGATTTTTTATACCTTTAACATAATTTAACATCATCCTAAAGAATTCAACTCACCTTTCCAGGTCACTTTTATAGTTAGGACTAGGGATTAGGCATCCTAAATTGAGTCGGTCTGACCAATTTCACTCTTGTGCTCATTTACTCATCCTTTTGACCATGTTTCCTCATTATATACATACTAGAAAATTCCTGACATCATACTAGTGTGCTCTCATATCATCAATATGCATATACCTATCTCTAGATGTTTAAGAAATCAATGCTTACATAGGTGTTCTCAAGCCACTGACTTGTTCAGCCTTGTTTGAGTCACTCCAATCTCTATCTAGCTCACCTACATCCTTCTTTGTAATCAATATTGCTTTGAAATCAATATTTCTTTGAAATCAATGAAAATTTACATTCACCTTCCAACAATATTCCCCTTTGTCATTGATAGAAAAAACTCTTGATTCTTCTCCCCCTTTTTGCATTAATGAAAAAGTAAATAGTTTTAGTTCATTTTTTTCTCCTGCATCATCTCATTTTACCTCTTTTTTTGTTAGAAGCATCAACCATATTCATAATTTAAGTTCTTCCTCTTTTCTTAATTCATTTTTTATCTTCATCATGCATGAAGTTCAGTATTTCTCCCCCTGAGAATATACATTCATATCATATACACATGACAACAACCTAAATATTGAGTGAAAACATCCTCCTAGCACATCCATATGTGTATCTCAGTCAAGAAAACTCAATTCTAGCATAATTTTTCTATCATCTCATTATAGGAAAATTTATGATTGAGTTCCTTGAATCAATTTTTCAGTGCATTCTTGACAATCATTGACCTATTGTGGAAGCTCATTCAAATAATGAAAATACACTTTCTACCTTCTCTTAAGGTCATACTACCTAACTCTATCTATCTATGCCAAAAATTTTCCTTATATCTTGTTTTTAGGTTACCTAGGTAGGTTCTTATTTTTTATTATGTCCTTATCTTCTTTTTCATTGTTTATGTGCTTTTTTTGTGTGGTCTACTAGCTTTCTTAGCCATTAATCCTACTCCACCTTGGAATAATCATGCATTTATCATCAACTCTTATCTTTGTAATATTCTAGACACTTGAGGCACTTGATACAAAATCTCCTACCTCGCAAGGTGTTCTCAAATTTGTATGTCCCTATTTTAAGTCTGTGGCATGCTATTTTGGACTTGTGTGATGCAATTTTTAAGTTCAACCACCATTAACACCCTTGGACTGTGAGTTACCTTCTCAAAATGATATTTTAGTGCTTATGAAAATATTGATATGACATTGTTGGTTCCCATACTTCATGTGCCATCCTTCAAACTTGATCAATATCATTATGAACTAACAGTCATATTGTAGATGAATAGAAATACTACAGCAGTGGTCTCAAGAAAAATTACTCATCACTAGATTTTTTTTCCCTTTTTTTTAACCAAGGTGAAATTTCTGTTGAGGCTTCCTTGATGTCTTAGAGTTTTACTTGAGTGTTTCAAATGACTTCATCATCTCTTCATATGCAATGTTGACCTATAGATTACCATTTTAAAGTCTCCACAGACCGTGCCCTTATCATAATGCATGAAAACCTTGATTCCTCTTCTCAAAAACTTGTGATCATTCAAGATACTTATTGAGTTCATATTACCGTGGAACCTTATGTGAGGAAAAATGTAAGAGTAACTTTTGTATCCAAAAACTATTGTATTATCTCAGAGATGAACTCGTAACCTCATACCTGACATGTGATGGATCTTAAAAAACTTATGAGTTTGATAATCTCAACAAATATTGGAATTAATCTCTTTGAACATGATGTTATTTATAGTATCTTCATGAGGATGGAAGATCATGTAGAGTGCTTATCATTCATCCTTGTCTAGTTACACATCTTCCTAAGGTATAGAGTAGGACACACTCTGTCATATAAAGATTATGATTTTATAGCTTAGTACCTCTACTATATCTTCAAATTATAAATCTATTGTTCCCTCACATATCATCTTGCACTAGAGATCATTCTTAGCTTCACAATTATCACCATAATATTTACCTTTACATTTGTTTCCATGTTTACTCTTGACTGTATAGTGTAGATAAAGGTGATTTAGTTTTCTCCATCTTATCTCCTTCAAATTCATTTGGTGTATTAAGAAAATTTGATGCATAGAATCTCCTTAATCCATTCAAACAACTCAAACTATCATATAAGTAGTGTATACTTATATTTTATTTACCAAAATGCTTCATTCTTGGACATAGTTTTAACTCGTTCTATGTTTCCTTGTCTTCACTATTTGACCATGGTTATCATATGTTATTTTATATGAAGGTTGATTTAAAATTGAGTTAATAAACATTTCATTTCACTTGAACATCCTCTTACATTCTATTCCATTTCTCATCAAGCCTTAAATTCAAATACTCATGGTGTTAGGACATTCTTCATCCAAACTGTGCCTTGTGGGCTACTAACCATTCCTATTCACAAATCAACTAACTTCTCATGGTGTGAGAGTGATATCAAAAAAATAATGAGTGATTTTTAAATCATTTTTTCTCATATGTATCCTTTTCAACTTGTAGGTTTCATCTCTATAAGAATATTCCACTTCTTTTGTAACCTCCTTGTACCAATTAGCCTTCTAAAGTTATTTCCTCTACCTTGAATAAATTGATCATTACTTATCACACGTGTGAGGGTTTTGAGAGATATAATAACCAAATTAATTTATACTGCACCTAATGATAGATATCTACTAGCTTTAATTTTTTTACATGGTGTGTTTTTAGGACATCATCATTTTTCTCAATTTTAGAAACCTTAAATCCAAGTAGGGAAGAGGGAACAGAGAACCTTGTAACATTATTGTTTTTCACAAAACTTTCTCCTATCAATTCTCAGAGCTTGTATTATATGAAACACAACTTATACCAAATTTAATTTTCCATGAGTTTCCTTGTTTCATCATTTGTACACTTTTTCTCCTCTTAATTGGAACTATAACAGTCATACTTACATACACATTGCTCATAAGTGCCTAACCTTGACCAAGTTTTCTGAGAGACCTTTTTCACTTTTTGCTTATTAATCAATTGCATCTTTATCACTTTTCTTTACCTTTCCTACACATGGATCTTGATGGCTTCATTATTTATGATCTAATTATTGCATATACTTTAATGAATTCAAAACCAATTTAATGTCTTCATGAACCAATTCTCTTTGGTTCTTCATCAAAAAACACTAAGAACTACCTTATTGATGGATTTGAACTTCGAGTTTATCTTTCTTGATGGAAAATACAATTAATCAATTGTGAAATATTTGAAAATTTTAGAGAGTTTGACCCTTATTATCATACACATGATGATGGGTATGAACTTGAAAATTTTGACATAGTCGACACATTTTGAATAAAAGTTGACATCATGAATTTTACAATTTTTCACCTTACTTGCAACCCTATACCATATTTGAGATCTCTTAGGTGAAAAAGGCTTGAAAATTTGTTGCTACAACCTCTACTCAGAATTACCTAACATTTCATTCACAAACTCTAATGACTATGAGTAATTTACTTATTTCAAATATTTCTTTGTCTTTGTGAGAGCTACATCAACCTTGAACACTTCCAATAGATTATGTCAAGAACTCATGATTTCTTCACATATTTATAGTATTCAATTGACACTCAATCATAGTAGTAACAAGGTATGATAAGGCTTGATAGTCCTCACTTACTATTGAAGGAAACATTGACACTAAGTCATTGACAAGTGCATATCCTTGACACAACTAGAATGAACATTAAGAACCAAACATTATTGTTTCAAACCTATCTTGCAAATAGACCTTAATTAATAATTATCCAAGTATGAATCTTGTTTGGAGAAACATTTTCCACATATGATGTCTTTATATGAGTTTGTAATTATTCACACAACCTTATATCTTCATGTATTGATCCTATAACCTTTGAAAACTTCAATTCTTTCTCTTACAGTCTTGGGAGATATGAATCAACTTGTATTGGACACCTTTAGACTCAAAATTGTCATTTTGACCTTAAGAATTTATTAAGAGCATATACACATTATAATAATTGATAATTTTTATCCCTTTTGCAAGATTGAACCAATATCTCAGAGCATTTATGGTCCTTGTTGAAAATAATTCTATTTTTGACTCAAAATTTGAAGGCTAAATAGACTTGATCAAATCTTATATGACTGGTTGGATACAAAAAAATGTCCTTATTATCACAAGAAGAACAATTTTGGCTCAAATGGACTCATGATAGACATTGAAAAAATAAGTTCACTCCTTTCATGATACAGAGCTTTAAATACTAACGAAGATATTATGACAGATATACCTTATAAAGAGATTAGAATTTTAAGTACTTGACACGGTTTAATCATACCAAATATACTTTATGAGAGGGATAGACCAAACATACATTTTGATTGGTGATATATTTGCAACATGAGAACCTACTGATAATGACCCCTACTTCAAGACCACACCAATTCTTCTTTCAATTTGATTATTCCTTCTAGAATCCCAGAGAAGGAACTTTATGCTTGTTAGACCACTAAAACATTAAATAATCATCAAAAGAGCATGATGACTCAAACTTATATTTTCTTTCCTTTGAAGCCTTGTATATCTTCTTTGATGTACTACTAGATGTTATACCTCCATTTCCTAATTATTCAATATTTTTCAAACATTTATGATGGGTTTCATTCCCTTTTCTTCTCTTGACTATGAGTCAGTGTTCTTCATGATAGGCACTTGGCTTTTGCTCCCCTTTCTCAATCTGATCAATGCCTTCTGATATATTACTTGATCTTATCTCTCCTATAACTATCTCTACCACCTTTTTAGGGTTAAGTTTCACCGTATATACCTTTTTAACCTACCTTTTTAATTCTTGAGTTCTACATCTATACATATGAGGTTGATTTTGCAAACACTATTTTGAAAATTGTCTAAGATTATGAAAATTGGAAAACCTAACTTGATTATTGCTTCTATATGAGTATGTATTGAGATTCCAACCATACTTATCACTCTTATGATAAATGAAGTTTCTATCAATATGTCTAATCCTATTACAAATGTAACATACTATCTAATTCATGCCTCTTGATTCTTTTGTTATCCAAAATTGATTATCTAGTTCTTCAGCAAAGTTTGAGGTATGTGACATTTCTCTTTGTAGTTGAAGCACACTCTATTCTTTATTCTCTCATATTTTCTATCTCTCCATGTATGGTCATCCATGACATGCTTCCTACATTCCTTAGCTTTGTATCCAAAATTATGACAAGAGAAGCAATAGCCATTAAATTTTCTTTCATACCTAAATGTAGTTGGTTTCCTAATTGATTTAGGCCTTCTTGAATTTCTCCCCTTAGTCATATTCATATCTAATTGTCTACTTGAACCAGATATGCCATCTTCAAACTTATTCATAGGTTCTTTTGTGAAGTATAATCCTGTCTTCTCACCTACTTCATGTATATCTAGCATTACATGTAAATCTTTAGAGTTTTTCTCCAAATTTCCATAAATCTACATCCTTTCTCTTTCTTCTTCAAGTTTAGATCTCAATTACATCGATTCATATTAATGTCTCATGCAGGTTTTTTCCTTTTAATTAAGGGATTTTGTCACTTTTTCAACCTGAGACTTAATATTTGCATTGAATCTGAAGTAATATTATTCTTTGAATTTGAGAGAGTTTGAGATCAGTCCTATTTGATATCCTAATTCCTTGAGTTCATCTTCATGTTCTTCATATTTCTTCTTCATCCTTCCTCAAGAATCTTGACTTTATATTAATATTATTTCACCATTATTTTTAGTTTGTGGTTATTTTTCCTTTTTTGTTTCAATTATTCTATGGAGATTATCAATTAAGCTTCAATATTTACCTTTGCTTCATATTCATCTAATATTTCATTCTCAATGACATACCTATCTCTCGAGGTGCTTCTAGATATTGTCTCTATGGCCATGTTTTTGTTTCAAGAGGAAAACCCCCAAGTTGTTATACTTGATTCAAGAGTACTAAACTCTGATACTAATTGTTTGAAATTCTAGGCACTAAGAGAGGGGTGAATCATTACTTATACAAATTTTAAAAATAAATTGCATTTCCTTAAATTATTTATGAATAAACTACAAGCTCATTCATATGTAAAAAATAGAATAAAATACATAGATAGCTAATATTTATTGTGGGAAACCCTTCAAGGGAAAAATACCCACTAAAACCATTGAAATAGCTTAGACAAAATGTCCTATAAACATTATAATGATTTAATGTTGAGAAAAATCTCAACTTGAAGTTGTAACTCAAAAATTTAATCAATTATCAACTTAATATTTAGCAAGATTATACATGCATGGAATATTTAACTCCCAAATTCAGTCACACTAACCTTTTGTAAGCTTCAACTTATAAGGAAACTTTAAATCCCTAAATGTTAATAAATAACTTAGTCTTCCATAATGTTTCGATAACTCTGAATAGGTTGTCTCACAAAAAAAATTGTGACCACTAAATTATATCAAATCCTATTTTTACGCACCTTCATATGTTGTAGCTACTCACTTCAAAACTACCTCTCCAACATCAGACCTCCTTTTCAAACATATGCACTATCAAAATCACTAACTGCTCCAAATTTATTTTCCTTCATACCTTAGATAATCATTTTATTTCCATCACCTATAACACACCTCTAATAGCACATTCATCAACAAAAAATTCATGTAAAATAAAAATATTTTGTATCAAAGTAGATGTATCAAAAAATGTATTTTCTACTTAACATCCAATGACTCTTCACTTCCACTCTTTACACACTTATAAAGGAGGAAAAAATAAAAATACAAAAATGTCTATTAACATTAAATCCAACTGATTATGTGTCAATTTCAAACCTATGACTTACACAACCTACTAAGATGCTTCAAATTCGTATAAAGCATTAGAAAATCCTCCTAAACTCATTTCTCCATCTGAAATATCTGGAACATACCTCCTGCAAACTGATATGACACCACTTACTTATCTTTTGTAACTGTGGGTCATATTTTTTCCTTCTTCCTACTCAACTCAAAAGCTTTTCTTATTTCTATCATACATAGGTAGAAAAACTTCTCAAGGAAGGAAAAATAATATAATCTCACCTATTCACATTTATAACTCCTTAACTCTTCATATGCTCTCCATTTATTCTTCAAGGTTCATTGGAGCTTCACTCTCAACAATGGAGGACTGAAAATTATAGTTATAAAGATCATCTCCCAATCAATGATGTAAACAATTTAAGCACATTAAAAAGAAAGTATATGATGTAATATTAAGTATAGATAACCTTCATATGAAATGATAAGATTCATCACTCTTATTTAAGCAAGAACATTCAAATTTGAAAATGTAACTCATAGACCTTCAAACTCAGAAAAAATGTATTCACTCAATGAGGTATAACTTCACTTAAACATTAGTTCAAGGAGCCTACCATACATTTTTAGAAAGGTTGTTTTCTTTTGATTCTTTTAAGATTACTAGAAAATTTCAGTTCATGGCTTTCATCATGAATATGTATGTTTTTCAGAGACAACTATGTCTAGTTTCAAACCACCCAAAGACTATTTTTTAATTTTATTTCTTCAAACACTTCACTTTTTATTTCATGATCAACCAAAGTTTGAAAAAATTACCAAGAGACATTTAATTCACCTTCAATAATTCACTTGTAAGAATTACATTGGAAAATCACATTTACCTCTCAAACACAGAGATCGGTTTTTTCCTTCTTAGCCTTCTCAATGATAGGAATGAAATCACACATGTATCTTAAAATTTATACTTGAATTAATATCTTAGTTGAATTCATGAACATAACTAAACATCCAAATAATTATTCACAAGAAAATTTAGCATGTGTTACTTTGTAAACTTTGTTTGTACACTGAATTGATCAAAAAAACATATTTTATTGTGGGGTCCACCATGAGTCATGAACTCAAACTAACATTAGAAGATGTTATGATGAATTATATACATTATAAATTTAATAAGAAAACCAAAATATTTCATTTGGAGAACTAACTAGACAACTTTCTCCATACCAATTTTCACTAGGCTCGGGAGGGTCTCAGATAGCTTCACAAAAATGGATAGAACTTTATTATTTTTCATCCATTTGACATAAAAAAAATTAGAGAATATATTTATCCCAATTATATTCAAATTTTTATGTTATTATTTATCCAAAGAAGTCTCCAAAATATCTCTTAAAGGTGAAGAAGTCAGAGTGTTAATTTAGCACACCTTTCTTAACCCAATTTTAGTAAAAATGCAATATCTTACACAAAACGCCTCCTCAAGTCCTAAAATTTTGTAATAAATCTTGATGAATACCTCATTCATGATCCCCAATGGTCAATTTTTCATGGTTCACTCTGAAACTTCCAATAAAATCTCTTTTTTGCATGTTAAAACTACTTGTCCTAAATGGAAGTCATACAAATGACCCTGAATATGCCTCTAACTGTATAATTATGAACTTATACTTCATCGAGAAAACTTGGAAATGTTCTTACACATTTTCCATGCCTAAAAATTCTTGATTCATATTTTTTCTTCATAACCTCATGTTAGGTTCCTGAATTAGACTAATTTGGGCTAGTTTACACTGCAACATATAATGACTATCCTATTGTGCACCTTTTAGACCCTTAACATAATTCACCATCATCATTAAGCATTCAATTCACCTTTCCATGTCACTTTTCTAGCTAGGCCTAAGGATTAGACATCCTGGACTGAGCTGGTTTGACCAAATTCACTCATTTTCCCTTGTAATCAACCTTTTGACCCTATTTCCTCATAATATACATACTGTAAAATGTTTGACATCATAGTGTTGTGCTCTTATATAACCAATCTGTATGTACATGTCTTTAACTTCTCAAGAAAAAATTCTTACTCATGTGTTCTTAAGCCACTGACCTATTCTTCCTTTCCTAAGTCACTCCAAGCTCTTTCTAGATCTTTTACATTCTACATTATCATTAAGATTCCTTTGAAATCAATGAAAAATAAACATTAACCTATCAACATTTTCAAGATGGATGGATAGATCAAAATCTGTGTTGATTACAAAGTATTCAATGCTTCATGTGTCATAGATTCATTTCTTATGTCATTCAAAGAAGAGACTATGGAAGGCATTGTTAGACGTGAAATATATTCATTCACTGATGGATTCTTAGGGTACCATCATGTATGCATTGTGCATGAGGATCATGAAAATACCACCTTCACCACTAAATGGGGAATTTTTACATATATTGTGATTCCCCTTGGATTGAAATGTGCCGGCAGTGTTCTCATGCTTCGTTGTTCAGGTATACCAAGAATTCATCCATAAGTTATTACAAGTTTAAATAAATTATTAAACCATCTAGGGGCTAGTAAAATATCATTGTGACAATCTGAGGTTGATGTTTGAAAGGTATAGGTACTTAAACATCTATTTTAATATCAATAAGTATATATTTGCCACCCCCTTTGGTGCATTACTTGGGCACATCATTTTTAAGGAAGGATTGTTAGTAGATTCGAGATTGCAGTAATTTTGGGGCTGGTAGAACCTACCAACTAGAGTTAATTACACATTTTCTTGGGCAACACTGGTTACTATAGAAAATTCATTAAGGGTTATGTAAATATTTTCTTTCCCTTGGAAGAATTTATCAAGGCCAAGGGAATGTTTTATTGGAGTGACACACAAAAATATGAATTTGATACCTTGAAGGAGAAGCTTACCACCGCTCCTATCTTGTGCTTTCATTCTTGGAAAAAACCTTTTCATGTACATGTAGATGCCTTAGACATGGGTATTGGAGTAGTCTTGGCACAACCAAGTGAAGTAAATGGGGATCATCACATATGATTTGCAAGTAGGAAACAAACACCAATGGAGTAGAACTATACAACTACAAAGCACAAGGCATTAAAGTACTTATCCATGGTATACATGATATACACTCTCATATCCATGATATACATGATAGAGCACTATCCATGATATACACTCTCCATAAGTTCATTCAGTACTTACTAGCCACCCCATTTATATCTTACATAGATCATATGGCATTAAAGTACTTAGTCAACAATCCTATCTTCAAAGGGCGCATCTATCGTTGGATACTTATTTTTCAAGAGTTTGATTTTATATTCATAGTTAAGCTAGGTAAAAGCAATAAAGGACTTGGTCACTTATCAAGGATAAACTCTAGAGAGTATTTACAAAGTATTGAAGATACTCTTCTTGATGCACAGTTGTTTAGATTAAACTATGCGCCAACTGATTTGGAACATATTGCAGTATTTTTGCGCATTGGACTTATGCCAAAAGGAATGAAGATATTGAAAAAGAAGTAACTTGTTATTTGATATGTTCCATATACGCTCATTGGAAGATACATCTACAAGATGGGTAGAGATGAGGTCTTGTGTAGATGTGCTTTAGAGCATGAGCACATAGATATTATGAAGGAAGTGCATGTAAGAATTTTTTGAGGACATTATGTAGGGGATGCGATTTTGTGCAAGATAATTTTAGTTGTTCTATGGTGAGATACATTATACAAGGACATTAAGGCTTATGTAAAATCATGTGATCACTATCATAGGCTTGAAAATATTGGTAATAGAGACAAGGTGCCAATATGATCCATCAAAAGCATGAATAATTTTGAGAAGTGGGAAATTGATTTGGTAGGACTCATTTCACCACCCATGCATAGGACAGGTGTACGCTACATCATCACATGTACTAACAATTTAAAAAGGTTGGAAGAGGTTGTGCCTAAAAAATATTACACAAAAATAATGATAGTAAGGTTCCTTTGGGAAAATTTCATCAGTAGGTATGGATGTCTTTTGAGCCTAATGAGTGATAGAGGGACTCATTTTTTGCATGACACCATCAAAATTTTATTGGTAGAGTTCATGATGGCACACCATAATATTACCACTTATCACCCTTAGGAAAATGGAACTGTTGAAGCTTCCAACAAGATCTTGTGATAAACTAATGAAGATATGTGATTTTGGACGAAAGTATTGGGATTACAAGGTATCAAAACCATAATTTCATTAAATATGGACATTTTACTAAGAATATAGATTTATAGTATTATCATTTCTGGTTTTATAATTATTGAAATTGGATTCCTAAATTTCCATTATTAGTTTTTATCTAGTGCGATATTGGATTCCAATATGTTTATTATAGGAATTTAATCAGTGTAATATAAGATTCCAATATTTAAACTATGCCATAAAATTAATTTCCTAATTCTATATTGAGTTTATGAGAATGGGAATATGCTCATTCTCAACAAACTCATAATACAACTATGTTCCTAATTATTTTTATGTGTATTTGATTTATCTCATTTTTTTGTATGATTCCTATCTAAGGAATTTTTCTCCCTTTTGAAAAATAAAAGAATGTGATATGGGTACATGTTGTATGAAATAATAAGCAACTATTGAGTCTATGAGAATGGACATATGCCCATTCTCATCACACTTATAGTACAAGTATGTTGCTAATTATTTTTATGTGTATCAACATTATATTTAATCTTCTTTTATAATTCATATATGAGGGATTTTTACCTATGCACATAGCTTTAAGGAAAGACCATATAATATTTTGGTTGTAATGAATTCGTAAATCAAGACTAATTCCTATAAAAATCCAAATCATTAATCTTTTCAACTGAATTCCTTGTAAATCACATCCAATTCCCTTTAAATCACAAGATCCATCTCCCTGTAAACTTACTTAGAGCATAATTAAAGATTTTTTTTTCAAATTAAATAAATTACATGGTGGAAATCATATTATTAATAATACATTAATAAGATTCAAGAGTTCCATAAGAATCACAATTTTTTATAGAATAATATTATGGAAAAATATTCCAAAATAATATAATACCCAATATTTCATTTAATTATCAAATAATAGTACAACTGTAAAGTTTTATAGGACCAAGGTTTGTAATATTATTTTTTTAAATAACCCACATCATGGGCCAATATGATTTTATATACAAATTTATGAACTTCAAAATTTTCTCCAACTAAACATTCTAATGGTACAGTAGCATATTTACACAATGAAAACCATTAATTTCTTCTCTCTTTTTCTTAGTATTCACCATTACAAATATATAGGAATATGCAACTCCTATAAACTAGGAAGTTTCTCTAATAATAATCCTATTTAGTTTTGATTGTTACTCACGTAACAATACACAACTCAATTCATATGAGTTTTTAAAACAAATCCAATAATATATTATAATATAAATAACATGTTAACATTAATATTCCTAACATTCCCCCCATTAATTTTTACATGGTAGAAAAAGAACTTTCACACTTCTGCAGCAGTCTAGCGCCTCTACACACTCATGATCTTGGTACACACATGAAATAAAGGTAGAAGAAGAAACACATAAAATTATTATCAACCATGCAATGTCAGGAACACATCTAACCAAAGAGGATGGGAACATGCTCAAGAATCATCTTCTTATCAACCATTCACTCTAGGGAACACATCTTACCTAGCAGTGTGGGAACTCAAGTAGGAACACATTTGAACAACCTTCAATGCTTTTCAAGAGGCTAACCACAAACCTAGGTATGAACAGGAACATATCTAACTATTCTACCTCATCAAGATGCATGATGCTACCTTTGACTGTGTTATCTGTTCTTCACTATGTTCTAGCATTGAGGAAATAGGAATAATCACATACAAAACTGGAAGTGGAACATTGGATCATGTTGATCATGTTCCCCCCTCAATGTGAAATTTCCACTTATTGAACACTGTAAACTAGAACAATTGAAGTGCATGAAACCATACTGAAAAGCATATACTCAGACTATATACATTCCACCACAACTCTATGTGACCCCATCATTGGTGACTAATAAGAGGTCATTGTCTAGCCTCCAGCCTCTGATGCCTCCATCCTCTAGCAAAATTATCTAATAGAGAAAATATTCATCACTTTGATTTTTCTGTATAAGCAGTATTTCCTTCCTCTTCATTGTCACCTTTGTCATCAGCAGTCATGGCATTATCTTGCAGTTTCCCATCAAGTAAGTCTTGTGCTCGTTTCTTGCAATTTGAGGACAAGTGACTAGATTTTCTACAGTAGTAATAGGTGAGCCACTTTTTTGAATCTTTATAAGATCATCTAGGTATGAAATAAGATTTATATCTTCTTTTATCTTGTTTCTTACCATATAGGGATTTTTCCTTTGGTTCTGCAAACATGATTCTCTTTTCTTCATCTAGCAAAGAAGAAAAAAAGTTCTTCTAAACTTGGATTTATTTTACTCAATGTAAAGACCATGTTAGAATATCATGGTGGAATGTTATTGAGTAATACAACTTTATCATCATCATCAGGAACATCGACACTTATTCCCGCTAGTTGATTGCAAATAGAACAAAATTTACTAATATGTTCCACCATGTTGTCGCCTTCTTCCATCTTGAGGCCGAATAATCTCTACTTTAAAGATATTGCTATGCTTCTAGTTCTTGATCCAAACAATTTGTTCAATGTCTCCCAAATTGTGTGAGAGGAATTTTTTAAGTCTATATGATGTAAATAAGAATTTGATAGACCCAATCAAAAAATCGTTGTAGCCTTTCAATCTCTACTTTCCCATTTTGTTGCTTCATTTGCATTTGTCGGTTTCTTCTCTTTTCCATCAACAATATCCCATAAGTATTTTTTAATTAGGAACAACTGAGTTCAAACTTGAGAGGTATGAAAATATTTACCTTCAATTTTTTCAATGTGACTTAACTTATCAATTATGACTCTTCATAGATTTAAAAAATAGGTGTCAGATGAAACCGAAAATACACCTTTTTTACAAACAAATAGACAATAATGGATATAAATTCGATTTGTAATGGACAATTACAAATCTATTAATTCTAATATATATGAATGATAAAAATTAATTAATGATTACTTTTTATACATTTACAACAAATTAAAACTATATCTATGGAATCACATTTTGATAACAAATAGTATTAAAAATGCTATTGAATGATAATAAGATTACAAGGTAAATTGTTTTTTAATATAACAAAGACTAAAACTAATATTGACTTAAAATAAGCCTAAAACAACGAACTAGAAATTTAAAAACATTTAATACATAATAAGTATAGACTTAGTGACATGACTTGTGCTACATCTATTGCCAAAAGAATAACCATCAAACCTCCACAGTAATGCATGCAAGTTTTTTGAGTGCAGATCATGTCAATCTTGAGGAGGGTGTCTTGAAGTTTAGAGAAGATCACATTCTGGAAGGCAATGATTTTTGCAACTGATCAACTACCCACAAACATGCAAATAATAAATGTGCATATGGCAACAAAAACTAGAGATCAATGTAATCTTTAATGTATGAACAACACTAATTGAAGGTTTTGATGAGATCATGGACACATAAATAAACACAAGCTTCTAATATTGAATCCACGTGTTAGATGGACACTCCACATCAATGCTTTTGATATATGAATGGTGTAATATGCAGATTTATTCTAATGTTTTTTCACAGTGAATGGATGTAACCAAAAACTAGTCTGATATTGGTGCAGCCCTAGATGGTGACTAGCGAGATGGCAAAAAATACAGGTAAAGCTTGAACCATTGAACATATCAAATATTGGAAGCTCTGTACTATATAGATGTATTTAGTATGCAACGAAGGATCAATGCACTCGACAATAGTGATGAAGTCTGTGATAAGAATAGATAGCACAGTGAACATGAGAATTTTGGTACTTTAAATAGAAGAACCACCGATATCATGCACTTATGAACACTAGAGGAGCTGATAGGCGCTAGGAATCAATGACATATCCAATTCTTGTATACATCTAGGATGAAGATGATATGCATTTCAACTTGGATTATTCAATGAGCTACGTACATGCCTAACCACCGTGAGCTCCAAACAATATACACGATGAATAGAGGATCACATAATTGATAGATAAGATATCATTTTCTTGGTATCATTGTTCTAGACACATTAAACACGTCTCTTTTCTACGTGAAAAAATGAATACCAATTAACAAATAAATGAAATATTGGATCCACTATGCATATGAACGAATCTTCTCTAAAACTTATATCCTTTCGTAAATAAATAACAATATACTAATAAACTAAAACAAGACTATTAAAATCTTTAAAGTACCTATACAAGGTTTTACAAACTTATAGATTCTATCCACATGGCGAAGCAAAAAAAAACTGCCCCTCATAATATATCATTCTTCCACTACAGAGATAACTCACTGTGATACCAAATAATGGTATAGTAACATATTTACACAATCAAAAACCATTAATTTATTCTCTCTTTTTCTTAGTATTCACCATTACAAATATATAGGAATATGCAACTCCTATAAACTAAGAAGTTTCTCTAACAATAATCCTATTTAGTTGTGATTTTTACTCATGTAACAATACACAACTCAAATCATACAAGTTTTTAAAACAACTCCAATAATATATTTTAATATAACTAACATGTGAACATTAATATTCCTTACACATTCCTTATCATTTTCAAGTAGTTCAAGGTATGATTTAATGGTCACATGTCCTTTATCGGGTATCTTTATGGATCTAATTTTCCAATTTTTGTTTGGTGTCCATGCCCAGATGATGTTATCCACATTGATATCTTATTTAGGTTTGTTTGAGATGGTCCAAATTTTATTTATCTTTAAACAATCCTAATATAATGTTGTACCTTCTCCTCTCCTTGTAAGTTTCCAATATTGAAATCGCACCTTTTTAATTACATCATTTCCTTCATGTTGAAGGAAAATATCCCCATCCATATCTTTTAATTATCATTTCATGCCCATATAAGTAGCATTTTTTGCTTGAACACATCCTTCAATGGATTGAATTATTGTTTAGATCTTCCACAAACAGGCCTAATGTAAATAACATTATTACTTGGGATATGTTGACTAAGTTAGTATTCTTTGTGAATATGTGTGGCTCATATCATTTGGTCATATATGTCTTTCTCTTGTACTATTTTTGGCCGAAAAAAAACATCTTACCTCTTGCTACAATTTACAAATGGTCTATCTAAAGCACGTAAAATATTTTCCCAATACATGATCTTCGGAAGCCAATAATCACTACATTCTCCTATTTCACTTTTCCCCCAATGCTCAATATATGTTTTTATTCCATTTTTTAGATCTTCCATTTCTTTGATTTCCTTGAAAGTTACCAAAGGAGGTTTCCCTTCTTGCAAGCTTGGTTCACCATTATCCTCGGTACGCCATATATGGATAAAACAAGACTATTGTTGATCCTTAAATGTTGCTTTCTATTCCTTCATTGGTATGTCATCTAAAACATGGAATCTAAATAACTTTGGTTTACTGATACCCAATATCTTATGGTTTCCATCCAACAAGAATGGCTCCACAAAGTCCATGAAGTTGTACACTTCCTCAATAAGACAAGGAGTGAATGTACTTGACCCTTGCTGGCATGTTATGTAAGAATTCATGATATGTGGAAAAGAAACTGTGTCTACTTTCTGTAAATATTTTTCTAATCTTCTAAAATTCCCATCTATATCCTAATGGGTGTGTCCCATTGGAAGGAATCGTACATACACAATGTTGAATACCCTTTTTGTTATCAACATTGATACAAATGAAAATAATATACGATTCTTGTTATCACTTTAATCATTATCCAATTGCAAGTAGAGGATTGGTGGTTTCTTTATGAAAGAATTATTTATGCTACCATCACTCAATGATTTTGAGTGGTCAAATATTTCCTTGTACCTTTTAAATTTTTCATGCACATCATTTTGTAATAATGTATCATGTAATGATTGTTTGGATGATCCATAATGATAAAAAAAATCTCCATACTCATCAATTACAGGTTCTTCAAGCTTCCTGAGACACAAAGCTAATGATGTGACTATATACTTTTCTCCATGTTCAATAAATGGCATGCCAAAATGGCCAAAACCCCCGGTCTTGTGTCCATGTTTAAGCATACCAGTCAAAGTAACTATTAGGTTCAGAACATTACTAATTGAATTTACTTTTTACCCATCCTTGGTATGGCATTTTTCATGTTATCCATTTAATCATGAAAAATTCTCTAGAATCCATGAGGTTGTTCTTATAACTACAATCTATTGGAATCGTAAGTTGCACGACAAATTTGAATATGTTCATTATATCATGTTTTTTCCTCCTCAATCTTTATGAGTGCTTATAGGAATGTGGTAGCTCTACGTTTGTTAAAAAAATATATTCACTCATCACACTTGGAAAATAAATTATTATTTTTAATGGAAACATGAGGAAAACATTTTTTCATTAAGTTGTTGAATCTTGACTGTGACACCTGTGGAAGTTTTAATAATTCAAGATCCTTATTTCATTTTTTTTGTAGCATATTTTGGGTATAGACAGTAGGAAGAAACATTTGGGAAACTTTTACTCCATCTTTTCCTATAGAATAAGTCAGATGTGGAGAGATATCTTAATTTCTCTAAACAATTCTTGATATGCACGAAATTATTGCGGTAGTGTTTGACCTTTTTTTTCTCTTTGCCATTGTTGTCATTCAATGCAATCCTATTTATTTTTATCCATTCATATTTATGTTTATAGATGAAACTCCTTGAGTACCCATATACTTTGTGCCATGCATTCTGAAAAACATCCATCCCATCAAATCTCATTTTATGTATCTCCATAGTATTCTTACCAACATTAAATATGGTATTTGTTATTTATGCATCATACACATTTTTTTTAATTTCATTCAAGGCTCTAGTTGTGCGCCACATATTTTGAATTCTAACCAAAGCAAGAGGTTTTTTTTGGATAAAATTATATTTGTAATAACTAAACTTTGTATTGATCACTTCTTCTAAAAATATTGACCATTTTATATCCTCATCAGAATTTTGATTAGATGAATTGGCTTGAGGGGTATCCAGCTTTAGACATTTTGTAGCATTATAACATCTTGTTATCACTTTGTTGGATTGATTTTGATTAGTGGTATCATATGAAATTAGATAAAAAAAACATCCATTTTCTCTCTTCTAATGCATCCCACATGATGACCTCAACCTCTTTTAGGACTTATTTGAATTTAATATCCATCTGAGAACCATTTATGTCATCCAATTGTCTAGTAGGCCATTGTATGAGAGATCCTTCAGATAGGCATCATCATTTGCAAGGAGGGTTAAATACTCTATCATTATGCATATCGAAGATAATGGAATCCAATCTATTAAAATGTATCATGTCTCCTTTAACTACATTTGTAATTGTTCCCTCTGCTACAAATTTACACTCAAACAAGTAGTAATGGATTAATTTTGTAACAACGCCCTTGAAATTCAAATTGTGTTGATCAATGTGTACAAGGTGCAGACCCACCATTTGATTACTCCCTTGCTTGACCATAAGGAATATTCTTGTTTCATTGAAAATAAAATGTTGTATTGGCCAAACAATTTATTTATTAGGTTTTAACGAGGCTAAGCATTCTGAACACATATTTATCACATTCTCTATGGATACACAAAAATTCAAAGGACCCAACCTCTCTCCATAAATTTCATGAACTTATAGCACATGAGTTATATAACCAATGGCTATGTCATCATCTCTACTAGAATATTATTGTTTGAGGATGACATTGTTTGTGAAAAAATATTTTCTATCTTTAGGACCTATATTGATGGTACTTTCACTGTCATTGCTACAATCTCTATCACTCTCTACATTGTAATCCTCTAAACCAATACAAATGTTTTCACTTCCCAAATTGGGGGGAATGGATGAATTTGCATTATTTGACAATTCACTCTCTTCCCAAGAAATGAACTATTCTTCATTCCTGACATCTTCCAAGGTTTCAAATTCATCATCTGAGAAAGGTAATTTTACCGTCCCATCCAATATTGTGTTAACACTGACAACAACAAATATTCTTCCCATGTATTTGCAATGTAGTGTCAAACTGCTTAGATATAATCTTCCCTCTACAACTTTTGTTCCTTTTGAAAAAAATCCACATGATCATCCTTTACAAATGAAAATCCCCCTGCTACTATAACAAATTACATTAAAAAGTTTGTGAGATGATGGAAAATATATTAAATCATTACATAAAATAAATAAAAAATTATCATGTATGTACAATTGTAAGTATATTGAATACACATAGCACATGAGTTGCAAAATTTTATAATTCAGTAAGGTTTGGAAATACTTAAAAATTATATATATAATTAAAATTTACACGATTATATTTATAACATGATTTGTAAACTATTTTTTAATTAGAGGTAAAAAAGGGTTGAGGGGGCTCTACACCGTACACAGTAATATCTCCATGAGAGTAGATTAATATATTACCACACCATAAAAAAACCTGATAATAAAATAGTTCATAATAATAAGAGCTCCCCCAGGAGCTAAAGTTGAGAAAAAACAACAAAAAACATAGAGGAACTAATAGAAATGAAGAAACTAACAGCCAAAAACAACAAAAACAGAAAAAAACAAAACACCCCTCCCCCGATCATTTATAATATTTTTCAAGCCCCTCTAGCACCTTAGCCCATTACTTATCCAAAGCATCTGTGTTACTAACCATAGACACCAAGTCAAAACCATCAGGAGTCACCTTTCTTTTCCTTCCTTGACTATCCACAACACTATAGGCATTAACAAGTTGACCCAGAGTCTGCAGATGTTGCAGATTAGATTTCACTTTGACTACAATCCACTCCATGTAGCTTTGGATAATGACACAACCATGGTACAAATAATTGGTTATGAAACCATAGTTGGCTTTTAAAACCTCAATTTCTCCACCATGCCCATTGCTGACCACTTCCTCAACCAACACTTTCATCTTATGCTAGTCATTGAATAAAAAACACACCAAAATCTTGGTGAGCCATAGATATCCCTTAAGTTCCTCAATATCTACCACCATCTTATCCAAATGGTTCTCCCATTTCACAGCTCCAACGTGTCCCATAGCCTCGAATTGTTGTTCCATTTGCACATTGATAGGAGTTGGAAGATCCTACTTACTAGACTCCCCCTTGGTGTTCAAAGGGACACTAGGACCCTGGTTAGATTTAATTTTCCTAAGATTTTGGGCTGCCAAAATATCAACCTCATCTTTTTCCTCTTCCGAGTCACCTTCCTGAGAGTCATAATCTTCACTCGAGTCATCTTTCTCTAAGTCCAAGTTGACTCCATCCGCGTAAGCTTCTAGAGCTTTAGCTATGGAGTCAGTCTTGTCAATATTTAGGGAAGCTCTTTTAACAAGGGCAAGAATAAATCCTTGATGGAGTAGACAAAGACCCTTCTAGTTTTGAACTGAGAGATAGAGGCACCTAGCGAACGATAAAGAAAGTAAGGGAAGATAAAATCTTGGCCACATTTGAAATGATTAAACATAGGAAAGTGGTAGGCATAAATACATTTTTGGCAGCCCTCAACAGTGAGGAATTGGATAAGGGTGAGATCCACCTCATCATATGGATTTGGTAAAGACAGATGAAGATAACTAGTGAAATGGGAAGTGATATTTTCATTACGTTTTAGAAACCGGTTCAGCTCTTCAGAGGCTTATTTTTTTGGTTTCTATACCTCCCTCCTGACAGCAGGAATACCCATCACTTTAGTGACTTAATCCATAGTAATCCCCATGCTAATCCCCTTCATTTTAACCACCGCACATTTTTAGTAGTCTTCCAGGCACTGGAAAAATATTTGCTAAGAATTTCAAAATGACCTTTGAAAATTTTAAGGAAGGGTGTAAAACCCTTGCTATCAAATAGAGCCATGAATTTTGGCATCACCCCTTTGAGATCAGTAGGTTTAGTTCTAACCAGGTCACCACCCATTTAGCCACACAAAAAAATGTTCACGAAAAATCCCAACTTCCAGGTAGCTAGAGGATTACATGCATGAAAAATAAAAGAAATTTCTCCAAGCACGGGAAGTAGCAAAAGCTTCCAAGACACACCAACATATCCCCTCCCCGATATTCATATTATTAAGAAATAAATGCTCACTATTCCTACGACAGATGACCATGATGAATTTTACACACCATGAGATGACATTATTTTTTGAGATTTCCATTTATGTATTTATGTAAGTGTGCTCACACCTTGGGATCAAGAGCTTCCACTTCATTAATAAGTGTCAACTCATCACAATTAACACCCATATTATCAAAACAATCTTTCAAAAAGTTATCCTCTCTAAAAACATGCTTGAAGGAAATAAATTCAAATAAATTTGAAATTTCCTTAATTATCTTAATAGAGTTATAGATGGAAATAGAGGTGAAGCCTTTCCCAATTATGTTGTTAATTGTGTTTGAGAGTCTCCTTCCACCTCTAAATTGGAAAAATTGTGTTGGAGAGCTATAAAAAAATCCCCACAGCTTCAGAAACATGGTTTGTTTGAGTGCCCAGGTTGTGATGGTACCCAAGAATAAAATATCCTTTAGAATCTCGAAAAAACCCCCACAGCCAGCTCTACGAGGGTTTCCTTTGGATGCACCATCAAATTTCAACTTAAAACACTCCTTGTTAGGTTTCACCCATCCTTTGAGTCTAGAGTTTAGAGAAGGGGTACTAGTAGGTGTGGATCGCAAACCACACTTTAAGGAGAAAATGGATTCATTCTGAAAATATAGACTTATTTTGAGGGTTCAAATTAGAGAAGTTATCCAAAATGGTGTTAACACAATGGGATAAACATTTCTTGGAAGACTCTTTCTTGCCTTTGAAGATTATTCTATTTCTCTCCTTCCAAATATCCCAAGCTAAATGCATAATAGAAAAGGTCCACAAATATTTTAATCCTTGGATCTTAAAAGGATTAGACCATTGAGACCACAACAATTTTATGGAATTAGGGAAAACCCAATTGAATTCAAAAATATTGAGAATCATCTTCCTAACCGAGACCAGAAAGGGGCAGATGAGAAAAAGGTGTGAGGAGTCTTCACACTTAGATTCACACAACACACACCTATTAACCATATGGAAATTTCTCATTTTTAGGTTGCTGAGAGTTAGAATATTATCATGGATGATAAACCACCAAAACATATTAATCTTGGGGATTAACTCTTTAACCCAAACTCTTCCCCAATTGAAGTTTTCCATTTCCCAAACCTCAGAAAAGAAGTTGTAGGAAATTCTCACCGAGAAGACTCCATTATCCTCTTTAGATTAGTAAATACTATCCTCTTCTAAGCTCTCCTTATTAATAATAATGCCTCTAAACTTTTTATTAATAGAATAAATGTCAATTCTATTAGAATCATCCAGATCAATGGTTTTCCATTGTCCCAGGGGATCGTCAAAGTTGAAAAAGTCTTTGACCTTGGTCCTATATTTGGTCATAGAATCTCTATAGACCGTGGGGTAAATTATCTTAAGAGGGAGGCCCCTTAACCATTTTTTCTCCAAAATTTGATCATTCTCCCATTTCCAACCATCCATTTTTTGCCTTCAGAGACCACATGATTTGCAAACTATGATTTAACTTAACTTATTTGAATTTAATTGATGAGAAATAAATAGATGAGGTTGAATTTAAATGATGAGAAATAAATAAATAGAGGTTAAATAGAAGTTAATTAGAAACTTAATTTCTAACCGCTTGATCCAAATATATTCATCATATTATTAACATAACATAAATTACTTTTACAATTTAATTCCTCATAATTCCCATATTCATTGACAATGAGAATGAGCATAGGAGAATTTGTCCTTTTTTTAATATTTAGTTTATGAGAATTGGCATATGAACATTCTCATCATGATGATAAAAATATTTGTTTGTATGAGAAATGACATATCCCCATTCTCATCACAATAGTAAAATTCTTTGTTTGTATGAGAATGGGCATATGCCTATTCTAACCCTTCTAACCTATTGAAGCAATATTGAACTGAATCATTTTAATATCACTATAAAGGATGTGAGAATGGGAAAATTTCCACTCTAGAACAAACTAAATATTACCTCTATTTTGTTCTATGATTCTTATATGAGAATGGGCATATGCCTATTTAATATAACATGAAAATATTTTTTTGTATGATAATAGACATATGCCCATTCTGTCTATATGTATTGCCTCAAGATAATAATATTTTTTTTATAAAAAATGAATAAAAACTAATTCCTCTAAATTTTCTTCTAAGGTACTATCTTCGTATTTGGAACATCTAATATTAACCTTTGATTTGATTACTATAAGTTATATAGTTTTTATCAATTTCACAACCATGTTATAGTATCAGTAATTTTAACACAAACACGTATGGGAGATTTAATTATTTTCAAGTACATTCAAGATATTTATAATGAAACTTGATAAACATCAAAGATACCTATCGAAATATATTAAAAAATACAAGTCAATTATAAATGTGACAAAAAATCTAAACAAGAAAAATACTTAGATATCATAAAATATGGAATTAATACAATAGGATTGTCCTTTGTAATATTTAAGTCGACATTCCCATCTAGAGTTCAAGGAGTAATTGAAGCAAGTAAATGATTCAACATTTGACTGATTTTGTGAAAACCACGTGTCATATATAGTTTCCCTAACTATCCCGTCTTTAGTACAAATTAGTATCAATTAATTTCAAATGAAAAAAATAACATAAACCATATCTATAATAATGTTTAAAAATTCTATTTTATTTTAAATGTAAATAACCTAAATTATGACTATGATAAATTTTAAAATGTATATATATATATAAAATATGCAATAAACCTAAAACATGGCTATGAAATTTTATTAAAATGTAAATTTTATCTTAATTGCATTTATTAGACCTAAATCATGGAAACCATATATTTTAATATTTATATTGGTTTTTACCATAGAATAGCGAGACCATTAATTTGTAAATAAATTATTTTCCATCGTTAATTTGCAAATAAATTATTTTCCACTGTTTATTTTTTATTAATTGAAAGTACTTGTTTTCTATTAATTCAAGGTATTTGTTTGTTAAACACGTCTTCAACCACCCATTGGAAGGAAATTTGTGAAATTAATGGAAATTAATTCACGCCACTCCGTGGAAATGTAGAGAGAATGACAACGGTTACTATTTTCGATGATGGGATAGGTCTTGGGATTTGAAAGGTTTACCATGGTTTGACGAAGCTATATATTTCTTGTTCATCCTTTTCACTTTATTTTTCATCCAGTTTCTACTATTTTTGTTTTTCCTTCCACTTTTGGTTACTCGTTTCATTAAACTATTTTTCCCTATGAAGAAGAAGATTTGAAGAATGTTTCTGAGATATTTTTCTTCCTCTCTGCTAATTTTTTTTCCCCTTACCACTTTGGGCTCCCTCAGTTTCTTAAGACCATTTCGGCATGTGAAGCACAATATTTGAAGAAAATTTGAGACATGAATTATTTTCACTCTTCTCTATTGAATTATTATGAGATGAATAATATCATTTGGTTTTCTTTCCCTTATATTCTATTTTGGGTTTAAAGATAATGATATTTTTTTGATATTCTGTATTTTTTTGATCTAGGTATTAAAAATATCACTTCAATGTTTTGAAATACATGCGTAGTTGTTAATACGTGGAGTTTTCTATTATGTTTTTACCAAAGTATTGAGTGGTCTTACCACATGGGAAGCATTACTTTTTTTCTGAGATTTTCAGGAGAGTTCCGTAGGCCGAAAATGATTCCTTATTAGATGAAGAAATTAATTTTTTATAGTGAAGAATTTTTTTATGTTTTTTTAAAATTGAAGGTAAGTTTCAAATATACTTGTAACCCTTATCTGTTGAACTATTATGAGATGAAGAATATCCTCCCACTTTCTTTCTCTTGTATTCTTATTTGGGTATAAAGATAATGACATATTTTTGATCTTTTGTTTTATTGATATGTGTTTTAAGAATATCTCTTCAATATTTTGAAAGACTTGCATAGTATTAATATCCTCTGTAGTTATAAAAGTATGCCTCTAAATATAATTGTTTCTTACATGTTTCAGAGTCTAAACAAGATCATTAGTTATAAAAAATGTTTTTATTCTAAAAAACCCACTTCTTATAATAAAAAGAAAAAGAAATGGAGAATTCCATGGATACATCCTTTAACTGATTTCTTATAATCATGTCTACAAGGAAGGTAACAAGGTTGTTATTTACCTTGTAAATAGTGGTTAAAGAGGCTGAAATTTCTATGTCATTGTAATTATTGAAAAGTATTATTTGTCCCTATGAGGTATGAAGGAAGAGTAAGAAGTAATGAGGAGACATGTTAGAGGTTGGATGATATAAGTGCTTATGTTGGGTTTAGAAAGGAAATTTGATTTAGACAAGGGCTTGATGAAGTACGATCATTAGTTTTAGAATGGATAAGAAGGTTTTGAATTAGGTTGGTTTTATTGCCATTTTAATAGAGAAACAAACAAATGGGAGATGAATTGGTTCATCTAGAACCTGATATGACCAATGGGATTAGTAGAAGAGTTTGGATGATCTTGGAAAAGGCATGTATTTCATCTCTATTTCAAAGTTTTAAATGCCACAAAGAATCTTTGAGAAAGGATTTTGTTACTCATTAGAAGGATGGTTGGGCTATTATCAGGGGGTTTTCTATAAAAACTTATGTAGATTTTATGGCTAGAGTGGTTGGGATGAACAATGAGGGGATGGATATTTACAAACCAAAGAAAAAATGTGATGAGGAGATGGGAAAATTTTTGGTGGGTAAAGAGAAACTAAGACATCACTGTGTAGGTTTTGAGAGAAATTATTTACCTGGTCCTTTCAATGAAATTTCCATACACTTGATGTAAGTTATCACCTTAGAGGGTACGTACAAGGTATCTTATGCCCACAATTTCCCTATGTTAATTCATTTCTACCACGATGGTATGCAGTATAATTTCCCATTATTTTTTAGTTGTTCCCTACACAAATCAATCAATAATTTCCAAAAAGGAAAGTTTAAAACCCCTCTCCATGAGGGATTAATGATGTCCTTATTCCATTTGGGTTATACAGATTTTAGAAAATTTGAAAAGTTTAGGGGCTTGTTAAATGATGATGTAAAGCATGATGAGGATGAGAAGTATATGGAGCATGAGGATTATGAGGAATCCTCCTCTTCAGATTCAGATGAAAAAATAGTTTTTTATGTCATTGATAAACATTTTGGATGATGTTGGTAATATGGAGAGGGAGGCTTTGGAGGACCTAGATGAATTTTGTACTTTGTATGAATGAATGAATAAATTGAGGAAGAATAAGGGTATTGATACTGTGGCTGGTGTTTCTCTGTCAGATATCAAAGGGGAACCTTCCAAAAGAAACGAAAATATGGAGTCTGATTGGAGTATGGCATTGGACAAAATTTCCCTCATGGTTTTGTAGATGGAAAAGAATGTTGTTTTCCTCGATGAGTCATGGGCGGACATGGTATGTACATATATGAAGTATATTGAGGCTTCAAAGTAAATTTTTACTGATCAAAGTTCCATTAGAGATTAATTGTCTAGGCTTTAAAATATGGCTATGAATATTCAGAAGAGGCTAGTTCTACTAGAGAAGGAAAGAAAAAAGTGTTGGCTTAAGCTTTACCTCAACATCTTAGAGGAGGGCGAGATGGTGAAGGATGATATGAGAGTAAGTGCAGCAAGTTGGGGGACAAAAAAGGGGTCATACGTGGACGTCATATTGCAAATAATAACATAATATCAACTTGTAGGGATTATTAGCAATACATACACTCAAAATTAGAAAAACATATATGAATATGAATTATAGAATCCAGAATCTAGTTTCTAAAATAATAATTTTTTTTTAAAATGGACAAGATTAGCTATATTAAACACTCAAAATTCAATGACTTGGTATTTGTTTTTAAAAACGCCTATAAGATTATAGTCCGTTTGCCCACAATTTGGTTGACCAAAAATTGATATATATTTTTCTCCTTTGGTGAGAAGTTAGATGCCACTATCTATCTTGGGATGAATTTTATCTCTATACCCTTTAAAGCAGTATGTGTGTCTGTCTATGATTTCTTACGTGAAAGTAATTCATTACATATATATAGGGTGGGGGGACATAGCACCTTCTATTTGCCTGCCTTAACTCTCACCAAAATAGTATCGAAATGCTAATAATAGCCACGTTTGAACCTGTTTACAACTATAGCCATACAGTTGGCATGGTATAAGCTATTATCAGATCGCTGATAAGTGAAACTATAGTGGTGGATCTTATTCCTAAGCATAAACATGTCCATGGGCAAGAGTGATCTTAAAGCATGCTACTATTAGTAAAATATCCATGAAGAGTGGCGCACATTTAGTCCTATGGCTATTCAGCTTTAAAATCAATGCTCCGTACACTAACCTCTAAAAATATCCCCTGATGTCCAAAATGGTAGCTAAGTCTCGAACAGTCTGACTCTACACCTCTGCACGCGTTCACGTCCGTGGAAAACTATACCTTCGTGCATTTTCTCCTATGATGTTCTCCCACATGTAAACTGTCAAGATGTGTGAGTGTCTACTTAATTGTCCCCCAACTTGGTGCACTTACCCATGAGGGACATTATTGGTAAGGAACAAAAAATTGTGGAATAAGAAATTCATATGAAAATTATAATTTAGAAACTACATTCTTATGCACAAATTCAGACTCTTATAAAATGATAATATTGAAGTAGTGTTGTTGAGTCTTATGGGTTTCCTTTAAGTTGCAATATAAGTGAAAATTTGATAATAATATAAAACCTAGGTTATTTAAGTAGCAGTATAGTCTGAATGAATATGAGATTAAAACAAATTATAATAATGAAGTAGCATGTTGTTGATGGTTTTGGATGTCCTTCATGTAGCAATATGACTGAATAGATGTTATATTTGCATATGGTCATTGAAAATACATTACATTTATTTTTTGTATTTAATATATGTTGTATGTGTATTTTGTATAGAACAGGAGTATGTACTTTGTCATACAAAAAATATGGAGGAAAAATATGTTGTTTAATATATGAAAATGATAAAAAAAAATCTATTATAAAAATGGTTGTAATGAGCAGAGACCCAGTCTCATATAAGACACGTAGAATAAGACTAGATGTTTAGAAGAGGCATAATGCCCATTCTCATATAAGAATCATAGAAGGATAATAAAGACATAATTTACTTTATTTTAGAATGAAAATATGTGCATTCTCACAGCCTTACTTTATTTTAAAATGGGAAGTTGTACATTCTCATGTCAAGGTTAAAGCATATAAGTTTGTCCTACTTGGTGGTCAAAAATATTTTAAAATATGAAGAGTAAAAAAAAATTTAAAAATACTATGAAAACTTTAAAAAAATTGGTACATTTTGGATGCCCCGCACCTTGGTATTTATAAGCACTTTAAAATATATCTTTGGTTATTTACAATGTGTCTGGTGATGTTTTTGTTGTCGGACATATTTTGATTATAAAAAATTGAAAAAAAAAAGGTGAGACACAGTTATATGCTTTGATCCCAGTGCAACCCTTATAGATAGAAAATAGTACTAGTGAAATAATATTTACGATGGGAAAAATACCATTCTCATATAAACATATAATTTTTTATTTTTTTCATTATTAATAATTGTATTATATTAACTGGACTATCTCTAGAAGAGCCAAGTGATGCACTACATACCCTTGAGAGCGATCAAGGATTTTATATTTCTCATCATACAATATATTTATATGATTGTAAACATTTTTAGCATAGATTGTGAGAATGGGAAGAGTGTTTATAAAGGCAATATCGAATGCAATCATGTTAACCATGGTGATCAATCTCTCTATGGTGCCATGAAGTGGCGTGAATTAATTTTCATTAATTTTTCTAATTTCCATCCAATGGGCGGTTGAAGACATGCTTGACAAGACAAGTACCTTCAATGAATAAATGGTGGTAAACAATATAATTGCAAATTAATGGTCTCACTATGCCATGGTAACAAACAAATACAAATATTAAACGCTATCATAGCCATGTTTTAGGTGTATGATTCCTATAAGTATGAAAATCGGAATATTCCCATTCAATACAAAAAATTATTGAACATAAACATTTTAATACCTCTATAGAAATAGGATACCTAACCATGTCAATGGAAGATAAAAAAAAGTTTGTTTGTATGAGAATGGGCGTATGACAATTTTAATCATTGTAATATAAGCAATATTTAACATATTATTTTCAATAACTCTATGAAGGCTGTGAGAATGGGCACATGTTCACCATAAAAAAAGATACATTTAATTGAATGATATTCTTTTATGATTCCAATATGAGAACCAGAATTTTCTCATTTGGTAGGATTGTTTCATCTTGTGAAACACAAGATTTGAAGAAATTTTTTGATATATTATTTGATCTCTCCACTTTTTCTAGTCTTGCTTTCCACATTGGGCTCCTTTATTTCATAAGACCACTTCCTTATCTATGATCTTATTTTATTGTGTATTGTTTATACTTTTTATTTTGTGTTCTCTCTTTCGTTGGACTATTTTGGCTTGTGAAAAAAAGTTAACAAGAAAATTTATGAGAAATACTAAACTAATCATAGGAATGATTTTATCTAACTCTTCTCTGTTGATTTATTTTGAGATGAAGAATATCATATGGTTTTATTTCCCTTGCATGATGGAGAATTGCCCATTGTGAAAAACTTTATTTTTATCTCTAATCTTATTCCATAATTCCTATATGAGAATGGGCATATTCCCATTGTATATTCCCACTCTCACATAGGAATCATAACATAATAATAGAGAAAAATTTTGTTTCACAATTTTAGAATGTAGTAAATTCTATATCTATTCTTCTATGATCCCTTTGTGAGAATGGTCATATAACCATTCTCACATATGAATCATAATAGAAAAATATAAAATTAAATTTTATTTATATTGATTCTTGTGATTTATTTTGAGATGAAGAATATCATCTAGTTACTTTTCCTTACATGATAGTGAATTGGCTGATGTAAAACAAAGTAAAATTTATCTCTATTATTTTATGATTCATATATGAGAAATGGAATATGTCCATTCACATATAGAAATATATATTGAATTAAATAATTTAGAGAGCTATATAAAGGCTTCGATAATGGGAAATTGTCCATTCTGAAACAAAATAGATTTTATCTCTATTAATTCATGTGATGATGTATTATTTTTTGTTTATGTAAAATAATGACTGTGAAATAATCTTATTTAATGTTGACATTTGTATCATTATTAGATGATACTATTACCTTGTTTTCTATATTGATTATTGTGATGATGAATGACTTTATTTCTGGCTTACCACATTTATAGTTTTCTATACGATTATAGAAATTAGGTAGTAAATATTTTTTTTGCAACAGAGATTGCATTATTACCTTGTTCATTGATATTATGTACTACATAGATAAAAATGATAGTTAACCATTTTGTAATCTTCATTTCCTAATAAATCACCATGTTTATTGATAGTATGTACTATGTAGATAAAAAGGATAGTTAACCATTTTGTAATCTTCATTTACTAATAATTCAACATGATTATGAGTTGAAAATTCATGTCAGTTCATTGAAGTGATATGAATACAATTTATTATTTTCGTATCATATCTAGGAATCAAAGTAATTATTACAAAGGGATATGTTGGATTTGGTACACCTTCAAAGGCAGTGATTTTGGGTAAGTGCCCATGCTAAAAAAAGTAAACATTATCTCTACTCTCTTTATTTTACTTATTCACACAATAATGGAATTTTTCTTATGAATCATATTAAAGAGAATATGCATATTTCTATTCTTCGTTTTCTAATGTTATCTTTGTAATTATTTTTATGATATTTTTAGTTATTCATGCTTATCTCTAGTATGAACAATAAATAACATTTTTTAAATGATTCCCTAATAAGAATAGAAAAATGCCCATTCTAAAATAAATATTAAAGAGAATACACATATGCCATTTTTACATATTCTAATTTTAGCAATATTAAACTTAATATTTGAGATACCACTATAATGGATATGAGAATGAGAATAAGACTACTAAATACAAGACATAAATTCTCAACTTCCCACTCTATAATACATATTTAACAGCTGTGAGGGGGAATCTTCCCATTTAATACAAGACAAAACACAATTATTTGTTTTGAAATGAGCATACGCCCATGGGAATCCTATATGAGAATATAGGATCAAAAATGTGATGCGCATTCAATATAAAACAAAAAAAATTGTATACAAAATGAAACAATTTTGTTTTCATGAGAATGGGCATATGTCCATCCTAAACATTTTAATACAAGCAATGTTGATTTTATGAGATTGATCATCTTATTCCTATTTATACCTATTTAAAAATTGTGAGACTGTTTAATTCATACTCTTCTTAGTATTCTTCTATTATTTCTATCTACCCAAGAAATTATTCTATGATTCATACATGAGAAGGGGCATCTTCCCATTCAATAAAATACAATGCAAAAAAGTTACATCTATTTCAGAACTTTTAACAAGATGTGATATTGGGTGCACCTCTAAAAAACGTAAAAATGTGATTCCCATTCAATACAAAATGAAATAATTATGTTTTAATGAGAATAGGCTTATTTCCATTCTAAAAATTGTAATACAAGCAATGTTGAGAATGGGTGTGTAGGTGCCATTTTTGAGCTTACATAGTGTGCCCTAATTTTTCATATCCAATTTTTCTCAGAAATATTTTATCTCCCAAAATTGGTAGTTTGCAATTCGTCCCATCCAATTGAATGTTTTAAAATGCTTGTAAAATTGTTGTTTTTCCATGCTTTAAAAGAAAAATCCATGTGTGCCCTTATTTGTGTCCTAAATTTTCCAAATCTGCAAGCTCCGCCATTTTCCCTTTTTGCCCAATTGTGAAAAATTGAATTTGAATAATTCATACTCATTTGTATTTGAGAATCTAGTCCCAAGGTCAAAAATAATGTCAAATCATGCTTCAGTTGAGTAAAAATCAAGAAATTTGCAATCCTTGTTGAAAAATTTGATTTCTAGGGCATCCTTTATATTTTCCATTGTTTGACGGTCAGACGAGCGTCTTTTTCCCGTTAAATTCATCCTCTCCATGCAAGGTAAATGTGGAATATTTTGACTAGCTAGGGGATTGGTGGGTGGTGGGGTTTCCTTAGGAAATATTTCTTTCATTATGAAAAATTCTCAAAATCAAATTTCAGCTCGAAGGCCCATACCGAATAGGGAGAAGACACATGGGATGGAGGGCATATGGATGGTGAGGGGACTTGGAGAATTTTGATGTTTTTTTTCTCAAAGTGATGAAGTGAATTTTTGGCCCGATGCCCCACAGCCAATGGGAAGAGGACACATGTCTAAAATTTGCAAAAATGACGGAAGGGGCCGAGGGAAAACTTGGTGATTTTTGCTTTGTTTTCTAAAGGTGAAAATTGAATTATAGCCCTACTCCAATCAGATAGAGACACGTGTCCAAAAGTTTATAGGTCAAATGCCTTGTATAAATTTTTGATCAAAATGAAGAGGTGGAGGTTCAGACCTTGGGGGGCACTTTGGAAATTTTGCATTCTTTGGCAAAATGTTTTAAAGTTAAATCTATGAGTGCATCCCCAACAGGGTTAAAATATTAGGCTTGTGTGGGATTGCAGGCCTTCAGAGGTAAAAGAGAAATTTTGCATTTTTTGGCAAAGGGAGCTAAAGTGCAAATGAGAGGCATGCCTCCGTAATGAATCTGAGATGGACATGTGGCACATTTTAAAGTGTTAAAGGGTGGCACAGGTCAACGTTCAAATTTGTGAATTTTCAAAAAATTGCAAAAAGGGTTTAAAGGAAGAAAGGGAAAGTTGGACCTGTAGTGAATAGGAGATGGACACATTGAAAGGGAGAAAACTGGGGTGCGGACCTGTGGGGAAAAATGTGAAATTTTTCCCAAAAATCCAAAAAATGGAAAAATTGATAGAATCGGTCCGCAATTTTCAATGGGGCCCACATATGGACACGTGGCAGGTCTAAGGGAGAAGTGGGGAAATTTTACAAAATTTTCCAAAACTTTAAAAAGGTTGTAAAATTATTTTTTGAAGTATGGGCCCGATCCAGTCACATTTTGACACGTGTCCTGCCTTGTCCAAAGGTTAAAAAGGTAATTTTGAGCTTATTTATAGATCTCATTTTCCATGTGGAGGATGGACATTTAAAGTTGATACAAAATCGATGGTTACTGTGCATCCATCTATTTTGGCCACCATAGGAGCTCCAAGAAACTTAGAATCATGATTTCTTCATCAAATTTCATCGAATCTTATATGATTTTGTGTTGTCTTGGCCTTCTGGGATCACTGAAATCATTTTCATGGCTTAATTCCTTGATATAGAGTGTTTTCGATATAATTTTTTATCAACCTCGTAAAAAACATGAAAGTCAGATCTAGAAATTATAGAAGTGAATTTTAAAAGGTAAAAAGGTAAAAATGATGAGTGAAAGGTGTCTACATACCTCAATGATGAAAAACGTACCTCCAGGATGGATAATGATCCAAATTTAGTAATGATTTAAAATGTTTGGCACACCTGGCATTCATCAAATGTTTTTCTATTTGATGTCCCTTTCTATAAATCATGAAGAGTTGTTGTAACAGAATTGATCCCATAGCATATTATTTTGTTGGGAAAGAAGGCTTGAATGTGGCATGAGATATATAATGCATTTTTGGAAAAATTGTAGAAGGGGGGAGAGTGGAAAATTATGGGAAAATTATGAGAGAAGGCTCATTTTCTGAGAAATCCACCAAAGAACCAAGTTAATGTCTCATATGTTGGAAATTCATGTATGTGAGTTGGTTACAAGTGTATAGCCATCATACAACTCTGAGATTGTTCACATAACTTTCCCCTGCTGTTGAATCTAACAAGTTTTGAATTAAATATGTGTTTCTCTTTGGGAAATATGATGTTTGTTATCAATTTTAAATTCTTGCAAATAAATTTTATTGTTCTTGCTGCAATCTTGCATTGAAAGTCTTTAGAAATCACATAGAATCTCCATTTCCTGTTGATATGCAGTGGCATTTGCAATCTCATATCTAGAAGTCCTTCATCTAATAAGGAGATAAATAAATTTAAAATCACTTTACCTTCCTTGACTGCAGAGATTTCTTGTAAGCCTTTGGGGGTACCTCAAGCGTGGTTTGATCATGGATTTTTGTTTTTAATTGAGTTCTTTACTTCAATATTTTTTGGTGGGTTCTTAAATATTGTGTGAAGAGTGAAACTTGGGCCTCCATTTGTGCCTCTTCTTGTTGAAGGAACATTTTGATTATCTGATGCATTTCTTCTGATAGCTGCTCAAGTATTGGAGAGATTGTTAAAGATCTGATCTATCCCTAATTTGTCTTGTCAATTACCCACCAAAAATCATCTAAACAATCAAGATCCTACCATGTACTATCCCTTATTTACATTTGTATACTCACAAGAGATCAAACGCCATTTGCAAAAGTATGCATAACAGATCAAGATTTCCAATGTCTCTGGTAACCTTTACCTTGTTTTGAGAACATACCCATGTTTTGAGAAATGACAACTCGTGAGATTTCATATTTGCGGTGTTGATCATGTTTTAATCAAGGTCTCCATCATAGAATTTAAATTAGAGAGAAGGACATCTTCATCTCCTTCACCATTACAAGGTTACAAAATAGGTCCTATTACTTTGGTTGCAAGGCACAACCTAAAACAACTAGGACAAGATCAAGTCCTATTGGAGTGCTATCCATTTCTCCACAAAACTTGAGTGCTATCTAGACCATATCCCTTGCTACCAATGAAATACAACATGGTCTGATATGTCCTTAAGTTCCATGACATATCTATGGTGCTGCTTAGACTGAAAAGGAGAACAAATTTGGATACCAACACGAGTGACGCCGTTTCCGGGGACTTCTTGTATTTTATTGGTGTTTTTGAAGTGTTTGAAGAGTTTGAGCATTTATATATCCAATTATTTGATTTGATACATTGTTAAAATATCATTCTATACTTCAGATCTGCAAGTTTTAAGCAAAAATTTCAAGCTTTGTTTTCCTTTTCTCATTTCCCAGCAGTTTGTACACTTTGGTTGCATTATGTTTGATTTATCTAAGAAGAAGAAGGTCTGATTTATAAGGATTTGCAAAGTTTCCAGTGTTAGTAAAATTTTTTAAAGATTATTTTAGTGCATTATTACACAACTAAGTTGAAATTCCTTAGTGGTGGCTCCATGTTGATTTGATCTAGAAAATACCAGTGTCTTAAGTTTTTTGTCATTTTTTTTGTGTTGTTGATCTCTAAAAAAATAGAGGGAAGAAGATCTCTCTTCCTTAGAGACTCTGCAAAGAAATTGTTCTCAGATTCAAGAAACTCAGAGTTGGAAGGGAGAAGAGTTTGGAAAGTGGTTAAAGGTCAGACATCAGGAAAAGATATAGCCATTGGTGAGAGAGATCAGCCTTTGGCAGAGGATTATCACTCTTCTTCAAGTGATTTTGATTCAATCAATCCTCTCATAAACCTGTTTGCCTCAGCTATTGAAGGCCCTTCTGCTGTACTTGGTAATCTCCTTCTCCAATCTGCACCTCTATGTTTTAATTTGAGTAACACTTTCCAAGAAAATCAGCACTTAGAGAATACCAATCTTATGAATCACATTATTGAGTCCCAAAGACCTTGCACTCCTCATCAGCTTGTTTCACCTCCAAGATCTCCTCCAATAAACAATATGGATCAGCCTAGACCTCCATTTTTTGTTAATACCTTTGGTCCTATAAATTTTAGAGGAATGGATGATTACTCGAATGGTGTCCCACAAAATGTCAGAAATAGATTGCCAAAATTTTAGGGTAACAATGTTATTATTGGTGATCAGCATCTCAAAATTTTTGATAATATGATGGAATATTTTGATATAGAGTTTGAAGATGTGTATATTAATTTGTTTATTCATACACTAGAAGAAGATACTAGGGATTGGTACAAGGCTTTACCTGATAATTCTATTGATTCATGGACTGAAATGAAAAATACATTTAGGTTGCAATATGGTGACAAGACTGACCCTAGATTCCTTTTATCTGAGTTTGAGAATATCAAGAAGAACCCTAATGAATCAGTCCATGACTTCAACACAAGGTTTAACAAAACTTTGAGAAGGCTTCTAGTTAATTAGATGCCTTGTGATGAATCTTGTTTAATCAAATATGTAGATGCATTTGATAAGAAGGTGGCCTATTACTTGAGAGACAAGAACCCAACCAATCTAAGACAAGCTTTCTCTATGGCACTTCAAATTTATAATAATATCAAAGCAATTGGGAAACCTCTCAAGAGAGATGGTGTAAAATTGATAAACCCTGAAAAACCTTAAGCTAGTAAAGGTGTTGATTTAAAAAAGGTTGTGAAAACTTTGGTAGGGGTTTTCAAAGAAATCTCATACAAATTAGCCCAGGCTAAGAAGGGAATTGTGTAGATGTCACAAGGTCAGCCTAGGAAGAAAGCAAAAGATAGATTTGGTAATCATCTTAGAGGTTATCAAAGGGTAGATGATAGAGGGAAAGGACCTACGAGGTCTGCAACCAGACATCCTCAAGCGCGTGAAGGAAGAATGTTGCCTAATCCCTTAACTACTAGGGTTGCTGTTGTTGAGGAGGTTGCTAATATTGACTAGTGTGATAGATGTTTTATTCCTCATCCTCCATGTGAAGTGGACCAATAGGTTGATGAAGTTGATAATGAGGATGGAGCTGATGATGATATTTGCATGATGGGTTGTTCTTCAAGCTCACAAGGAGGAGTAACATCTACTAAAGTAATAAGTGCTAGGAATGCTACTACCTTTTGGGATTGCATCAAATGGGTACATTTTTTTCTTCCCTCTCATACTCTTGAAGTTGATGTAGTGCAAGATTTTAAATTTCCTCACAATGAATTTGAATACTTAAGAGCTTTGATGATTAAGAAGTATGATGGTGGTATCCCTTCGGAGGAAGATAAACAGTTGTTGATGAATGTTGTTGTAGCTCAAGAGAAAGATTATAACACTAGAAGCATGGTTGTTAAGGGAAGTGGGCCTCAAGCCAAACCTAAAACACCCTTGCTCACAAGCATTCCAAAATAATATCCCAGGAAAGAAACACTTGTTAAAAGCTTTGTTGTCCTAAGCAAAAATTACAATCCTCATCATGCCCAAGTTGCCAAGAATCCTTCGCCATTTGATGAATCTACTTGTTTCCCTTCCAGTGATTTCTTACCAAAGAATGTTCCATATGACATAGCCCAAGTATTGAGTCAAATTAAAGTAAGTGTTCTAATAATTGAGTTGCTTAGAATCCCTGAGCATAAGAAGTGAGCATTTGAATATTTGGGATTGAAAGAAGAGAAGGTTACTCCAAGTAGAAATGTAAATGTTGTTGAAACTCCACCTTAGATCATTTTTGACTTTGAAACACCATCAGCAGTAGAAGATCTTGGAGATAAACCTGAGGTATATTTTGGGACATATTTGGTTGATTCCCAATTGAATTTTAATCCATTCTTTACAACTTTACTCATAAAAGATAGGCTACTTCACAATTGTATGTTTGATTCCTATGCATCATGTAATGTCATGCCCCTAGAATTCATGAATGAGTTGGATATCAAAGTGACAACTTCCTATGGGAAGTGTACTACTATGGATTCAAGGGAAGTGTAGGTAGTTAGTTGTGTGAAGGGTTTAGTAGTGCAACTTGTAGCCTACTCGGGTAAAAAATTGAAAATTGATGTTGTAATTGTTGACTGCCCTGTCAAATGGGGTATGATTTTGTCAAAAAAGTGGGCTATAAGTGTTGGTGGTAGCATTCATATGGATATTTATTTGACCACCATTCCTATTGAGGGAACCCTTGTCAAACCTTATGGTGAAAAGAAGATGGTGCACCTAATTGAAGATCCCAACAATGCTTCCTATGAAGTGTTGTTTGTTGATGTAGATACTGAGAATTTCACTGGCTTTGGTAATGGAAAAAAATACAAGATGGATAAATCAAGGTTCCTTGATAGGGTAGGTTCCCCTTGGACTTTTCTATTTGATGGAGCTTGCTCCAAATTTGGGAATGGTGCTGATATATTTCTTCTTTCTCCTAGTTTGGAAGAATTTGGTTTTTCTTTCAAACTTAATTTTGAATGCACTAACAACGTGGCTGAGTATGAGGTGTTGTTGTTGGGATTAAGAATTACATGGAAGTATGGGGTGAAAGATATTGTTGCAAAAGGAGACTCAGATCTGGTTGTCAAACAAATAAGAAAACTGTATGCTACAAAAAATCAGCGTATGAAACACTATAAGCATGCAGTTTGGGATCTAATTAAAATGTTTGATTCCTTTAACATTTTTTATCATGACATAGGTCTCAATGCTTCTGCTAACAATTTGGTAGTGTTGGGTTCTAGATTTGAAGTTTGCACCATTTCACCTTATTGTGAGTACAATGTTAAAGTGTTGACTAGGCCAGTTGTCCCTTACAACATCAAGCATTAGTAGGTGTTTGATGATGATTCTCAAGTGATAAGGTTCTTACAAAACCAAGGTGATTTTGTAAATAAGAATATTGATTGAGAGCCAATGGTATGCATGAATGAAGGAAGAGAAACTTTTTTTGGAAAAGATATCATCCAATTGAAAACAAACACCATTTCTAGAGGTCTTGTTGCACTTGAGTCAAACTTTAACAATGATGATTACATTATAAATAGAAACATGTCTACCTCAAGGGATGTGGAAGAGCATGACTTGGGAACAAAGGAAAAAACAAGTAAGGTCTAGTTGGGTAGCAATTTAAGTAAAGAAGAAAAATAGTCATATGCCCAAATTTTGAAAAAATACCAAGACTGTCTTGCTTGGTCATATTCAGAGTTGAAAGTGTATAGAGAAGGTTTATTTCAGCATGAGATCCCCCTTGCAACAAATTCCAAACCATTCAGAAAGAGGAAAAGGCCAGTTAATCCACTTATCTCCATGAAAATGTAAGAGGAATTAAGGAAGTTGAGAGATGGAGGTATTATTCAGCCTACTAGGTATTCATCTTGGGTTGTAAACCTTGTTCCAGTCAGAAAGAAGAACAGAGACATAAAAATTTGTGTAGATTTTAGAAATCTAAAAAAAGCATCCATGAAGAAAAAATATCCCTTACCAAATATGGAAAATATGTTACAACTTGTGATAGGGTCTGAATTGCTTTCTACATTGGATGGTTTCTTTGGATATAATCAAGTGGTTATCAAAGAATCAGAAAGACTTAAGACAACATTCACTACTCCTTGCATAAAATATGTTTTTGTTAGGATGCCCTTTGGTTTGATTAATGCTGGCACCACTTTTTAAAGAGCAATGAATGTTTCTTTTTCTGGTTACATCAATGACTTTATTGCAGTTTACCAAGATGATGTAGCTATATTTTCAAGGCAGAGAGGTGATCATTTATAGCACTTGGAGAAGATGTTGATAAGATGTAGGGAGTATGGCATTTCTCTTAATCAAAAGAAGTGTCATTTTGGCATGTAAAAGGCCAAGTTGCTTGGTCACATTGTGTCAAAAGATGGTGTTATGATAGACCCTGAGAGGGTGGAAGCAATCAGTAAGGTACCTATCCCAAGAACCAAGAAAGGCATTCAGTCTTTCTTTTGTCAGATTAATTTTATTAGAAGGTTTGTTTCCAACTTTACTAAACCAACTCTTCCAATCATGAGCATGCTAAAGAAAGACCAAGTTATTAGGTGGGAGGAGACTGTCATTCAAGATTTTGAAGGAATTAAGGATGCACTTAAACATGCACCTGTTTTAGGAGCCCCAAACTATAAGAGGAATTTCCAAATCTTTTCCTTTGCCTCTGAATATACCATTGCTTTTTTTTTGTTGCAAAAGGATGAGAATGGGGCTGAGAGGTCTATTTCCTTCTTTAGTAAGGATTTACAAGTAGCTCAGATGAAGTATACAATCATGGAGAAACAAGCATTTTCCTTGGTGAAAGCAACAAATGTTTTCAGACCTTATATATTGAGTTCAAAAGTTGTTGCTTATGTTCCTCACACCATGGTGAAGGATATCTTATCAGAAATGGAGATCTTGAGTAAAAGATGTATATGGGTAAACAAAATGCAGGAGTATGATATGGACATCCAAACTACAAAGTTGGTAAGAGGTTTGGGTCTTGCTAAGCTCATGGCTGAGAACAACTTGCAGAATGTGGAAGTGAATCAGCTAGAGGAAGAAAGGGTAGATGTACTTGCAAAGTTGGTAAATTCTGAGTGGTACAAGGATGTAATCTTTTACCTTAGACACCTTTGTTGTGTTGATCATTTAAATAAAAATTAGAAAAGAGCCCTCAAGCTGGCTTCTCAAAGATATATCATCACAGACCTTAGGCTAGCTTTGAAGAACCCTGAAGGTGTCCTCTTGAAATGCATACCTGAAGATGAAGATCCTAAGATAGTTGCTGATTTCCATGGGGGAGTTTGTGGAGGACACTTTGTTGGAAGAGTAATAACACATAAGATTTTGAGAGCTAGTAATTTGTGGCCTTCTCTCTTCAAAGATGCAACCCAGCTGGTTAGAAAATGTGATAGTTGCCAACATTTCTTTGGAAGATTGAAAGTTCGAGGCTCCCTTCCTTTGCATCCTATATCATTTGAAGCTCCTTTCAAGCAATGGGGGGTGGACTTCATTGGTGAGATTTTAGATCCTTCTAGTGCTGGACATAAGTGGATTCTTGTTGCCACTGATTAGTTTACAAAGTGGGTAGAGAAAATCCCCACCAAGAAGGCAACACACCAAATAGTTATGGATTTCTTGTTCAATCAAATCATATGCAAATTTTATGTCCTAGTCAAGATTGTAGCTGATAATGCCATGTGCTTTAAAGCCCAACCTTTAATGGTAATGTGTAATGTTCCATGACCATTGCATTCTTCATCTTGCTCCAAACGATCAAGGCCAAGATTGACCAAGCTGTCAAGTGATGTTGTGCCCTATTGCTATTTATTGGTGGTGAATTTGCTGTTGTTTGGTGATTTTGATTCTATTTTTTGGCTGGGATGACCAGTGGTGGATCCCTCTTGTTCGTTTTTTATCTCTTTTGCTCTTTATCAGATCATTGTTTGTCTTGATCTTGTTTTTCTCCCTATATTGTATTATCTGGATGTTGAGCCTCCTAGTCTATGGTGTTTATCCTATCTAGGTTTCTCTTCTTTTGGTATATGGATTTTGAGCCTTTTTGTATACAAGGTATAGTCCCTTCAAAACTATTTACCCATAAAAAAAATGTGCAATGAATATGGAATTAATCTGACTTATTATTCAAACTATAACCCCCAAGGGAATAGACAAGCTAAGTCCAGTAATAAGAAATTGATGAAAATCATAAGAAGAACCTTGGAATTGAACAAGAAGAAAGGGGGTGAGCAATTGAAGTTTGAAGTTTGGGCTGATGGAATAACTCTTAAAAGAGCTACTGGTAAAATCCCATTTGAATTGGTGTATGGAACTCAGGCCTTATTGCCCTTACATCTACAATTATCTTCATTTCAGCCTACCCAATAGTTGGAAGATGAAGATCATGGCCCATATGAATAAAGGATCAATCATATTATTGAGCTTGATGAGGAGAGAAGAGCATCCCATCAAAGACATATCAGATTTAAAGAGAAATTGAAGAGATTGTTTGACAAGAAGTTCATTCCTAAAGCCTTCAATGTTGGAGATCTGGTCTTGTTGTGGGATAGTAGGAATGAAGACAAGGGAAATCATGGAAAATTTGATGCATTATGGCTAGGTTCTTATGCCATTGATATCAAGATTGGTGAACATACCTTTTCTCTCATGGATTTAGATGGGGAATTGTTGGAGCTTCCTGTTAATGGAAAACATTTAAAAAATTTCTTGGATTAATCCCCAAGTTGAGGTATGCACAAATTGTACAGTATTATATCCTTTTTTTTCTTTGTTTGTGGTGTGTGGTTTGCCCTTCATTCTTGGCAGCCATTCTAGTTGTTTTCTCGGTTCATTTTTTGGTAGTGGTTCTTGTTTTTGCTGCCTTACGTGTTGACTCCTTTGCCCAATGGATTGTTTGGCACTTGGTCTAAGTTTTTTCCTTGTGGCACTCATTGGGAGTGCCCATCCCCAAACAAGAGCCAATGTTGGTGCCATTTTTGAGCTTGCATAGTGCACCCTAATTTTTCATATCCAAATTTGCTTAGAAAAATTTTATCTCCCAAAATTGGTGGTCTACAATTTGTTCCCTCTAGTTGAATGTTTTAAAATGTCGTAAACTTGTTGTTTTACCCTGATTTAAAAGAAAAATCCATGTGTTCCCTTATTTGTGCCCTAAATTTTCCAAATCTGCGGGCTCTGCCATTTTCCCTTTTTTTCCTTAGATCGTGAAAAATCAAATTTGATTAATTCATACTTGTTTGCATTTGAGAATCCAGTCCCAAGGTAAAAAATAATGTCAAATCATGCTTCAATTGATTAAAAATCAAGAAATTTGCAATCCTTGTTGAAAAATTTGATTTCTAGGGCATCCTTTAAATTTTCCACATTTTGACAATCAGACGGGCATCTTTTTACCGTCAAATTCATCCTCTACATGCAAGGGCAACATGGCACATTTTGATTGGCAAGGGGATTGGCGGGTGGTAGGGTTTCCTTAGGAAATTTTGCTTTCATAATGCAAAATTTTCAAAATCAAATTTCAGCCCGAAGGCCCACAGTGAATATGGAGAATACACGTGGCACGAAGGGCATATATGGATGGCAAGGGGACTTGGAGAATTTTGATGTTTTTCGTCTCAAAGTGATGAAGTGAATTTTTGGCTTGATACCCCGTAGCCAATGGGAAGAGGACACATGTCCAAAATTTGCAAAAATGAAGGAAGGGGCTGAGGGAAAACTTGGTGATTTTTGCTTTGTTATCTAAAGGTGAAAATTGAATTATAGCCCCGCTCTAATCAGATAGAGACATGTGTCCAAAAATTTAGAGGTCAAATGCCTTGTACAATTTTTTGATCAAAATGAAGAGGCCGAGGTTCAAACCTTAGGGGGCACTTTGGAAATTTTGCGTTCTTTGGAAAAAAAAATTTAAGTTAAATTTATGAGTGTATCCCCGACAGGGTTAAAATTTTAGGCTTGTGCGGGATCACGGGCCTTCAGAGGTAAAAAATAAATTTTGCATTTTTGGCCAAGGGAGCTAAAGTGCAAATGAGAGGCATGCCTCCATAGCCAATCCGAGATGGACACGTGGCACATTTTAAAGTGTCAAAGGGTGGCACAGGTCAACGTTGAAATTTGTGAATTTTCAAAAAAATTGCAAAAAGGGTTTAAAGGAAGAAAGGGAAAGTTGGACCTGCAATGAATATGACATGGACACGTGGAAAGGGAGAAAATTGGGGTGCGGGACTGTGGGGAAAAATGTGAAATTTTTCCCAAAATCCAAAAAATGGAAAAATTGATAGAATCGGTCCGCAGTTTTCAATGGGGCCTACATATGGACACGTGGCGGGACTAGGGGAGAAGCGGGGAAATTTTGCAAAATTTTCCAAAACTTTAAAAAGGTCGTAAAAGCATTTTTGGAAGTATGGGCCCAATCCAGTCATGTTTTCACACGCATCCCACCTTCTCCAAAGGTTAAAAAGGTAATTTTGAGCTTATTTCTAGATCTCATTTTCCACATGAAGGACAAACATTCAAAGTTGATACAAAATGGACAATTACTGTGCATCCATCTATTTTGGCCATCATGGGAGCTCCAGGAAACTTGGAATCATGATTTCTTCATCAAATTTCATCAAATCTTATATGATTTTGTGTTGTCTTGGCCTTCTGGGATCACTAGCATCATTTTCAGGGCTTAATTCCTTGATCTAGAGTGCTTTCGATATAATTTTTTCCCACGACCGAAAAAATTTGAAATACAGATTTGGAAATTACAGAAGTGAATTTGGAAAGGTAAAAAGGTAAAAATGCTAAGTGAAAGGTTTTTACATACCTCAATGATGAAAAACTTTCCTCCAGGATGGATAATGATCCAAATTTTGTAATGATTTAAAATTTTTGGCACACCTAGCGTTCATCGAACATTTTTCTGTTTGATGTTCCTTTCTATAAATCATGAAGATTTGTTGTAATAGAATTGATCCCATAGAATATTCTTTTGTTGGGAAAGAAGGCTCCAATGTGGCATGAGATATATAATGCATTTTTGGAAAAATTGTAGAAGGGGGGAGAGTGGAAAATTATGGGAAAATTCTGAGAGAAGGCTCATTTTATGAGAAAGCCACCAAAGAAACAGGTTAATGTCTCATATGTTGGAAATTCATGTATGTGAGTTGGTTACAAGTGTATAGCCATCACACAGCTCTGAGATTGTTCATATAACTTTTCCCTGTTATTGAATCTAACAAGTTTTGAATTAAATATGTTTTTCTCTTTGGGCAATATGATGTTTGTTATCAATTTTAAATGCTTGCAAATAAATTTTATTGTTCTTGTTGCAATCTTGCACTGAAATTCTATAGAAATCACACAAAATCTTCATTTCTTGTTGATAGTGCAGTGGCATTTACAATCTCATATCCGGAAGTGCCTTCATCTGATAAGGAGATAAACAAATTTAAAATCATTTTACCATCCTTGACTGCAAAGATTTCTTGTAAGCCTTTGGGGGTACCTCAGGCATTGTTTGATCATGAATTTTTGTGTTTAATTGAATTCTTTACATCAAGCTTTTATGGTGAGTTCTTAAAGATTGTGTGAAGAGTGCAACCTAGGCCTCCATTTGTGCCTCTTCTGGTTGAAGGAACATTCTGATTATTGTTAGAGTAGGTATTTACCTTAGTTCATGTTCACCTAGGTACATTATTTACCTTTATTGTATTTATCCTCACCCACTTATGTGTGTGGGTATTTCTTTTTATTTATTTAGATTTTAGGAGATATTATCTAGTTGTTAGGTATAGTTCTTTCCTTGATCTATGGTATTGACTAATTCTTTCCTAGATCTATGGTATTGACTAGATCCTTGATGTCTAGTTCTCTCCTAAATCTATGGTCTTGACTAGTTCTTTGATGACTAGTTATTTTCTTGATTTATGACTTGATCTATGACCTTGACTGGTTCTTAGATTGTTATTCCTTGCCTATTTAAGCAAGGCTCATTCTCAACGTATTGCATTGAATTCCATAATAATATATGATATTGTTGCTCATTTATTTGCAAAGGTTTATGTAAAGTTATTCTGGCGAATTGTTTTCATCTTATAGATCGTGGTGTTTGATTAGCATCTGTGTTCTTGGCTTGGTACGATCTGGTTATCGTTCCTTTCAATTATCTAAGGCATTTCTTCTGATAGTTTCTCAAGTATTGTATAGATTGTTAAAGATCTGATCTATCCCTAATTTGTCTTGTCAATTCCCCACTAAAAATCACTTAAACAATAAAGATCCTACCATGTACTATCCCTGATTTGCATTTCTATATTCACAAAAGATCAAAGTCCATTTGTAAAAGTATGCATAACAGATCAGAATTTTCAATGTCTCTAGTAACCTTTGCCTTGTTTTGAGAACATACCCATGTTTTGAGAAGTGACAACTCATGAGAGTTCAGATCTGGGGTGTTGATAATGTTTTCATCAAGGTCTCCATCATAGAATTTCAATTAGAGAGAAGGACATCTTCATCTCCTTCACCATTACAAGGTTACAAAATAGGTCCTCTTACCTTGGTTGCAAGGCACAACCTAAAAAAACTAGGACAAGATCAAGTCCTATTGGAGTGCTATCCATTTCTCCACAAACTTGAGTGCTATCCAGACCATATCCCCAGCTACCAACGACATACAAGATGGTCTAATCTATCCTTAAGTTCCATGACATATCTATAGTGCTACTCAGACTGAAAAGGAGAACACATTTGAATACCAATAGGGTGCACCTCTAAAAAAAGTAAAAATGTGATTTGCATTCAATATAAAAAAAAGAAATTGTTTGCATGAGAATGGACATATGTCCATTCTAAACCTTGTAATACAAGCAATGTTGATTCTATGATTCCTACATGAGAAGGGGCATTTTCCCATTCAATAAAAGATAATGCAAAAAAGCTACATCATTTTCATTATTCTTTTAACAAGATGTGAGAATGGGTGCACCTCCAAAATAAAAAAAATTGATTATTACTATCATAAAGTGCTTATGCCCATTCTAATCATTATAATACAAGTAATATTTTTTTTTGAGAATGGGCATTTGCACAGTTGTTATTGAATAATAATTTTTTTATGAGAATGGGCACATTCTCATACAAGAAATATTATTTGTGATTCCTATCTACCAAAAATAAGGATTCCTATATTAGAATTGGTATCTTCCCATTCAATATAAGACAGTGCAAAAAAGATCCATAAATTTCATAGCTCTTATAACAAGATGTGAGAATGGGTGCACATTTTAAAACAAATTAAATTTTATTATTCCTTTAAAAAAGGGCATATTCCCATTCTAATTAGGCATATTCACATTCTTAACATTATAATACAAGTAATATGGGTTATTTTAGAATGGGCATGTGCCCATTCTAAACATTTTCATACAAGAAATACTGATTTTTATGATAGTGGGAATGTGCATTTTCTCCACATTCTCATACAAGAGATAGTGTTTTTGATTCCTATCTTACTATGCAGGACTTTTATGACTCCTATATGAGAATGGGTTTCTACCCATTCAATAAAAGACAATGTAAAAAAGATAAACATTATAATACAACTAAAAAAAATTAGAATGGGCATTTTCACGGTCATGATTAAATAATATTTGTTTTATGAGAATGGGCACATTCTCATACAAGAAATATTGTTTGTAATTCCTATCTACTAAAACTAAGGATTCCTATCTAATAATTGGCATCTACCCATTCAATACTAGATAATGCAAAAAATATCCATCAATTTCATATCTCTTATACCAAGATGTGAGAATGGGAGCACATTCTAAAACAAAGTAAATTTGATTATTCCTTTCAGAAAGGGCATATCCCCATTCCTATCAAGCATATGCATAGTTCTAAACATTATAATACAAGTCATATGTTTTTTTAGAATGGCAATTGCCCATTATAAACATTCTCATACAAGCAATACTAATATTTATGATAGTGGGCATGTGCATTTTCTCCACATACTCATACAAAAAATAAATTATTTTTTATTCCTATTTGCCCATGTAGGCCTTTTATGATTTCTATATGAGAATGGGCATATGCCCATTTAATACAAGATAATGTAAATATGCTCAATCAATTTCATAACTTTATACAAGCCATGAGAATGGATGCCCATTATAAAACATAGTAAATAGGAATGACAATAAATTCTACTATTTAAAATTTCAGGATTTCGTTATTGTTTTTGATTCCTATCTGCCCATGCAGGAATTTTATGATTCCTATATGAGAATTAGCATCTTTCCATTCAATGCAAGATAATGTAAAAATGCTTTGAGAATGGGCATGTGCCCATTATAAACATTCTCATACAAGTAATACTGATTTTTATGACAGTGGGCATGTGCATTTTCTCCACATTCTCATACATGCAATCTTGTTTTTTTATTCCTATCTGTCCATGCATGTCTTTTATGATTCCTATATGAGAATGGGCATCTGCCCATTCAATACAAGACAATGTAAAAATGTTCAATAAATTTCATAACTTTATACAATCTGTGAGAATGGGTGCCCATTATAAAATGTAGTAAATAGGAATGATAATAAATTATACTATTAAAAATTTCATGATTTCATTATTGTTTTTTATTCCTATCTGCTAATGAAGGCCTTTTATGATTCCTATATGAGAATGGGCATCTTCCCATTCAATACATTACAATGTAAAAAAGCTTAATCAATTTCATAATTCTATACAAGCCATGAGAATGGGTATTCATTATAAAACACAGTAAATAGGAATGATAATAAATTTTACTATTTAAAATTTCATGATTTCATTACTATTTATTATTGTAGGATAGTTTCAAATTTATTATAACTTTATATAGGATGAGGGATTGGCCGCCCATTCTAAAAACAAAATAAATACGTAAAAAGTACAATGTATTTAAATTCATTATTATAAAACATATATTTTTACATTTATGTTTCATTACTCACATAGCTATTTAAAACATTTAAATGGGTCCAAAAAATTGAAATATATGAGCATACCCATTCTAAAAACACAATAAATACGTAAAAAGTACAATGTATTTAAATTTGATTATTATAAAACATATATTTGTACATATATGTTTCATTACTAACATAGTTATTTAAAACATTTAAATGTGTCCAATAAATTCTAATATCTAAGAATGTTAAAGAATATTAATAGGCGGTGATTTGTTAATGTATTATATATTCAAATTTTGAATGTATATACAAAAATAGTACTATATATTTTTCATTATTCTAATATCTTTTTAAAACATTTAAATGTTTTTAAACATTTAGATAATACGACATTAAAGCACTAAAGCTACATAAAAAGTACAATTTATTTAAAGTTCATTATTATAAAACATTTAAAACATTTTTACATATATGTTTCATTATTCACATAGCTATTTAAAACATTTAAATGGGTCCAATAAATTCAAATATCTAAGCATATTTAACTATTAATAAGTGGTGATTTGTTAAGGTATTATATATTCAAAATATTACAACATTAAAATACAGTGATTTATTATCGTAGGTTAAATTTAAATTTTGAATTTTTGGTGCCATTTTTTAGAGGAAAAATTTCTTGGTCAATTACTATATAAAAATATAGATTTTTAATGGCTAGGGTTTTTTTTTTTCTCTCTTACGGACGATTTTTTTTTCTCTGTTACGGCCGGGTTTTTTTCATCCATAGTTTTTGTATGAGAAAGAAGAAGTTAAGCAAAATGATCTAAGATTATCAAATCATTTCTTACTTATACAAAAGGATTTGGCCTGATTGGATACAAAGATTAATGAAAAAGAAACTTGTTGCAAAGATTATTTAAAAAGACATAGACAAAGACAAGTGGTACTAAATCTATCTAATCAATTTTTTTCGAACCATAAACATGTACACATTTGAAAAAAATAATTTTGATTTGTTATTTGGTATCTGTTATGTTTATGAATCTAAAGAAATTTATTTCTCTATTTTATATTTTCTGTTACGTTTATGAATGACCTATTTTTTTGTTGTTATGTTTTTGAATGGAAACAAATTGATACATTTTTTAGTTATAAAAATAGATGAGATATATAGAAAAACAGTTCAGATAGTCTATTTTGAACTAAAAGATCTATACTTATACATTTTTTAGGCTTTAGAAGTAAACATGGGAAAATTCTGATATAAAAAACTGGAAAAGCCTGCTCTACCATTGTTGTTTTCCCTTCAATAAATCTTAAGAAGTCTCCCTTCACAAATCACTGTACCGGTGGCTATGTTTTCTTCTTTCTTCTACAAAATATTTGTATCTTTGTATCTTCCATGCTATCGGAAACTATATATTCTTCTTTCTTCTATAAAATTTATATATCTTTGTATTTCTCTAGCTACATCTACGTTCTTCAGCTTTCCCTAAGTAAATATCTAAATGAAAAAATATCAGTTGCAATAGAGAAAAACTCAAAACCCGATTCATTTAAAATCATTATATTTATAATGTCCCTGGCCAAAAAGAGTGCCTCATAAAAAAGAGCGCCCAAAATTCAAATTTTGAATCAAACCTACCTTTATAAATGACCAAATCTAAAAAAAGAGTGCTGAAACATCAAAATTTTAGTCAAAGATATCATAATAAATGACCATTAAGAGCCTTCCAAAAAGAAAGCGCTGAAAGTTTGAAATTTGAAACAATCGTGTTGGTATTATTAGAAATTAATTGATCAATAACAAGTAATAATTGAATTCAAAGTGTTTCTAATCAAAATATGATATTAGTAATTAATAATATTATATTTAATTTGTATTGCTACTAATTTAAATAATCAATTTAACTTTATAAAACTAATTAACGACATAAACAATATTATTACAAAAAAATTAGAAATCAAAGACTATGTATTTAACATATGATATTGGGATTAAAGAAAATTATTTAATTAACAACATTAATTAATAATACTAATAAATAAATAAAAGAGTTATTTTTAATTAAATAATTTTTAAATTATTAAAAATATAAATAAACTTCATTATTTCAAAAAATTAGAAATCAAAGAATATGTATTTAATTAAAATTATTTAATTAACAACATTAATATTATTTCCAAATTATATTATCAAACAAAAAAGTAATATTTTAAAAACAATTAAATAACATTATAAAATATAATTAAAACTAATTAACCACTTAATCACCATTATTTATAATGTTTAATTAATTATAGAAATAAAAGAATATGTATTTAATTAATATTATTTAATCAACAACATTATTATTATTGTCAAATTATATTATCAAACGAAAAAGCAATATTTTTAAAGCAATTAAATAACATTATAAAATATAATTAAAACTAATTAACCACTTAATCACCATTATTTACGAAGCTTATTTAATTATAGAAATCAAAGAATATGTATTTAACATATGATTTTAGGATTAAAGAAAATTAATTAATTAACAACATTAATTTCAAAAATTCATATAGGCATATGTCTACGCGAATGGGTATGACATGAAGATGAAGTGAGTTGTGCCCCATTTGGTAATGAAAGGAAAATGAGATGTTATTCTCGAGTTAGAAATATTCATTTTTTCATTTTTCCTGAAGAGAAAGAGATAGAGAGACAAATGTTTTTTTGTTTTTCATGAAGAGAGAGAGAGAAAGAGAGACCAAAAGCTAGATAATAAACACTATAAAGGTTGTCATAATGTGTTGCAATCATCTTCCTTCCATGGAAAATGGGGAACAATCCAACAGTAATTGGGGAACAAATGAAAATGGGAAGCCAAGATGCCCATTCCTCAAACAACACAACTATGAGAATGGGCATCTGTCATTTCTAACTGCCATTTCATGGAGCTAAGATGCCCATCTTGGCTTCCCATTCCTCAAGCAAAAAAACTATGAGAATGGGCATCTTTCATTTCTAACTGCCATTTCGTGGATCCAAGATGCCCATTCTCAGCACAATCACAAAACTCTTTGTATGTATGAGAATGGTAATATGCCTATTGGGCAACTATGCATTCTAAAAAAAAAAAATATTTCCTCTAAAAGAATGGGCATATGCCCATTCTTTCTATGTGTATTTTTCTTCTATGATTCTTAAACGAGAATGGACATATTCCCTTGAAGAAATATTGAACTTAAGATGTGGGAAATATCAACTTTCCATTCTAAAAATAAATAAATATCACCTTTATTTCTCTTAAATAAGAATGGGCATATGCCAATTTTGTCTATATGTATTTTTCTTCTATGATTCTTATATGAGAATGGGCATCTTCCATTTCTAAAAAAAAAAAATCGAACTATGTAAGGCTTGTGATGATGGACATCTACCATTTTTTGGAGCCAAGATGCCCATTCTCATCACAATCACAAAAATCTTTGTATGTATGAGAATGGTAATATGCCTATTCTATCTATTCTACCTCATTGAAACTCTAAAAAAATTACCTCTACGAGAATGGGCATATGCCCATTGTGTATATGTGTATTTCTCTTATATGAGAATGGGCATATGCCTATTTTGTCTATGTGTAGTTTTCTTCTATGATTCTTATACGAGAATGGGCATATTCCCTTGATTCTTATATAAGAATGGGCATCTACCATTTCTAAAAATAAAATAATAGAGCTACGTAAGGTTTGAGATAATGGAAATATTCTATTTTTAAAAAACAATAATAGAGCTATGTAAGACTTGATCGAATGGACATATACTATTTTGTGGAGCCAAGATGCCAATTCTCATCACAATCACAAAACTCTTTGTATGTATGATAATGGTAATATGCATATTCTATCTATTCTACCTCATTAAAGCTCTAAAAAAATTAAATATTACCTCTACGAGAATGATCATATGCCCATTTTGTCTGTGTATTTTTCTTTTATGATTCTTATCCGAGAATGGGTATATTCCCTTGAAGCAATATCTATTCTACTTCATTGAATCTCTAAAAAAATTTAATATTACCTCTATTTCTCCTATATGAGAATGGGCATATGCCCATTTTGTCTATGTGTATTTTTATTCTATGATTCTTATATGAGAATGGGCATATGCCCTTGAGAGCTATGTAAGGCTTGCAAGAATGGAAATCTAACATTTCTAAAAACAAAATAATAGAGATACGTAAGGATTGATCGAATTTATATCTACCATTTCTAAAACAAAATAATACATCTATGAGAATGGGCATCTTCCATTTCTAAAAATAAAATAATAGTGCTACATAATTTTTGATCCCCCTAGAGTTGGTCTTTAACAAAATGTGCTATTTACTCCAATATGAAAATGGGCATCTTCCATTTCTAAATAAATTTAATAAAACTATGAGAATGAGCATTTTCTAAAGGGTATGTAGTGCACACTTGGTCCACCAAGATTCAAATTCCTAAAACAAAATAATAGATCTACATAAGGCTTGATCCCTCAACTATGAGAATGGGCATTTTCCAAAGGGTATGTAGTGCACACTTGGTCCACTAAGATGCCCATTCCTAATAGAATAAAAATACACAGACAAAATTGGCATATGTCAATTCTCGTATAAGATAAATAGAGGTAATATTCAAGGATTTTAGAATGGATAATTTCCCAAGAAGCCCAATTTATTACAAAATAATAGAGCTACATAAGGCTTGATCCTTCTCGAGATTTTATTTAACAAAATAAGAAAATTAGGAAAAATATGAGTATGGGCATTTGCCACTTCTAAATCAAATTAATATAACTAGGATCAATATGCCCATTCCTAAAAAAATAATAGAGCTACACATAAGGCTTGATCCCTCTCAAGATTGTATTTAACAAAATAATAAAATTAGGAAAAATATGAGTATGGGCATCTTTCATTCTTAAAAAAAAATAAAAAACTACATAAGGTTTGATCCCCATTTAGGGTATGTAGTGCAACACTTGACTGAAGCATAATATGTATCTTCTAGGGATAGTCCAACCTAAACGATACAATTGTATTCAAGATAAAACTAAAAAAATGGGCATCTATCTACTTGAATGGGCATGACATGAAGATATAGTAGGTGGTCCCCCATTTTGCAATTGAAGGAAAACTAGATGGTATTCTTCACATTGAGAAGAGTTATAAATATTCGTTGTTGTTTTTCATGAAAGGAGAGAGACCAAAATTGAAATATTAAACAATAATTAGAGATAGAGGCGTGATGTCCTTGTAAGAGTATGCAATGCAACATTAGGCTCCTCCACGGATATTCGAGCCAATATGATAAATAAAGGTTGTCAAAACATTTTTACACTATAATTATTCTTCTAATCTAGTCCTTCCATTGCAATGGTCCTCCTTCAATGAAAAATGGGGAACCACCCAATATTAAATGTTTGTTTATTTGAGAATGGAAAAATCCCCATATTTCTGGATGGTCCAATACAATTGACAAAAATTATGTCCAAACCAAATTTTAGAATGTCTATAGAATGGGCTATCGTTATTCTCATTATTACGAGTGGTCCAAGTCTTGTTATAAAATAATTACATTTAATTAATAACTACACGATGGTAAACAATATATTTACATGTCGGTCTTAATATGTCATGGTCTTACTACCATTTCTAAATCAAATTAATCTTCTCAAGGGTATGGAGTGCAATACTTGGTGGAGCAAATATTCCCATTCCTAAAAAAATAATAGAACTACATAAGGCTTGATCCCCCTGAAGGGATACAATTGTATTCAAGATAAAATGATTTTTTTTGTTTGTTTGTATGTATGAGCATGTGAAACTACCATTTCTAAATCAAATTAATACAACTATGAGAATGGGAATCTTCCATTTCTAAATCAATTTAATACAACTATGAGACATAAGACTTAATCTCCCTCATGATGGTATTTAATAAAATATGAGTATGGGGTTCTTCCATTTCTAAATCAAATTAATGTAACTATTCCTAAAAAAATTTATAGAAGGCTTGATATAACTACATAAGGTTTGATCCCCAATGGTGGTATGTAGTGAAACACTTGGCGGAGGCATAGCATGCCTCTATTAGGGATAGTCCAACCTAAATGATACAATTGTATTCAAGATAAAATGAAAAAAAATATTGTTTGTTTGTATGCAAGAAAGGAAAATGAGAATATGTCTACTCGAATGGGCATGACATAAAGATAAAGTTGGTAGGATATGATTAAGTTTATAGAAGTGCTAAACAGACACTAATTTTCTTCTACTACTCATATTATAATTAAAAGGGAATCTTCCCATTCAATTCGTATCAAGAAAAAATTCATTGTAAGTAAAAAAAAATTAGAAAAATGTTTGTGTCAATTTCTTGTAAGATCTTCATAATGTGTGTATGCCCATTCTTATAATAGGTATCACAGATAAAAATAGGATGTGGGTATATATCTAATCGAATGAGAAAGACATGAACACGAAGTTGATTGTTCCCCATTTTACAATGGAAGGAAAAATAAGATGTTATTCTTCACATTGAGAAGAGTTAGAAATATTAATTTTTGTTTATCATGAAAAGAGAGAGAGACCAAAAGAATAGGAACTATCAACCAGAGATGATTTATTTTTTGTTTTTTATATGGAAGAATGGAAAACTCGAATGGGCATGACATGAAGATGAAGTGGGTAACAACCCAAAAATAAATGTCTAGTTGTTAGATGATGGACATATGCCCATAATTCCAAATAGTCCAATACAACTAAATGGTCATGACATGAAGATGAAGTGGGTAACAACACAAAAATAAATGTCTAGTTTTTAGATGATGGAAAGATTCCCATATTTCCAAATAGTCTAATATAACTGACCAATAATTTGGCCACAAAAAAATGTTAGAATGTCTAGAGAAGGCCAATACTTTTATAAATAATTTACCAAACATGATTTAATGCTTTAATAGTCCTAATGTTTAGACCCCTTTAAATTTTTTAGAAAGTTATTATAATATAGAAAAATTAATACTACTAAAATAAAAATTTAAAACATTGATTGTATTAAAATGCTTAGAATGGGCATATGTAAAATCTCATACAGACAAACTTTTATGTCTTGTAGTGAATTGCTTATGAATATTTAGAATTAAAATTTATCTTGTACCATTTATAAACATTTTAATACCCAATACTATGCAATAGAAGAATTTTTTTCAGCAAGGTAAGATCATAGTAATGGAAGTTCAACATTTAATCGTGAAGGATAAACCATGTGTACCTTGGCCTTGAATATGTGGTAAATCATTCCACAATGCAAAGAGAAACATATGATATCAAGGATAACAGACGAGACATGATTCACCACTGATGAAAGGCCAAGTTGCAAATGATTCACCTCCTAGAAAGAATCATTTAATTTTATTAATATTATCTATAACCTTGTTCAACATTGATCCTGAAAAAAAATATTAAACAACTAAGCAATGCCTCTCAAGAGGGATAAAATAATTTACTTTTATTAATATTATCTATAACCTTGTTGAAGATCGATCCTGAAAAAAAAAATATCATTTTATGGATGAAACAAGAATTATAGAATTAAATTTATTTTATGATCAACTGTCACGTCTGATTCAGAAACTAAAAAATGCCTCCCAGGTAGTAGGCCCACTATGTACTTTGCTAAAAACATAACACATAAATCCCCATCCTGGCATAAAATATTGATAGTGGATTTCTTAGGTAACTCCCCATCTTACCAAGAAGGAGAATCATATACATTTGTTTGTAAGGGAATGTGATCGTGTTGAAACTCTGAAACATGCATGAAATGGTCATATTTAGATGTAATATTTTATAACTATGGAGGAGAACAACTATGCAAGTCTTACAAAATATTGAAGTGGATATATTTAAAACCCATATAAAAAATACAGAAGATATTAAATAGCACATTATAATTTATCGGTGTTACGAAATAGAGGGATCTTAAAGTGAAAAGGGTCAACAAATATTTAGCGGAGAGATAAAACAATGTCTTAGAAATATAGATCAATTTTTTTTTCTTTGGAAGATGAAACATGAGATAGGAAGGTACTTGGTTTTATAATATCAAGTTGAGCACCATGATATCCTTTATAAAAGTCGTGCACATTTATAATGGTCACATGCCCAATTATTATATTAGCACCCTCTCATAAAATCTTAGTTTCCCTACACCCCCTCATGAATGGCTAACTACATAGAAAAAATGGGAAACCATTCATTCCGTGTGTGTGTGTGTGTATGTATCTGTAAATTTACGAAATATAGGCAGCCCAAAAATCAAAAACAAGATTGATGCACAAGAATTAGAAGGAACTTGACAAGGTCATAACTTGGGCTCCGGGTGTCTGTTTGAGTCTGTTTTTTTTTAAACCACATGTTTTGATGAGATGAACACAATGGAAATAATACCTACTAGTTGGGGAAAATTTTTGACACATTTTCAGATCCTAAATTTGTCATCTTGAGGCTAAAAATTAGGATTTAAGTTATAATTTAGTTTTTCCTATTTTTGGGCACTAGTTAATTTTAATCTATTAGTTGCATTATGAGTTAGAAATTTAGAAATTACTCTAATTTAGGGATGTAGAAAGATGCATGGAAATTTTTGTGCCTGTAGGAATAAGCATGCGAACTTACTAATAACAATAACAGATTCTAGTAAACTGCTAAAAATAGCAATTTCTGCCACCTAGAGTATTTTTAGTCAGAGTTGGTTAGGGTTTACTTGGCAACTCAAGTTTGGAGTTATTTTTATATTCAGGAAACATTGTAATTCATTATTTGATAATGAAGAAGGAGATATATTTTCTTTGGAGTTCATATTATTTGCAGTAAATCAAGCTGGTTAGAATTTGGCTATATTAAAGATGTTTTTTTTGTTTGTTTGTATGCAAGAAAGGAAAATGGGAATATGTATACTCAAATGGGCATGACATGAAGATAAAGTTGGTAGGATATGATTAATTTTATAGAAGTGCTAAACTGACACTAATTTTCTTCTACTACTCATATTATAATTAAATGGCCATCAGCCCATTTAATTCGTATCAAGAAAAATTTCATTTTAAGTAAAGAAAAAATTAGAAAAATGTTTGTGTCAATTTCCTATAATATCTTGATAATGTGTGTATGCCCATTCTTATAATAGGAATCACAGAAAAAAACAAGATGTGGGCATATATCTAATCGAATGAGAAAGACATGAACACGAAGTTGATTATTCCCCATTTTACAATGGAAGGAAAAATAAGATGTTATTCTTCACATTGAGAAGAGTTAGAAATATTAAAAAATTTTTATCATGAAAAGAGAGAGAGAAAAAAAGCATAGGAACTATCAACCAGAGATGATTTTTTTTTTGTTTGTTTATATAGAAGAATGGAAAACTCGAATGGGCATGACATGAAGATGAAGTGGGTAACAACCCAAAAATAAATGTCTAGTTGTTAGATGATGGACATATGCCCATAATTCCAAATAGTCCAATACAACTAAATGGTCATGACATGAAGATGAAGTGGGTAACAACACAAAAATAAATGTCTAGTTTTTAGATGATGGAAAGATTCCCATATTTCCAAATAGTCTAATACAACTGACCAAAAATTTGGCCACAAAAAAATGTTAGAATGTCTAGAGAAGGCCAATATTTTTATAAATAATTTACCAAACATGATTTAATGCTTTAATAGTCCTAATGTTTAGACCCCTTTAAATTTTTTAGAAAGTTATTATAATATAGAAAAATTAATACTACTAAAATAAAAATTTAAAACATTGATTGTATTAAAATGCTTAGAATGGGCATATGTAAAATCTCATACAGAGGTCTAAGGCAGGGAGACCCCATCTCCCCCCTACTCTTCATCCTTCTGGCTGACAGCCTTAGTAGAACAATTAGCAGAGCGGTGGAAGTCGGCCTTTTAAATGGTTCTAAACCCACTTCTCTCAGCCAAGCTGTCTCTCATCAACAGTTTGCAGACAACACCATCCTTCTTCTTCTGGCCTCAGTTGTAGAAGCTAAAGCTATCAAGGCTCTTCTGCAGCTATATGAATCTGCTTCCAGGCAAGAGATCAATTACGACAAAAGCATCCTTTTTTTCTTTAACACCCCTGGGGAAAGACAGCTCAAGATTGCTAAAATTCTGGGCTGTAAAATTGGTACTCTTCCAGCAAACATACTTAGGCTTCCCTCTTGGCACGAAGAAAGTCTCTCACACGGTGTGGGATGATCTATTGACGAGATTTCAGAAAAAAATGGCCGGTTGGAAAGGGACCACTCTCTCTAGTGCTGGTAAGTGCCTTCTCATTAAAAGCACACTCCAAAGTTTGCCCATATATATCATGTCACTATTCAAAATTCCTTCCTCCTTCAGAGAGAAAATTGAAAGGATTCGGAAAAAAAAATTTATGGCAAGGCATGGAAGAAAATTTCAGATTTCACCTTGTGGCCTGGGATAAAGTCTGCACCCCAAAATCTAGGGGAGGGCTGGGAATAAAAAATATTGAGAAAATGAATGAGGCACTCATTGCTAAGATGGGCTGGAGATTGCTTTCTGAGAAACAACCCTGGATTGATGTTTTTAAAACAAAATACTTGAATCAGCAAGCTGTTTACTCCTATCTGCATGATGAGCAACTCCCCAATGGTTCCATTTTTTGGAATAATCTGGTTAAGAGTAGAAACTTCATTAAGAAGGGAAGCAAATGGAAAGTTGGGGATGGTAGCGACATAAACTTTTGGGAGGATAACTGGTCCAATAATAATCTCTTGGAGAGATTTGGGATTGCTAAGGACAGCCTTATAAGAAAGTATGGAACTAAAGTCAAGGACTACATTGATGGAAATGGCACCAACAAGAATTGGAAAAGACTTACTATGGAGTGTATTGAACTGAAACAAATTATCTCCTCCCTCCAAGACCTTTTAGATCTCTTCCCTTTGTGTCAGTTGGATTCCAAGGATGAGCTGATCTGGAGCAATTCACACGATGGTAAATACTCAGTCAAATCTGGTTATACCAGTCTTTTCCACAGTAACCAATCAGATTTTAACTGGAACTTGATCTGGATGCCTGAGTTAACCCCCAAAATAAATTTTTTTCTTTGGCTGGCCATCAGAGGCAAAATTCTCACCACTGACAATTTGATGAAAAGAGGATTTATCATTCCCAATTGGTGCCACCTTTGTAGGAATAGCTATGAAGACATTAGCCATCTGTTCTTACATTGTGATTATGCCTTTAGAGCTTGGAACTTTGTCCTTTCCAAATTTGAAGCTCTCTGGGTGATGCCGGAGGATCTTATTCAGCTATGGAATCAATGGAACCCACCATTTAGACATTGTGCTATCAAAAGAATCTGGAAATTAGCCATCCCGCATTTAATTTGGAGGATCTGGAAGGATAGAAATAATATTGTTTTTAGAAATAAGAAGCAGAATTTTAATTTTACTACTGGCAAGATCTCCCAAGGCATCAAAGAGGACATGGCCAGATTTAAACCTCCCAAGAACAATTGTTACCCTGAAAATGAAAAGCACATCTTATCAAATTGGCAGATCGGATATTGGAGCAACCCCGGGAATAGTGTGGATAGATCTTTGGTTAAATGGCATCCCCCTGAATCCAATTGGTTCAAGCTGAACTTTGATGGAGCCTCTAAGGGGAACCCTGGAACAGCAGCTGGAGGAGGAGCAATACGGGACCATAAAGGTAATTTGATTGCTGCATATGCTGGAAAAATGGGAATCCAAACCAATCATTTTGCAGAAGCTTTATCTGCTCTCTGGGGTTTGAGAGTTGCACGGGCCCAAAATATCCAGAACCTCATTGTTGAAGGGGACTCCCTTAATATTATTAAACTGCTTAATCAGTCCTCTTCTCCTAGCTGGAATATCAAAGATTTTATCTCTGAATCCATAAGCATCAGTCATACCTTCAACAGCATCAGAATCATACATTCTTACAGGGAGGGAAACAAGCTAGCCGATGCTTTGGCCAATTATGGCATTAATATAAATTTCACTATTTGGGATAATGATAGTATCCCTAATCAGCTTCACAACAGCATACATGCGGACCTTCACACGCAAAAAATCTCTAGAGATATGCCTTAATCTTTGGAGGATATCCATAAATTCTTCCACATGTGCTGTTTTAATTTATTTGGCGTGGCAAATGATATCTACTTCAAATGATAGCAAGATTTTGTTTAGGAACTTCAAGTGGAGTTGTCTAAATTTAAAAACAGCGCACGCGGGAGGTACAATAGCTGTTGATATTCGGATGCCAAGCTCCGCGAAAACCGAAGATAACTACAAGGTGAAAGCTGACAGGGAAAGGGTTTTCACGCGCGACTTCACGCAGGCTCAGATCGGTAATTATACAGCCGTTCGTGGGAGGACCAACGGCTACAGTTCCCATTTTTATGCGACCCGCAAACAGTGAGAAACGAACCACTCTCAACGCCCAAAGGTATTCTGAAAATTGTTGTAACTAGCACATCATTGTGAAGATGGGAGGGCCTCCCTACCAGATTGAGCCGTGCGCGGACCCTGACTGGAAAGAAAACACTGAGCTCTGGAACATTCTTAGCATCGGCGGATTCACCAACTTTGTGGAAAGAGTGCAAGGCCATGATCAAAGCATCTCTGTTCGCTTTGCCAAGGAGTGGAATGAGAGGACGGTCGACTACGGAGGGCAGAAAATTCTTATTAATGAGGAACTCATAGCCGAAGTGACTGGCCTCAGCTTGGAAGGATACCGCTTCTTCAACAAGAGGGTTATCAAAGAGGTTAAAGAGAGAAGATTTGTGGAGGAGGAGGAGAAGCTTATATTCAACACCGCGGGTCTGCTTGTTAACTCAATTCCATCTCCGTATGATGAAGTCACCCGCATGATGATTCGCTTCATATCCTTGGAAGGCAGGTTTGTTACTGTCCCTGCCAAGCACCTTGTCTTTTTGAATCACTTTCGTAGGAGTAGGTTGGTTGCTTCCCTCACTATCTGTTAAACTCTCTTGAGCGCTCCATTTTGGAGTTCCAGAAAGCATACCTGGGCGGTTCCCTTACACCAAGGGCTTATTTGCTTATTCACAAGCACTGCCTTATTAATCTTCCCCAGTCTCCCTTCCTCTCCCGGCCCGGCTTTTTTTGGGCTCCGCTGCTGCAGTCCTGTCTCCCCTGCTGCCCCTGCTGCTGCCCCCACCTTCGGTGCTGCTACCCCATGCCGGCTGCTCATGCTTCTCCTTCTTTTTCCTCCTGTTGCTGCCCCTGCCACCCACCCTGTCTCTACCTCTAAACGTGTCACCAGGGCTTCTAGGAGACTCAACCTTGAGTCTATTGCTGAGGGGGATGAACCTTTGGAGGACATTGCTCGTGATCTGCTGAACATTAGTAGTGTCAGTCCCCAGGCGGCACCAACGGATAACCCTTCTAGGAGATTGGAGGCCTTAGAGGCTGAGCTTAAATTGCTGAAGGATGAGGTCAAAAACCTTGCTAAGCAAAAAGGCAAAAAAAGCATTGAGGGGGAAGGGAGCATTGGCAATAGCCAGATTGATGACATATACAAAAAACTGACCTCCTTAGACTCCCGCCTAGGGAAGATGAAGACTAGGCATGAGTATAATATTGCAGCCTTCAGGGCCATCGAGGAGTTCATCGAAGGTCATGCAAGAAGTGTTTCACATCTTAGCAGTGTCCCGGCTACACTTTGGGGCAATGAGAAAGAGAGCAAAGAACCAGAGAGGAGCTCGATAAGACGGATGCTGCTCATATGACCACGTTGGGCATGTATCATGCTTGGAAAAGAGTAAAGACGAGTATTGATCAAGCGGCCAAGAAGTAGTCCCGACTACTTTTGTTGGTCCTTATTGTTTTTATTACTGCTTCTTGGCTATAGGCTTGCTGTTTTTTTTGCCATTGTTTTGCTGTTAAGTCTCGTTTGTGTAGCTGTTTCTGGGCTTCGTTGTTCTTTGCTGTAAACTTTTGTGCTCTGCTACAGCTTCTCTGCTCCTCTCTCTTATTCCGGCTTTTAGGCCTTCTTCTGTACACAAGGGTATAGTCCCTTTCAAAAAACTATTTACCAATATTAAAAAAAAATCTCATACAGACAAACTTTTATGTCTTGTAGTGAATTGCTTATGAATATTTAGAATTAAAATTTATCTTGTACCATTTATAAACATTTTAATACCCAATACTATGCAATAGAAGAATTTTTTTCAGCAAGGTAAGATCATAGTAATGGAAGTTCAACATTTAATCGTGAAGGATAAACCATGTGTACCTTGGCCTTGAATATGTGGTAAATCATTCCACAATGCAAAGAGAAACATATGATATCAAGGATAACAGACGAGACATGATTCACCACTGATGAAAGGCCAAGTTACAAATGATTCACCTTCTAGATAGAATCATTTAATTTTATTAATATTATCTATAACCTTGTTCAACATTGATCCTGAAAAAAAAATATTCAACAACTAAGCAATGCCTCTCAAGAGGGATAAAATGATTTACTTTTATTAATATTATCTATAACCTTGTTGAAGATCGATCCTGAAAAAAAAAGTATCATTTTATGGATGAAACAAGAATTATAGAATTAAATTTATTTTGTGATCAACTGTCACGTCTGATTCAGAAACTAAAAAATATCTCCTGGGTAGTAGGCCCACTATGTACTTTGCTAAAAACATAACACATAAATCCCCATCCTGGCATAAAATATTGATAGTGGATTTCTTAGGTAACTCCCCATCTTACCAAGAAGGAGAATCATATACATTTGTTTGTAAGGGAATGTGATCGTGTCGAAACTCTGAAACATGCATGAAATGGTCATATTTAGATGTAATATTTTATAACTATGGAGGAGAACAACTATGCAAGTCTTACAAAATATTGAAGTGATATATTTAAAACCCATATAAAAAATACAGAAGATATTAAATAGCACATTATAATTTATCGGTCTTACGAAATAGAGGGATCTTAAAGTGAAAAGGGTCAACAAATATTTAGCGGAGAGATAAAACAATGTCTTAGAAATATAGATCAAATTTTTTTCTTTGGAAGATGAAACATGAGATGGGAAGGTACTTTTTTTTATAATATCAAGTTGAGCACCATGATATCCTTTATAAAAGTTGTGCACATTTATAATGGTCACATGCCCAATTATTATATTAGCACCCTCTCATAAAATCTTAGTTTCCCTACACCCCCTTATGAATGGCTAACTACATAGAAAAAATGGGAAACCATTCATTCCATGTGTGTGTGTGTGTGTGTATGTATCTGTAAATTTACGAAATATAGGCAGCCCAAAAATCAGAAACAAGATTGATGCACAAGAATTAGAAGGAACTTGACAAGGTCGTAACTTGGGCTCCGGGTGTCCGTTTGAGTCCGTTTTTTTTTTTTTAAACCACATGTTTTGATGAGATGAACACAGTGGAAATAATACCTACTAGTTGGGGAAAATTTTTGACACATTTTTAGATCCTAAATTTTTCATCTTGAGGCTGAAAATTAGGATTTAAGTTATAGTTTAGTTTTTCCTATTTTTGGGCACTAGTTAATTTTAATCTATTAGTTGCATTATGAGTTAGAAATTTAGAAATTACTCTAATTTAGGGATGTAGAAGATGCATGGAAATTTTTGTGCCTGTAGGAATAAGCATGCGAACTTACTAATAACAATAACAGATTCTAGTAAACTGCTAAAAATAGCAATTTCTGCCACCTAGAGTATTTTTAGTCAGAGTTGGTTAGGGTTTACTTGGCAACTCAAGTTTGGAGTTATTTTTATATTCAGGAAACATTGTAATTCATTATTTGATAATGAAGAAGGAGATATATTTTCTTTGGAGTTCATATTATTTGCAGTAAATCAAGCTGGTTAGAATTTGGCTATATTAAAGATGATTTTTTTTTGTTTGTTTGTATGCAAGAAAGGAAAATGGGAATATGTATACTCAAATGGGCATGACATGAAGATAAAGTTGGTAGGATATGATTAATTTTATAGAAGTGCTAAACTGACACTAATTTTCTTCTACTACTCATATTATAATTAAATGGCCATCTGCACATTTAATTTGTATCAAGAAACATTTCATTTTAAGTAAAGAAAAAATTAGAAAAATGTTTGTGTCAATTTCCTATAATATCTTGATAATGTGTGTATGCCCATTCTTATAATAGGAATCACATAGAAAAACAACATGTGGGCATATATCTAATCGAATGAGAAAGACACAAACATTAAGTTGATTGTTCCCCATTTTGCAATGAAAGGAAAAAGAAGATGTTATTCTTCACATTGAGAAGAGTTAGAAATATTAATTTTTGTTTATCACGAAAAGAGAGAGAGAAAAAAAGCATAGGAACTATCAACCAGAGATGATTTTTTTTTTGTTTGTTTATATAGAAGAATGGAAAACTTGAATGGGCATGACATGAAGATGAAGTGGGTAACAACCCAAAAATAAATGTCTAGTTGTTAGATGATGGAAAAATGCCCATATTTTCAAATAGTCTAATACAACTTAATGGTCATGACATGAAGATGTAGTGGGTAACAACACAAAAATAAATGTCTAGTTATTAGATGATGGAAAGATTCCCATATTTTCAAATAGTCTAATACAACTGACCAAAAATTTGGCCATAAAAAAATGTTAGAATGCCTAGAGAAGGCGAATATTTTTATAAAGAATTTACCAAACATGATTTAATGCTTTAATATTCCTAATGTTTAGACTCCTTTAATTTTTTTAGAAAGTTATTAGAATACTGAAAAATAAATAATACTAAAATAAAAATTTAAAATATTGATTGCATTAAAATGCTTAGAATGGGCATATGTCAATTCTCATACAAACAAAATTTTATGTCTTGTAGTGAATTACTTATGAATATTTAGAATTAAAATTTAGCTTGTGCCCATTGCAAACATTTTAATACCCAATATTATACAATAGAAGAATTTTTTTCAGCAAGGTAAGATCATAGTAATGGAAATGCAACATTTAATCTCAAAGGATAAACCATGTATACCTTTGTCTTGTGTATGTGGTAAATAATTCAACAATGTAAAGAGAAAAATATGATATCAAGACTAACAGATGTGACACGATTCACCATCGATGCAAGGCCAAGTAGCAAATGATTCACCATCTAGGATAGAATCATTTAATTTTACTTGACATGATCTATCACCATTGTTCAACAAAGATCCTGAAGGCCAATCATTCAACAACTAAGCAATTCACTCTTAAGAGGGATAAAATTCTTTACTTTTATTAATATTATCTATAACCTTCATTGAACATCAATCATGAAAACAAAAAATATCAGTTTATGGATGAAAGAAGAATTATAGAATTATCATTTATATTGTGATGAACTGTCACGTCTGATGCAGAAACTAAAAAATTCCTCCCATGTGGTAAGCCCACTCTATACTTTCGTAAAAACATAACAGATAACTCCCCATCTTAACGTGAAGGATTGGCAGTGGATATCTTAGGTAACTCCCCATCTTACCAAGAAGGAGAATCATGTACATTTTTTACAAGGGAATGTGATTATATTGAGACACTAAAACATGCATGAAATGGTCATATTTAGATGTAATCTTTTATAACTATGGAGGATAACAACTATGCAAGTATTACAAAATTTTTAAGTGATATTTTTAAAACCCATATCAAAAATACAAAAGTTCTAAAACATGACATTATAATTTATCAGTCTTACGACCTAGAGACTCGGATCTTACAAGTAGAGAAGAGTCAACAAGTATCTCTAGCGGAGAGACTAATTTTCAATGTCTTAGAAATATAGATCAAGTAACTCCTCATATTAGCAAGATGACACATTAGTTTAACAAGGTACGCATGTCTCATAATATAACAGTTTAGCACCCTGATATTCTTAATACACAGTTATGCAAAAAATACATAATGATAAAAAATAGGGCAATTATCTTTGAATTAAGCAACATAATCATAAGGGAAAGAAAACCAATTGAGTATTCCCTTCACCCCCTCATGAATGGTTAACTTCATACAAAGAAGAGTTGAATAATATATTCCCTAAATTGTCTTCAAATCTGTGTATCTGTCACAGTAGCTAAAATGATCTTACGAAATATAGGGACCCCAAAGCGGAATCAGGGTAAAAAAAATTTAGTGCGGGTGATATTAACAATATCTCAGAAATATTGCTCATAATTTTTTGCTTTACAAGACGAAATGGTCTACGTTTGAAAGTACGTTTGTTATTATACCACTGGGAATTTGATGAGATCTACACAGTTGAAACAATCCTTTACTAGTTGGGGATATTTATGACACATTTATAATGACCCTACATGCTCCATTCTTGAGGCAAAACAAACATCATTTTTTTTATAGTTCAATTAATAATTTCCTATTATATTGGGCACCCTCTCCTAAAAGCTTAGTCTATTCCCTACACCCCATGAGTTAGAATGGTATAAACTACACTAGATTTAGAAATGTAGAAGATGCATTCAATCCATGTGTGTGTGTGTGCCTGTAGTGTATAATTATGCTATATTTTTACTAATATATAAGCAGCCCAAAAAAGTGGAAACTGGATGAAAAAGAAAACAAAAAGGATAAACAAAAAAGAGATAGCTTTAGTAAGAGTTAGTTAGGGTTAACCTTGCAACTCCCAAGATCGTAAGAATAATAAAAAATGGTAACCATCTATTAAACTCTGGTCATTGGTGTTGTCATTGATTTCAAGTGGCATTGATGGCAAAGGAGTTAAAGGTGAAGATGTTGGAGCTCACAAGAGAGAGTTCAAGATGGTATCAAGTGCTCTGTTGGCTTAGTTGGTGAGAAAGGAGTCCATTGAAATTGTTAGATCATGTGTATACCAGGTAAATTAACTCATCTTAAGACTCGGGAAGTCAAGAAATAGGTCTTATAGAAGTGCTAAACTAACACTAATTTTCTTCTACTACTCATATTATAATTAAATGGCCATCAGCCCATTTAATTCGTATCAAGAAAAATTTCATTTTAAGTAAAGAAAAAAATGGAAAAATGTTTGTGTCAATTTCCTATAAGATCTTGATAATGTGTGTATGCCCATTCTTATAATAGGAATCACAGAGAAAAACAACATGTGGGCATATATCTAATCGAATGAGAAAGACACAAACATTAAGTTGATTGTTCCCCATTTTGCAATGAAAGGAAAAATAAGATGTTATTCTTCACATTGAGAAGATTTAGAAATATTAATTTTTGTTTATCATGAAAAGAGAGAGAGACAAAAAGCATAGGAACTATCAACCAGAGATGATTTTTTGTTTTGTTTTTTTATATAGAAGAATGGAAAACACGAATGGGCATGACATGAAGATGAAGTGGGTAACAACCCAAAAATAAATGTCTAGTTGTTAGATGATGGAAAAATGCCCATATTTCCAAATAGTCTAATACAACTGAATGGTCATGACATGAAGATGTAGTGGGTAATAACACAAAAATAAATGTCTAGTTTTTAGATGATGGAAAGATTCCCATATTTCCAAATAGTCTAATACAACTGACCAAAAATTTGGCCTCAAAAAATGTTAAAATGTCTAGAGAATGCCAATATTTTTATAAAGAATTAACCAAACATGATTTAATGCTTTAATATTCCTAATGTTTAGACCCCTTTAAATTTTTAGAAAGTTATTAGAATATTGAAAAATAAATAATACTAAAATAAATTTTTTTAAAAATTGATTGCATTAAAATGCTTAGAATGGGCATATGTCAATTCTCATACAAACAAATTTTTTTGTCTTGTAGTGAATTACTTATCAATATTTAGAATTAAAATTTATCTTGTACCATTTATAAACATTTTAATACCCAATACTATGCAATAGAAGAATTTTTTTCAGCAAGGTAAGATCATAGTAATGGAAGTGCAACATTTAATCGTGAAGGATAAACCATGTGTACCTTGGCCTTGCATATGTGGTAAATCATTCCAAAATGCAAAGAGAAACATAAAACATCAAGGATAAGAGACAAGACATGATTCATCACTAATGAAAGGCCAAGTTGCAAATGATTTACCTTCTAGATACAATGATTTAATTTTATTAATATTATCTATAACCTTGTTCAACAAAGATCCTGAAGAAAAATCATTCAACAACTAAGCAATGCCTCTCAAGAGGGATAAAATGCTTTACTTTTATTAATATTATCTATAACCTTGTTGAAGATCGATCTAAAAAAAAAATCATTTTATGGATGAAATAAGAATTATAGAATTAAATTTATTTTGTGATCAACTGTCACGTCTGATTCAGAAACTAAACGATGCCTCCCAAGTAGTAAGCCCACAATGTACTTTGCTAAAAACATAACACATAAATCCCCATCCTAGCATGAAAGATTGATAGTGGATTTATTAGGTAACTCCCCATCTTACCAAGAAGGAGAATCATATACATTTTTTTGTAAGGGAATGTGATCATGTTGAGACTCTGAAACATGCATGAAACAGTCATATTTAGATGCAATCTTTTATGACTATGGAGGAGAACAACTATGCAAGTCTTACAAAAGATTGAAGTGATATTTTTAAAACACATATCAAAAATAAAAAAGATATAAAATAGTGCATTATATTTTATCGGTCTTATGAAATAGAGGGGTCTTAAAGTGGAAAGGGTCAATAAATATTTAGCGGAGAGATAAAACAATGTATTAGAAATATATCTCAAATTTTTTACTTTGGAAGATGAAACAGTCTATGGGAAGGTACTTTATTTTATAATATCAAGTTGTGCTCCATGACATCCTTTATAAAAGTTGTGCACGTTTATAATGGTCAGATGCCCAATTATTATATTAGCACCCTGTCATAAAATATTAGTTTCCCTACATCCACTCATGAATGGTTAACTACACAGAAAAAAAGGAAATCATTCATTCCATGTGTGTGTGTGTGTGTGTGTGTGTGTGTGTGTGTGTGTGTGTGTGTGTGTGTGTGTGTGTAAGTATCTGTAAATTTATGAAATACAGGCAGCCCAAAAATCAAAAATAATATGAAAAAGAAATGGAAAGGATGAATAAGAAAGAGATGGCTTTTCCCACCACGACTAACCTTGCAATTCAAAATATTTATACCATCATTGAAAATATTAACCACCATCATTCTCTCTACCATGCCATGGAATAAATAATTGCCATCAATTATGCCAATTTCCCTCCAATGGGTGCTCGAAGATGCATTTGATAAACAAGTACCTTTAATTAATCAAAGGTTCTAAACAATTTATTTGTAAATTAATGCTAAAAAAGTACTCTATAAAGGATGTGAGAATGAGAAACTATCCATCATAAAACAAGCTACATTTTATCTCTATTCTTCTTTTATGATTCTAATTATGAGAACATGTATTTTCTCATTGGATACATCATTTAATATTGCTTAGCTTGGTAGGTGAGCTCACCTTCCTAGCTTGGCCAGCTCGCCCACCTAGCTCATAATTTCAACTTGCCCACCGAACTCAGTTTTTTAGCATGCCCTCTCATCTTGGTCTACGTAGCTTGCCCGCCCATCCAAGCCTAAGCAACTAGGCCACCCAACTCAAAAAATAAGTAACCTTGCCTAGGTCCTTCTACTTTGGGTTGCCTGTATTTTGTAAAAATATACATAATTATAAATACACACACACACACACACACACACACACACACACACACACACACATGGACACAACTGATCTGCATTTAATGCTTTCCCATTTTGTATCTGTTTTATACATTTTTTGTAAGAGAATTATCTTGTTGAGACTCTAAAACATGCAAGAAACAGTAATATTTAGATGCATCCTTTTATAACTATGGATGATAATACTATGCAAGTCTTACAAAATATTTATGTGATATTCTTAAAACACAAATAAAAAATAAAAAAGATTAAAAAATATGGCATTATCTTTATACAAATTAGAATACAAAAGAAATAATGCTAGATGATATTCTTCATCTCAAAATAAATCAACAGAGAAGAGTTAGAGTTATATCAAAAACTTATCTTTAATTTTAAAGAAAACTAAATTCTTCTTCTATGATTCATTCTAATTTCATGATTTATATATGTTAAATGGGCATTTTCCCAATTCTAAAACAAAGTAATATTTATTTTCCATATTCCTCTTCTAAACATGTATTGATCTTCCATCTATTGTTCTTCTATGTTTTATATGAGATAAAAATGCCCACAATTATTCTATTATTATTATTTGAGAATGAACATATGCCCATTCTAAACATCTATTTTTATTTTTTCTGTCCTTGTACATTTTTTATTTGAGAATGGACATCTACCCATTTTGAATGGGCTTGACATAAAGCTGAAGATTAATTTGTTCCCACCCCTTCTAAAACTAAAGAATATGCAAGAAAAGGTCATATTTAGATGCATCCTTTTATAACTATGGAGGATAATACTACACAAGTCTTACAAAATATTGAAGTGATATTATTAAAACACATATAAAAAATACAAAAGATAAAAAATATGGCATTATCTTTATACCCATATCAGATTAAAAAAGAAATAAAACTATATTATATTCTTTATCTCATAATAAATCAATAGAGAAGAGTTAGAATTATATCTAAAACTTATCTTCAATTGAAAAAAACTTTATTCTTCTTTATGAGTCATTTTTCTCTTATGATTTCTATATGTTAAATGGGAATTTTCCCAATTCTAAAAAAATGTAATATTTATCTTCCATATTCCTCTTCTAAACATTTATTGATCTTTCCTTTGTTGTTCTTCTATTTTTTATATGAGATAAAAAATGACCACAATTATTCTATGATTATTATTTGAGAATGGACATATTCCCATTCTAAACATCTACTCTTCTTTTGTTTGTTCTTCTACATTTTCTATACGAGAATGGGCATCTACCCATTTCCAATGGGCTTGACATAAAGATGAACATTACTTTGTTCCCTCCCATTCTAAAACTAAATAATAAAACTACATAAGGATTGATCCCTCTTGATGGTATGTAGTGCAACACTTAGTAGTGCCAGCACTTGGCTCTGCCAAGGTTAGTCCAACCAAAATGATAGTAACAATTATAAAAAAAATAGAACTACATAGGGCTCATTTAGTTCATCTTTTTCCTACCGCATGAATATGGTTAAGGAATTGGAATAACAATTATAAAAAAAAAATAGAACTACATAGAGCTCATTTGGTTCATCTTTTTCCTATGGCATGAATATGATTAAGGAATTGGACCAACGAAAATTACATTAAAAAATGTTTACCATGCTCAGAAGACAAAAATTATCTATGCTAGAGAAAGGCATTTCAAAACCACAATTTCAAGAGGTGAAACAATCTAGAAAAGAGAAATTATTATTAAAACACACTCAAAATTGATGAAAATATTCATCTTTTTTTATATGGTTCATTTCCATGTAGTTCTTGCAAAATTACATCTTGTTGAAAAGGTATAGGGTTGCATAACACAAAGTGGACAAGGAAACTGAAACTTACAAAATCAAGTGATCTGTATTACTACATAAGGCTTATTTGGTTCATTTGTTTCCTACCACATAAATATGGTTAAGGAATTGGGCCAATGAAAATTACATTAAAAAATGTTTACCACGCTCAGAAAATAAAAATTTTCTATGCTGGAAAAAAGCATTTCAGAATCACACTTTCAAGAGTTGAAGTGGTCAGTAAAAGAGAGATTATTATTAAAAAAACTCAAAACTGATGTTGAAATATATTTAGCAACTGTCATTTTCCTTATCCACTCTATATCATTCAACTGGTATGGAGGTGGAAGATATGACAATGCATCTCAATAGGAAAAAATTCAGAGCCCTTGGGTACTATCAAAATGAATGAAATTGGAGTTGTCATCCCTGAACATTCTTTCAAATGTTAGAGATCAATACATTTTTTGGAGCACATGATTGATATATGCAACTCTAATGCATCCCATGTATTAATAATATATGGTGGGACAAATTTATTTAAAAAAAAATTCCTCGCTTATCATTATGGTGGAGAATCGGAAGCAGGAGATCATGTTCCAACAATATTATAAATGTCTAACTACACATCTAGGTACAACCCCTCTATGTTTTTTGTGCTCTTTTTATTATAGTCATTATGTATACGTTAATTCTTAACAATGTTTACTTCCTTCAAAAAATTATTATGTACATCCTTCATATAGTTTGCTCAGATAAGTGCAGCAAGTTGGTGGACAAAAAAGGAGTCATAAGTGGACGTCATATTACAAAAAATAGAAAAATCTCAACTTGCAGGGATTATTAGAAATACACGCACTCAAAATTAGAAAAATTTATATAAATATGAATCGTAGCACCCAGAATCTAGTTTCTAAACTACTATTTTTGTTAAAAATAGACAAGTTTATCTATATTAAACACTTAAAATTATATGACTTGGTTTTTTTTTTTGAAAAAAACTATAAGATTGTAGTCCATTTTCCCGCAATTTGGATGACCAAATCTTGTTATTTTTTTTCATTTGGTGAAAATTTATATGTAGTTGTCCATCTTGGGATGGATTTCATTTTGTATTTTTCGAGCAATATTTTTTTTATGATTTTTTCTATGAAAGTGTTCTGAAAAGATTTAGAAAACGAAGCACTTTCCGTTTGCCCTCCAAAACTATATCAAAAAATATCAAAATCAAATATATATATTTTTTAACGTGTACATAATTTCTCCACACTTGGGATGGTATAATTTTTATCACATTTTGATAAGAAAAATAAAAGTTGCAGTCTTAAACATATACATGAACATTCACGGGAAAAAAATGTCTTAAAGACATATTGTTAGTAAAAAATTATAAAATGATATTTATCTTATTTTATTCACTTTAAAATCATTATTTCTATGAAGCTAACAGTCTCCCCTATGTGATGGCACCGTTTTTGTGAAATGTTTTCAAATTTTCAGCATGGTTCAAGTTTGTGGAAGAGAAAATTTAAAGTTTTTTGACCTTTTACAATTCGTAATGACCTTCCATAGCTTTGGTTGGGGAAAAACAAAGATTTCCTGAGCCTTAGGGTCGGATTTGATGATACAGATAGAACCATGATCGAGGTTTATAAACTGTGATCATGAGTTTTATAACAAGAATCACGGTAACACTTTATAAACCATGAGTGTGGTTTGTAAATCACGATCACAGTTCTTAAATCATATTTACACACCTCCCAATGTTCTAATTACCATATGATTTTTACTATTTGACTTTACCGTACAAATTACTACAGAATTATATCATTTTTTGCATGTTTTTCTTATGACTAGAAGCAAAACATCATGGGAGATGAAAAATGAAGTCAAAAAAGGAAGTCATTAAGTAAAAAACACCAAAAAATTAGAGGCAAAAAAATTTCAAAATGTTGAGTGAATGTGAAATCTTCGTGAATCAAGAAGAGGTTCATCTTCAACCCCTACTATTGTAAGCAATGAGGAACTAGGTAATGTTTCTACTATCAATGTTGAAGTTGAATTAAATACTCATGATGAAAATGTTTTTACTGTCAATGTTGAAGAAGAATTAAATACTCGTGATGTAGAAAATGTTGAAATTAAAGGAGACAATGAAAATGTGAATAAGAAAATTCAGGTTGAAACTGTAGACAAGAAAAATTTGACAAAAACACCTCCTAGAAGTTTTCCATAAGAAACCTAATTATTTTATTGAAATTGATGAAAATATTTTGAAACCAATGTCTGACAAAAATTTTGAACGGCAAATCAGAAGAAAAGCCACCGAAATTCAGGATAATCATTTTGAAATTTTAAATGATTCTGAAAGATGTCACTTGTTGGTTAGTTTGATTAAATTGATTAAAATGAGACCTATATTAAATACCTTAGGATTGACAACATCTAATATACGTGGTCAAACTTCTACAATTGTTGAAAACCTTCATGATGCATATCCCACAATTGGTGTCAAGAGACGCACTAGGGATTGTAATATTGTGCATCGTGTACTTGCTACTAGTGTTATAAGTGAATCAATAAAAAATGTTTCATTACGCAAAAAAGTTGAATGTTGCAAGTTAATCAAAAAACTCTAATGAAAGTAATTGAAATATGTAATATCCTTCAATCACTAAATAACACCAATTTTAGGGAATTTTTTGATAGATCACCGCATAAGGACAAAGATAATTTAGATGCTATAAGAGAAGTTATTATTCAATTTTGGCATGATAACACTAGAGTTTCACCTAATACAAGAGATGTTGTAAAATAGAGAGTTGGTTCTACTAATCGCGAACCACATCCAAAGAATTTCTTAGATATGACTCAAACTTAATTTTTTCGTAAGTTTGAACAAGAGTATCTAAAAATTAAAATTATTCAATGTTTTTTTGAAATGTTAAAACCATTCTATGTGAAAATTAACCACGCTTGCACCACTTGCTGTAGGAAACATGTTGAATTTGTGATGCATTATGCTAAATTTTTATGTATTCATTCTAATTTTCATTCTGAATCTATGTTATCAGAATGTGGTGTTCAAGTTCCACCTATATCTTCCAAGGATTTCATTCCTATGATATTTTGTGAAAAATAAGTTGGACAATTTTTTTATAGTAAGGATTGTTTAGATGGAAGTTTTGGTACATGTGGCAGATTACCTAAATTGGAAATTTACATCTATGAGAAAATTTAAGGTGCAATAGGACATAATTTAGTTAATTTTGATAAATAGAAATCAGTTGCATACTAGTTGAAAGATGGAAAAGAGTCTAAATGGTGTGAGCTACTTATAAAACATATGTCTATTTTTCAATTTATGAGAAAATTTAAGGATGAAATTGTTTATGAGTATGCTAGGCATACACACAGAGCTTGATGGTTGGATGAACAATTCAAGATATGCAAAGACACATTTCCTATTGGTACTATTGTTTCAGTGGCCAATTTTGTAGAGAATTACAAATTACAACCACAAGTGGAGGTTCAATCACAATATTACAACTCAGTAAAAGTTTTCATTTTTGTGCGTATAACATTTATACATTCTCTTGACAGTACAGAGAATGATAATTTTTTTAAGAGAGTACCAATTTTATATTAGTGATGATCGTACTCATTCTACTAAATTTGTGCAAGGATGTCTCCAGTTATTTTATGGAAACTTGTCTGATAGGGACATCCACTTCAAAAAACATTATATATGGTTAGATAATTTCACATCTCAGTTTAAGAATGCACAATTTTTTTATTTGATGATAAGGACACATGTCAAGATGGGTGTACAACATATTTGGAGCTTCATTGAGGTTGGACATGAAAAAGGAGAGCATGATGATGGGCATGTGTGAAAAGAGCTCTTGCAAGAGAAGAGTTGAATTACAAATATGGTGCTAAATTTAAATATGCAAATAGCATAGTGGAATCATTTATTGAGAACATGGTCTGAGGTTCTCAAGAAAATTCCATAATTCACAGATATTTTTGGTTGATAGAGGAACAAAAATTTGCTAACTATGAGGATTGTATAACACTTACTGGGTCTTGTGATATGCACTCATTTTTTAGCTTAGACGCTACTTCATGGGCCACATAGACAAGAAATTTGACATGTTTTTGTGCATCTTGTATCGATTTTTTCACTGCTGAGTGTGATTCACAAGAATGGGTAGATGGATGAATTTGTAGGCCTCTAACTCCGCTTCCTAGTTATCAACCTCCACAAGCATTACAACTTGTTTCTGTAGATGAAGTTGCAACATCCAAGGACTTTGAGGAAATTTTGATTTTGGTGCGACAAGGTATTTATGGTTATTTAAAATTTTTGTATTGAGTTTTGTCCATTAAAATTTTAATATGTACAATTTAAATTTGAGTTGAAACCTTTATTTCTTTGTAGGACATGTGTTTGTAGTTATTGCGACAAAAGACAATGAAGAAGGAACAGACCATTTCTTATGTCGTTGCATTGAGGAAAGAAAGAACTTGACTTCTCCTGTTATAGATGGTGAATATATTGAGTACCCTATAGGGTTAGTGGTAGTCCAGAAGCAACGAAGTTGTCACACACCAAAATGATTCCTTCACTAGCATTTACCTAGCCACCCATATGTGTCGGCATAATTGGTTCGGTGTCACAATCCACCGTTTGCAAAATATACCATTTGATAGCCTTACACTATCTCAAACTACACTATTTCACGTGTTTGCAAACAATAGGGCAGCGAGAACACCGATTGGAGAAGGAAAAAACTGAGATACACTATTGTATAGGGTCCCTACACCAAGGTGTAGGATCATATGAGATATCTCTAGGTGCCACAGAGTACACGTAGTCACCCATTGAAGTTAAATGATTTTTTGGTCTCAGGGCTCTTAAGGGACTACGCCCGAACGGGGTAACTTGGAAGTAATGGAATTTTTGCTCACTAAAAAGACACCTCTTCTAGTGTTCACCCAGCTACTCAGACATGTCAGCGTAGTTGGTTTGGTAACACAACTCATCTTTTGCAAAATATAGAGTTTGACGACCTTACATTGTCTCAAACTGCACTATTTCACGCATTTGCAAACAATAGGGCAGGGAGAGCACCAATTGGAGAAGGAAAAAAATGAGACAGAATATTGTAGAGAGTCCCTACACCTAGGTTAAGGATCAGATGATATGTCTCTAGGTGCCACGGAGTGCGCGTAGTCACCCGTTGAAGTTGAACAATTTTTTGGTCTTAGGGATCTTAAGGAACTATGCCCAAACGAAGTAGCCCAAAAGAAATGACATTTTTGCACACCAAAATGATGCCTCCTCTAGCATTCACCCTGCCACCCAAATTTTTTGATGTAGTTGGTTCGGTGCCACAAACCACCATTTGCAAAATATAGCGTTTGACAGCTTTACACTGTCTCAAACTACACTATTTCACGCGTGTGTAAACAATAGTGCAGCGAAAACACCTCTTGGAGAAGGAAAAAACTAAGACAAGCTATTACAGAGGGTCCCTACACTAAGGTGTAAGATTAGACAAGACATCCTTAGGTGCCATGGAGTCTGCGTAGTCACCCGTCAAAGTTGAACAATTTTTTGGTCTCAGGGTTCCTAAGGGACTATGCCAGAACAAAGTAGCCCGGAATTAACGACATTGTCACGCACCAAAATGAAACCTCCTCTAGCATTCACCTGGCCACTTAGAGATGTAGGCATAGTTAGTATGGTGCCATGACATCTTGAGGCATGACTTATCACTACTCGCGTCCGTTCATTTCCTAAGACTTCCTAGAAAAGGCAATTTATAAAAATTTATGCCACGAAGGCTCAAGGAATGCTAGGAAGGCTCCGGATCGGGTGGTATGACACCAATTCAGGCATCCATAGAACCCACCATGATGTGAATTATATTAAAATATTCATTACATACATATTTATGTGTTCTTATCTAGATTGATATGTCGTAACATATGTACAAACATCCTAAAATAATATGTACAAAATGTTCACAAATTCCAAGTGATATATCATTTTAAAATTAATTGAAGAAACTTGAAAATTTTTCAAATACCTTGGAATGGTAAGGATGTGAATTATTTGACAAACCCCCTCACAAAAATGTGTATTTTGGACTAGAAGGATTGTAGGGTATACAAAAAATGGGGTTTTTACAGTGTGTGCTTAAATACCAAAACATATAGGACTTACTAAGGAAGTGAATCTACTTACGATAATCAAAACATGTGTAACTTCTTAGTTGATTGGCATAACATCAAATTATAAAGATATATTAAGGTGTATCTATCGATCAATGGGAAAATCCCTATTAATGGGATAATCTCTAAAACAATACATAAATGCTTCCCTTAATTTCTTAACAATTGTACCATAAAATGTTGCACCATAGTAACATTATATTCATATAGTTCAAGATGGACTCTACCTCACTTATTTATAACAATGTTTGTATTAGTTGATATACAACATATGGGTGCTAGCTTTAAAAGAAAAAATGTCAGTTATAGAAATTCCCTCACAACCATTCTTTCAAAGATGTGCACATTGTTAGAAGGCGGGAAAATAATCAGAGTTCCACATACACCCTACGTGATTACTGTGACAAAAGTAATTACGTATTTCCCTTTTGTAGTTCACCTAGCATGATTATCATAGGTTTTGCTTAATGAAATAGGTTTTCTTAACAATTGCACCATGTAGTGCTTCAGGACATGGTTTTTTAATTTTAAATCAAACATACATATAGAAGTAATATACATAGAACATACATACATATAAGGATATCATATGCAATGAAATCGAATCAAACATAAAAGTAATATCGTTATGAAAACTAAGACATGGATATATAATGTATCACACTAAGTGTGCTGGGCACACGTCTCTTAAAATATAAGTTCAAAACATGTGTACTTCTCGAACTAAGTGTGTTGGACACATGTCTCTGAAAATATAAGTTCATAACATTTGTACATTTTTAAATAATTTTGTCATATATATAGGATCACATGTGGTCACATAAAGCTATATATATAATGGACTATATGAAGAATCATGAACTAGGACCAGATGGCCCATATACATATATATCTATGTACAGCTAAGTCCTATGGCTCTAATCATGAAACATCTTCCCTCTCTTCACCCTGCTAGAAGTAGCATGTCCACGACCTGGGATGTAGTGGAGGGAGATGCCACTAAGGATTTCTTACGTGTCGTCCTAGGCGTCTATAAGCAAACCTACAACCTAACCTGCACATTCATAAACAATAAGTTTTTAACACCGATATTTTTAAAATACATTAAAAATTTAGAAACTTAGAATTTAGTTAAAATTCATGTGAAATCTTACCACAATGTCATGATCCCAATCAATTTTTCATTGACGCATCACAGGAACAATAGTAGACTCCCCAGGGGCAAGCTATATACAAATAACTAAATTTCAAATTAAATATTTCATGTGCAAAATTTGATATTGTAGATTTAAATAATAAGAAATAATTCCTCCAAAATTTAACAAATTTAAAAAACTGTACCTCAATTTGTGGATTTACAGATGCTATGGCAATATCTATAACAACCTCCATAGTCTACATATGGAGGAGTCTCTCTGACAGTCACAAGATATACAAAAAACATGTAAAAATCAATATTAATCTACATAAATGCCACATATTAGAACCAAAGCATAATCCACATGAACTTCCACAATTATAAACTAAGTGTAAAGAGAAACTAACCTACGTAAAAGTCACATGAGGCATTCCAGTAGCCTTAGTTCCTAGAGGAGATGATAACCTGCCAGGGTCCTACATATAAAAGACAAACATATATTAATATGTACATGTACAGGTGAAAAATTATAATAATAAAAGTTCACAATCAAATGAAATTTGAAATTTAAGTACAAATTGAAACTTACGTTTGTAACACACCCAACTGCTGTAGCTAGCATGTTGAAGCTGGATGTTTCCTTCACTGTATCTTGCTATTTAAAATAAAATAAATAATTAATTTTTACTTGTATGTACATGACGTACAATTAAATACATATCTATTAAAATTTCAAACATGAATTAAACTATTGTATATATATATATATATATATATATATATATATATATAAAATATTTATTGACATTACCTTATGAAAGACCAAGATCCTTTGCACCAGTTCCAAAAAAATCCACCATCATCTCATCTAGAGAAAAAAAATCATGTGATCCAATAAATGATGTCTCACCCACAGTGCATACGGCGCCACAAGATCCACAATAGTGTGGTGTACTAAAAATGACGCATCCACCAACATCACCGAATGCAATTTGGTCACTATGTTAGGTCAAAGTGTCAGTGAGCTCCCTCAATACATGTAGTGTGTCAATCTCCACTGTAGGAGAGATAACTAAAGGTAGTGGGGGTTTTGGGGCATGGGGGATCCTTGGTTGACCTACGCATGCACCAGGTCTACTCTGTGTAAAGCCACCTCCTTGCCCATAAAACTCATAAAATTTAAAATAATTTGGGACCTCATTAAGCATGAACTCGCAATATAATTTCTTCAAAAAATAGAGAGGAACCTCATTGTTGTTGCATGGTAGATAATCAGAAACCATCCATCATCGGTCCCAAAAATTGTTCCAACACCAATGGATTGGGAACCATTTACAAGTAGCTGTGGGGGGCATTGGTTCTTGGGTTAGTAAATGATGCACAAATGCGGTCTTTTCTAATTTTTTTATCTTTTATGGCCACATGGGATAATTTATCTACATACCACCACCTATAATCACCTTTAAAGGTATTCTATCTGTGTGTTGGCTAAAGTCATGTGGGATGGATTTTTGACATGATTTTATCTTATATTCTGAATAAGGTTCTCAATGACAATTTTATTTTGTTGGATTCTTCCAATGATATCAGCTTGTGTTCCTGCTAGTTTTGTGGGGACAGGAGGAGCCACAGGAGGCAGATATATGTTTGGAAAAGGGTTTTGAGGAATGTTTGGAGGGTTTTGAGGATTTTTTCGAGGGTTTTGAGGAATATTTCGATGGTTTATAAGATTATGAGCTTGCTGAAGTACTGACCAAAAAAATATATATACATAAATAAAAATTTGAAAAACCCATGAAAATCACAAAAAAAAACCTAAAATGCAATAAAAATGATCAAAATTGAGGGCTTACCTATTTGTCTTGGCAACATGGTTGAAACTATCATGATCTAGAAGTTTGAAGAGTAATTTTTAGGGGGTATTCAAAGCACGAGTGCCAAAGGTATAGGATAAATTGTGGTTGGAAAGGAAAAATGGGGGAAAATGAGGAGTCACAGGTCTATTTTTTTTATCTCAAAGGACTGCAATTATGGTTTTAGGTTCAAAAATCACCAAACCTATAAAAAACAATTTCACGAGTGTGGTTTAGAAACCACAATCGCGGTACCTAAATTTTGAGTTTTTTATGTCCACTTAATTTTCCACCAACTTGCTACACTTACCCACTCCTAATGGTTGTTTTCATTTTATAAAAAATATATGTAAACAAAAGTTAGAATTTTAATTATAAGAATAAATTTAAAATTTCACCATTCTCATAACTATTTTAAGGCATATGCCCATTCTCGGACAAACAAAATTAAATATGTTTCAGAATATTTAGAGGCATTAAAATGATTGAATTCAGTAATGGTTGTAGTTGAATATTTATAATGCACACATGTCCATCCTAAGACAAAAAAAAAGTTTAATACCTCTAAATATTCAATTTGTTTTAGAATGAGAAGTGATGAATTCTCATAACCTTTGTACTATGGACATCGGAAAAATTTTCAAAAATAATTACTGAACTTGATTGAGTAAATTAATTAAGTTTATTTCTCTTACTATTTCATAGGTCTATGAGGTGGTAGGAAGTGGTTGTTACAGGTTAATTTTCATAGCATGGAAATACCCCTACTGCCTAGTTTGTTTATATAGGGTGTAAAGAGAGAGATGGATTTCTTTAGATGCATTAAGTGGGCTCGCATACGCATCATTTTATGGGTTGAATCTGGGTCTGTATGTGAAGCCATTGAATAGTTTTTGGGAAAGGAGTATCTACATGCTTCTACGAGGGATAAGGTGAATTTTTAGACTACTTGAGCTAGTGGGACTGTTGGTGGTAGGAAGAAGGTGAAACCTAGTCGTCATGTTGCTAAGGTGGATGTCAAATAGTTTGATGATTGAAAGTTTTTCTTCTTTATGTTTTTTTGTATGTAATCGTCATATGTCATTTCCTTCAATTACCTTTATGGTTAGTTGTAGGATTTCGTATCTTTGTTGGTTTGGGTAGGTCATTTGGTGTGTTATAGGTTTTGATTTATGTGGCTGGGATCCCTCCAATCCCCTGGTTCTAAGCTCTAATCAAAAGTGTTAAACTATCAATATACATACAAACATAGATACACACACACACACACACACATGTATGTATGTATGTATGTATGTATGTATCTATATTTTTATGAAATATAGGCAGCCCAAAAATTAGGAACTAGATGAAAAAGAAAATGGAAAGGATGAACAAGAAAGAGATGGATTTACCCACCACAGTTAACCTTGCAATTCCCAATATCTATATCATCATTGAAAATATTAACCACCCTCATTCTCTCTACCATGCCACCGAAGAATTAATTTCCATTAATTACATCAATTTCCCTCCAATGGGTGCTCTAAGATGTGTTTAATAGACAAGTACCTTTAATTAATAAAAGGTTGTAAACAATTTATTTGAAAATTAATGCTAAACAAGTACTCTATGAAGGATGTGAGAATGAGAAACTATCCATTATAAAACAAGCTACATTTTATCTCTATTCTTATTTTAGGTTTCCAATTATAAGAACAAGTATTTTCTCATTGGATACATCATTTAATATTGCTTATCTCACCTTCCCATCTTGGCCAGCTGCCCAACTCAGAATTTCAACTTGCCCACTGAACTTGTTTGGTCAGCTTGCCCACACATCTCGGCTTGTGTAGCTCGCCTGCCCATCTAGGCTTACACAACTAGGCCACCCAACTCAAAAAATAAGTAACTCTTCCTAGGTACTTCTTCTTTGGGCTTCCTGTATTTCATAAAAATACATATAATTATACACACACACACACACATGGACATAATTCATCTACATTGAATGATTTCCCATTTTTCATATCTATAGTTATACATTTTTCGCAATGGAATTATCTTTTTGAGACTCTGAAACATGCAAGAAACGGTCATATTTAGATGCATCCTTTTATAACTATGGAGGATAATACTATGCAAGTCTTACAAAGTATTGAACTGATATTCTTAAAACACAAATAAAAGATAAAAAAGATTAAAAAAAAAAATGGCATTATCTTTATACCCAAATCAGAATACAAAATAAATAATGCTAGATGATATTCTTCATCTCAAAATAAATCAACATAGAAGAGTTAGAGTTATATCTAAAACTTATCTTTAATTTAAAAAAAAAAAACTAAATTCTTATTCTATGAGTCATTCTAACTTCATGATTTTTATATGTTAAATGGATATTTTCCCAATTATAAAACAAAGTAATATTTATCTTCCTTATTCCCCTTGTAAACATTTATTGGTCTTCCCTCCGTTGTTCTTCTATTCATTATAAGATTAAAAAATTCCCACATATATTCTATGATTATTATTTGAGAATGGACATATGCCCATTTTAAACATCTATTATTCTTCTGTCTGTTCTTATACACTTTCTATACGAGAATGGGCATCTTCCTATTTCGAATGGGCTTGACATGAAGATGAAGATTACTTTGTTCCCACCCATTATAAAAACTAAATAATATGCATGAAACAATCATATTTCCATGCATCCTTTTATAACTATGGAGGATATTATTATGCAAGTCCTACAAAAGATTGAAGTGATATTATTAAAACACATATAAAAAATACAAAAGATAAAAAATATGGCATTATCTTTATACCCAGATCAGAATAATAAATAAATAAAGCTAGATGATATCCTTCATCTCATAATAAATGAATAGAGAAGAATTAAAAGTATATCTAAAACTTATCTTCAATTTTACAAAAATTAAATTTTTCTTCTATGAGTCATTCTTCTTTCATGATTTCTATATGTTAAAAGGGAATTTTCCCAATTCTAAAAAAAAGTAATATTTATCTTCCATATTCTTCTTCTAAACTTTTATTGATCTTCCATATATTGTTCTTCTATGTTTTATATGAGATAAAAAAATCCCATAATTATTCTATGATTATTATTTGAGAATGGACATATTCTCATTCTAAACATTTATTCTTCTTTTGTTTGTTCTTCTACATTTTATATACAAGAATGGGCATCTGCCCATTTTGAATGGGCTTTACATGAAGATGAAAATTATTTTTTCCCGCCCATTCTAAAACTAAATAATAGAACTACATAAGGCTTGATCCCTCTTGAGGGTATGTAGTGTAGTACTTGGCAGTTCCAGCACTTGGCTCTACCAAGGTTAGTCCAGCCAAAATGATGGTAACAATTATAAAAAATAATAAAACTAGATAAGGCTCATTTGGTTCATTGTTTTCCCACTGCATGAATATGGTTAAAGAACTGGACAGCTGAAAATTACATTCAAAAATGTTTACCGTGCTCAGAAGCCAAAAATTATCTATGTTGGAAAAAGGCATTTCAAAATCACACTTTCAAAAGGTGAAACAATCTACAAAAGAGAAATTATTATTAAAACACGCTCAAAATTGATGAAATATTAATTTTTTTTTATATGGGTCGTTTCCATGTAGCTCTTGAAAAATTGCATCTTGTTTAAAAGGTATAGGGTTGCATAACAAAAAGTGGACAAGGAAATTGAAACTTGTAAAATCAAGTGATCTCTATTACTATGTAAGACTTATTTGGTTTATATTTTTCCCACCACATGAATATGGTTAAGGAATTGGGCCAACAAAAATTACATTAAAAAATGTTTAGCATGCTCAGAAAACAAAAATTATCTATGTTGGAAAAAGTCATTTCAGAATCACACTTTCAAGAGGTGAAGTGGTCTGTAAAAGAGAAATTATTATAACAAACTCAAATTGATGTCAAAATAGATTTAAAAAGTTTCATTTTCCTTATCCAATCTATTCATTCAACTAGTATGGAGGTGGAAGATGTGACATGGATCTCAATTGGAAAACATTTAGAGCCCTTGGATATTATCAAATTGAATGAAATGGAGTGGACATCCTTGAATATTATTTCAAATGATTGAGATTGGGCATTTTTTGGAGGCACATGATTTAGAGATGCAACTCTAATACATCCCATGTATTAATATTACATGGTGGGACAAATTCATTAAATAAATAATTCATCACTTATCAATTATGGTGGAGAATTGGAAGCATGAGATCGTGTTCCAACAATATTAATAAATGTCAACTACACATCCAAGTAAATCACCTCTATGTTTTTTGTGATCTTTATAGTATAGTCCATTATGTATACGTAATTCTTTTTTTATAAGGAAATAGTTTTGAAGGGACCTATACCCTGTATACAAAAGGGCTCAACAGCTAGATAGTAAAGATGAGGAGGGAGGCAGCCCAGAGAAGAAGGGAAAAAACAGTAGAACCAGAACGGCTCAACAGCCAGAATTATTTTGGTTGTGAGCGGCACCGGTGGAGCGGGGAGGAGAGAGGGGGGTGGAGGCGGCTTGCCGGGCGCGGCGCCGTAGCCGGGTGCCCCTTGTTGGGGGATGTTCTTGGGTTGTTGTGCTCAGCGCTGTCCTGCAGGTCCGGGAGGGTAGTGGGAGGCTTCTTGATCGGGGGGGAGGGGGCGGAGTTGAGGGGCCGGTGGGGGGGGGGGCGAGATGCGAGGTGAGGGGCTGCTGGGGGGCTAGAGGAGGGGGTGGGGAGAGGGTGTGCGGGGTTGGGTAGAGGGCAGGGTGGTTGGGCTGTTGTGCGGAGAGCGCTGGGGGGGGGTAGAGGTTAGGATGGGTGGGGAGGGAGGTAGGGAGATAGGAGGGATGCGGGGGTGGACGGGTGGGAGAGGGGTAGGGTGAGGGGGGGGGGGGGGGGGAGTTGGGGTAGGCGAGGGGAGTCGAGGGTGTGGGGGGGTGGGGAGAGGGGGGGAGAGGGATGGAGGGGAGGGGGGTTGGAGGGGTTGGGGGGCTAGGGGCGGGGGAGGGGGGGGAGGGCGGGGGAGGGACGGGGGGGATGGGGGGGGTGGAGGCGGGGGAGGGGCGTGGAAGGGGAGGAGGGGGGGGGAGGGGGTTGATCCCTCTTGAGGTATGTAGTGTGTCTTGCATTTCCGCACTTGGCTGCTACCAAGGTTAAGTCCAGCCAAAATGATGGTAACATTATAAAAAAATAATAAAACTAGATAAGGCTCATTTGGTTCTTGTTTCCCACTGCATGATATGGTTCAGAAACTGACAGCTGAAAATTACATTCAAAAAGTTTTCTTACCGTGCTCAGAAGCCAAAAATTATCTATGTTGGAAAAAGGCATTTCAAAATCAACACTTTCAAAAGGTGAAACAATCTACAAAAGAGAAATTATTATTAAAACACGCTCAAAATTGATGAATATTAATTTTTTTTATATGGGGCGTTTCCATGTAGCTCTTGAAAAATTGCATCTTGTTTTAAAAGGTATAGGGTTGCATAACAAAAAGTGGACAAGGAAATGAAACTTGTAAAATCAAGTGATCTCTATTACTATGTAAGACTTATTTGGTTTATATTTTTCCCACCACAATGAATATGGTTAAGGAATTGGGCCAACAAAAATTACATTAAAAAATGTTTAGCATGCTCAGAAAACAAAAATTATCTATGTTGGAAAAAGTCATTTCAGAATCACACTTTCAAGAGGTGAAGTGGTCTGTAAAAGAGAAATTATTATTATAACAAACTCAAAATTGATGTCAAAATAGATTTAAAAAGTTTCATTTTCCTTATCCAATCTATTTCATTCAACTAGTATGGAGGTGGAAGATGTGACAGTGGATCTCAATTGGAAAACATTTAGAGCCCTTGGATATTATCAAATTGAATGAAATTGGAGTTGACATCCTTGAATATTATTTCAAATGATTGAGATTGGTGCATTTTTTGGAGCACATGATTTAGAGATGCAACTCTAATACATCCCATGTATTAATATTACATGGTGGGACAAATTCATTAAATAAATAATTCATCACTTATCATTATGGTGGAGAATTGGAAGCATGAGATCGTGTTCCAACAATATTATAAATGTCTAACTACACATCCAAGTACATCACCTCTATGTTTTTTGTGATCTTTATAGTATAGTCATTATGTATACGTTAATTCTTTTTTTATTAAGGGAAAATAGTTTTGAAGGGACTATACCCTGTATACAAAAGGGCTCAACAGCTAGATAGTAAAGATGAGAGAAGCAGCCCAGAGAAGGGAAAAACAGTCAACCAAGAAAGGCTCAACAGCCAGATATTACAAAATAGGTGAAAAATGGATCTAAACATACAGAGATCCAGAACAAAGAAGGCAAGATCAAAAAGAAGCCAAAAGAGAAACAGAATAAAGAGCTCTGCCAAAAAATAGCTCCAAAACCACCCGATGACAGCCAGATTGCAGCCAAAAAATAGCAACACAACTGCACGTTACTTGATTTCTCTGTCTATCTTGGTCTTGATGGCCTACAGTGACATGAAAAAGGAAATAGCAGTGGCATGAGAGGGGTCTTGCATATCTGCTTGGGAGATTGCAATGTCCCTATTCTCTTTAGGGCCCCATATGTCTTCATTGATTCCACTTAAACTGCAAACACTGTGGACATGTTGTTCAATGAAGCTATAGATGCTTTTGAGGGCAGACAGAATGCAGTCATTGCGGCTTTTAGCATTCCCTAATCTGCCATCAAGGGACTGCAGTTTCTTGAAGATTTCATCAATCACCCCCTCTTCCTCCTCACTTTGAAGGATCCTTTTACCCTTGGCTCTCTCCATGTTTTTTAGAGCCCCTTTGAGCTCTTGAATCTCCTTCTCCAATCTGTTAACCTTATCTAACAAATCTTCTGCTTTGGGCTCCTCCACCGGCATGCTAATATGTAGAAGTTTTTCAACTAGTTCCAAGTCCTTGTGGCTCCTTAGGAATCGTTGGGAAGTAGGGATTTTAGCTTTGAGGCTCTTGCTTTTCTTGTTGGGGCCAACATCTTCACTCTTTATTTTTAGCAAGGGTGGAGTGGGAGTAGTATGGGTAGGTGAAGGTATGAAGGAGGGAGGTGGGATAGGGTTCATGGGAGGGCAGCTGGAAAAATGGTGGTGAATCAGGAGGATAAGGCCCTGGTGTAGAGGGACATCCCTAGAGTGATTTTGAAATTCTCTTATAGATTTCTCCAGGGAGTTAACCAGATAATGAGGAAAGCTAATAATGTTATTTCTACGAAAATGATTCAAAAAAATCAAATGCTTGTGAGGTATAGTCACATATCTTCCTTCAAGGGTAACATACCTTACCACCATTTTGGCCAGTTCATCAAAAGGTGCAGGGATCGACTCCACCTTGAGGCCAGCAATTATGAACTCAAGATTCTCTCCCTCTTCCAGAAATTTCTTGGTTTCCACCTCCCTATTGACCTTATTATTGAAGAATTTTGTGCCTTCCAGGCTGAGACCCGTGATCTGAGCTATGAGATCTTCTGTAATTTCCATTTTCATGTTACTATATTTGACAATTCTGTTCTTCCAACCCTTGGCGAATTTGATGGAGATATCTTGGTAGAAGCCTTGAATCCTTTCAATGAAATTCAATAAGCCCCCAATTTGCAGGTATTCCTAAAGCACCATGTTCTCTTTCCACTCAGGATTGTGGGTCGGTTTGGTTTTGCATGGCAGACCCCCCATGTTTCCTTTGTTCCTATTTCTATTCTCAACGGTAAAAAAGCATCCAATGTGCGGGACAGGCTGAGCAGTGATTTTGGTATTTGAATCTTTCCTTCCTATGAAAGCCGGTTTAATTACAATGCTAGACTTGTTATTATTGCCCCGCTCCTCAGCTTTCCTCCGATGCCAAGAAATGATGGCAATCCACACAAATCACAACAATCATCCAAATCTTTTGTGATTTCATCATCATGTACTTGGGGATCCACACATTAGCATCTAAAATACAGCCGTTAGTCATGATTTTCACTGCCATGAAGATCAATGATGATGGCTTTATTGACATGAGTGGGCATAACGTCCCCGTTAATCCAAGTTTGAAAGGAATTATTAACACCAAAGTTAGCCAAACTGTCGGCAACCCTGTTTCCTTCCCGATAAGTGTGGGTGATGTGAACATTAACAAATCTTTTGCATATATCTATAGCTTCCTCAATATAATCCCTGATAGACCAACTGGGGTGTTGCTTTTTATTCAGAAGATTGATAATATTTAGAGAATCACCTTCAATTATGATATTTTGAATATTACAATCTCTGGCAAGTCTAATACCCCAAAGAGCTGCCATGGCTTCAGAATAATGATTAGTCTGTCTTCCCATTCTCCCAGAAAAAGTAGCAACATAGAAGCCTCTTTGATCCCTGATGATACCCCCACCACCAGAGTCTCCCGGATTTCCTTTTGAGGCCCCATCAAAATTTAATTTGTGTCAATCAGTGGGGGGTTTAATCCATCAGACTGTGTTTCTGTCAGTACCATTTTTATTTCTATTGATAGTGGCAATATTCCATTCAGTCAGAATGCATTCTTCATTCTCTGGGTAGAGTCTATTTTTAGGGGGTTTAAATCTAGCAATATTATCTTGTACAACAATGATTATTTCCTTATATACTTTGTTACAAGCCTGTCTATTGTTTCTGAAAATACTATCATTGCGAGCCTTCCAAATTCTCCACATAGTGTGTGGCAGAATGAGTTACCATAGTATTTTCACCATGCAATGTTTAAATGGAGAGCTCCATTGCTCCCAAGCCTGAAGGAAGGTAAGGGGGAAGATCCATCTCAGATTGAATTTTGCAAAAACAAGCTACCAAATTTTGGAAGGAATCTCACAATGGAGGAATAAATGTTTTATATCTTCGGCCTCTTGCTGACACATGCAACATCTATTTGGCATGATGAATCCCTTCTTGATGAGGTTATCATTAGTTAGGATCTTGTCATTAATAATTAGCCACCAAAATAAGTTCACTCTAGGGGTTAACTCCAACATCCACAACTTGTGCCACTTGATTTTGCTTTCCATGGATGCAAAGAAAGAATTATATCCTGATTTAACATTGTAATCCCCATCAAAAGAATCATTCTAGATGAGCTCATCTTTAAGATTTTGATTACTGAGATGGATTAGGGAAAGTTGATTCTGAAGAGACATAATATCAGCCTGAATACTATCATTCTCTACTTTTAGCTGCTTCCATTTTCTTTTGTTTCCATCCCTCTCAATGTATCCCTAGATTTTGTGCCCATACTTTGCAATTAAATTGTCTTTCATATGATCATAAGAAGAAATCCAGTTAGAATCCGTCCACTTATCGGTCCAGAAGTTTATGTTTTTCCCATCTCCCAGCTTCTAGCTGCATCCCTGAGAGAGAATGTGCCTGTTGCAGAGAACGTTGTTCCAGAAAATAGAACCATTCGGAAGGGACTGATCATATATGAAGGAAATCTTGTTCTGATTTGAAAGATATTTGATCTTAATCAGCTCTTTCCGAGGTCTGTTCTCTTTTATCAATCTCCATCCTAATTTTGCAGTAAGGGCAGTACTCATATGCTTGATATCTTTGATGTCTAATCCCCCAAGTCTCTTGGGTTTACAAACCTGTTCCCAAGCCACAAGATGATATCTGAATCTTTCCTCAGTACCGTGCCACAGAAAGTGTTTTTGAATCTTCTCAATACTGTTCATCATAGCTGTAGGCATGTTGAACATTGATAGTATGTAAATAGGCAAGTTTTGAAGCGTGCTTTTAACCAAAAGGCACTTACCTGCACTTGATAGGATGGCTCCTTTCCATCCTACCAACTTTCTTTGAAATCTCTTAATAAGATCATTCCAAACCTCCACTGAAATCTTGCCAGTACTTAAAGGTAACCCTAAGTAAGTTGTTGGTAGGGAATTAATGGTGCATCCTAGAATATTAGCAATCTTTCTTTTCCTCTCCTCAGGAGTATTGAAGAAATAAATAGAGCTTTTGTCAAAATTAACTTTTTGTCCTGAGGCTTCTTCATAAAATCTAAGGACATTTTTAATGGCCTTTGCTTCAATAATAGAAGCCATTAGAAGCAGAAAAGTGTCATCAGCAAACTGCTAATGAGAGGAGGTCTGATTACGAGTAGTTGGAGGGAAGCCTTTTATCATGCCAATGTCAATACCTTTGGATATAGATCTGCTTAAACTATCAGCCATAATAATGAATAAAAGAGGGGAGATTGGGTCGCCTTGCCGTATACCTCTATTACTGGCAAAAAAACCCATAGGATCCCCATTAACAACCACAGAGAATCTAGAGGTAGAGATGCAAGAGTGGATGATTTTTCTGAATTTGCTTTGAAAACCAAATTTGGATAGGACCTCATCCATGAATCTCCAGGAGACCCTGTCAAAAGCTTTATGCATGTCAAGTTTGATGGCCATCCCCGCCTTTTTACTTTTATCCATAGAATGTATAGTTTCACGAACCATGATGATTCCATCTTGGATAATTCTTCCCTGAATGAATCCACTCTACTGTTGTGAAATGGTCTCCATGAGAATAGGTTGCATTCGAGTGGTGAGAATATTTGTGAAAATCATATAAATGACATTCACCAAACTGATAGGCCTGAAATCTTTGAAGTCTTTTGCATCCAACTTTTTTGGGGCAAGCACAATGTGAGTATTATTTAGTTCTTTAATCAAATTTCCTGTTCTGTAAAATTCATTGACATTTTTCAAGAGATCTTCAGAGCATATTTCCCAGCATCTTTGATAAAAGTTAGCCGAAAAACCATCTGGACCTGAAGCCTTATCCCCTTCTAAAGCAAAGACAACCTTTTTTAATTCCTCGATGGTGATTATTTTTGAAAGGCTTTTAAATCTCTCAACAGGTATTAAATTATTAGGAATGGAGTCTAAGAGGAAAGAGGCCGCTTGTTCATTATAGGAAGTGTTTTCAGAGAGGAGGTTCTTGTAAAAATTAAGTGCCTCTGTTTTGATATCCTCAGGATCCTTAGTAATGTTTCCATTTCCTTTAGTAACCTCAAAAATTCTGTTACAAGCTCTATGTTTGTTGGCTGTTAAATGAAAGAATTTTGTATTTCTATCTCCATCCTTAAGCCAAAGGGCTCTAGATTTCATTCTCCAAAAGGTTTCTTCATGTCTGTTTATATTATGCAGATCAGATAGGAGTATTTTTTCCCGCTGATGATCCTCTAGGGTCAAACCTTTCATGGAAGCATTTAGCTCAAGTTCTTCTAACTGTTTCTTAAGTTCTTTCTTCTTTTCAAAAATGTTTCCAAAAACCTCTTTATTCCATATTCTAACTTTCTGTTTAACATTATTTAACTTCTGAAGAAGTCTGAATTGGGCTGTCCCTGTGCCTTCCCAAACCCGCCACTCTTTAATTCTGTCCATATTGTCTTCATGTTCGAACCACATTTTCTCAAATTTGAAATTACCATGGAAAGGTTTAGTCCAATTGAAGAAATTGAGGACTATTGGATTGTGATCAGATCCCATTCTGGGGAGAGAAGAAAGATGGAAATTCTGGTCCAGGATCCAATTTGAAGAGATAAGATCTCTGTCTAGTTTAACCTGAATTAAGTTTTCTCCTAATCTTCTATTGGACCATGTAAATTGATTACCATTAAGCTCTATGTCCATAAGATTAAGAGTTGAGATGAAGTCAGCAAATTATTCCATGTCAAGGGTGAATTCGGAACTTCCCCCAAACTTTTCTCTAGGATTCAAAGGAGTATTGAAGTCTCCCATAACCAACCAGTTCATGTTTTCAACCTTGCTTCTGAACAAGATTAAATATTTCCATAGACTTCTTTTACCAGTAGCAGTATTGGGCGCATAAATATTAGACAGGATCCAGCTATGATTATTTTCAAGACTTTTAAAGATAATAGCTAAATGATTCTGGATGGAGGAGAGTACCTTACCATCAACCATCTTTGTATCCTAAAATAACGCTAAGCCTCCAGAAGCCCCTTGAGAGTCAACAGTAGCAAAGGCAATGTTCTGCCAGAAATGTCTTTTGAAGTCTTCAACTGCTTTAATTTTCATTTTAGTTTCCTGAATGAGAAGAATGTTGGGTTTGTTTACTCTTTTAATTTCCTTAAGCATTCTTTTCTTAGGCCCTCCATTAAGGCATCTGACATTCCAAGAGATTACCTTCATTAAAAAAAAATTGGAGATGCATTTGCCGGATGGCCCAGAGTTCTCTGTGTACCATCTGTAATTTCTTTTTCAGTCTCTTTTTCTCTTGTTTCTCTCTTAGATGGCCTACCTTTTCTAAAGGTTACTCCAAAATTTGCAGTTCTTCTAGCAGTGGCCCTTGTGATTCTTGAGGTGGAGGCTTCCCAGCTTCCAAGCTGCTTTTCTTCTAATGTTTTTGAACCTCTTTTCTTTCTTTTCACTAAGATGAATCCCTCATTATCACAGTCATTTTCCTTGTTAGAGGGGGTAATTTCTCCATCCTCCTTTCCTGTATTAATACCAGCTTGCTTATCCATTTTAGGAGTCAGCTCCTCCACATCTGTGTCTTCTTTCTCTTGGTTTAAATCACGTGTAATGGATTCTAGATCCTCATTGCTTTTTTCTTGTCTCATTTTTATTTTCTCCAAAGATCTACTCTTTATCAGCTCTTGGTGAGCATCAGTTTTTTCTTCCTCTTCTTCCATGCATGAGAGAGAAATGTTAACTTTTTCATTTTCTTCATCAACCTCCATGTTCAAATTTACTGGATTTGGAGTCAACGAGTTCAATGCTGAATCCACTAATATCTCCCTTTTATTTTCTTCCTCATTCGGACCCAGATCTAATTCTTGATGGGGCTCAATCAGCTTCTTAGGTTTCCAAAGTTTTTTGTAAACTGGTGGTCTCTTTGTCTTAATGCCTTTTTTTCTTTCTTTTATCTTGGAATGTCTCTCCATCCGCCCATTTCCATAAGCTGGTTCAAATATCTACTCTTTATCCGCCTTATCTCTCTGATTCTGTCTTTGATCTTCAAGAGTATCTGAGGAAACTTCCAGCTTTTTAACTGTTTGTTCAGGACATTTGCTGGCAAAATGCCCTAATCTCTGGCATTTGCTACATCGTAACTGGAAGGCTTCATATTCAATTTGTTGATTCCATTCTCCCAGTTTGGATTACAAAACAATGTTATCGAGGTGCTCCTGATCCAATTCTATGGAGACACAGAACCAAGCAAATGCCAGCCCAGACCTATTTCTCGTGGATCCATTCAGGCCAATGGGTTAACCAATTGATTTGGCAATGTGAAGGAGGATTTCATCATCCCAAAGATGCAGAGGAAGACCTGGGAGTCTACACCAGATGGGTATGGCATGAATATTTTCAACGAATGGATTAAATCCGGGGTACCATTTTTTTTTTAAAAGTCCCATGTTACCAAGGCACCAGGGACCACCCAATAAGACCGAGTCAACATCAGATTGGAGGTTAAATATATCAAGAAAAAAACCTTTTGCCATAGTGGTGATGATCAAATCCCCTTTTGGTTTCCATCTACGAATGGCCCATTTCCTAATGGTGTCCACATTGGGTCGTGATCCCAAAAATTTGCCGACAAGTGCCAGATTGGTTTTCTCCAAAGCTCTTTGCAGACAACTGTCAGGTACCTGTAAGTGTGTCACCCCTTCAGCATCTTTTGTACTTTTAAAATCACATGTAGCTTGAGTTCTCACATTTTTGTCTGGAGGAGTCTTAACAACTTCCGCCCAAGCTCTAGACCCGAAACTATCACCAATGAGCGCATATTTCACTTTTAACGGTTCCTTAGCGGAAACATCACAGATCTTTGAAAGGCATTCAATAGCCAGAGCTTCTGAAACAGTGCCTTCGAATCCCCCACGCAGCCCGCCCGAATTTTCAAATTCGCAGCCCACCATTCAGCTCTCCTGTATATGTTAATTCTTAACAGTGCTTACTTCATTCAAATATTCAAATGTACATCCTTCATATAGTTTACTCCTAAAAGTTTTTTTCATGTTATAAAATATATGTAAAGAGAAGTGAGAAGTTTAATTAGAAGAATAGAGTTAAAATTTCACCATTCTCACAACTATTTTAAGGCATATGCCCATTCTTAGACAAAAAAAATTAAATATGTTTCAGAATATTTAGAAGCATTAAAATTATTGAATTAAGTAATGGTTGTAGTTGAATATTTATAATGTGGATATGTCCATTCTCACAAACATTGTAATACCTCTAAATATTCACTTTGTTTTAGAATGATAAGTAATGAACTCTCACAACCTTTGTAATGTGGCCTTTGGAAAAAAAATAAAAAACAAATACTAAACTTGATTGAGTAAATTAATTAAGTTTATTTCTCTTCATGTTTCATAGGTCTACTAGGTGGGAGGAAGCGGTTGTTGCGGGTTAAGTTTCACATCATGGAAATACTTTTTCTTGCTAGTTTGTTTTTGCAGGGTGTAAAGAGAAAAATGTATTTCTTTAAATGCATCAAGCGGGTTCGCATATGCATCATTTTTTGGGCTGAATCTGGGTCTGTATGTGAAACCATTGAAAGGTTTTTAGGCAAGGAGTATTTAGACGTTTCTACGAGGGCTAGGGTGAATTTTTAGACTACTCGAACTAGTGGGACTACTAGTGGTAGGAAGAAGGTGAAACCTAGTCTTTATGCTAGTAAGGTGGATGTCATATAGTTGGATGATTGAATGTTTTTCCTCTCTAGGTTTTTTTTTGTATGTAATCGTCGTATGTCATTTCCTTCGGTTGTGTGTATGGTTAATTACATAATTTCATATCTTTCCTAGTTTGGGTAGGTCATTTAGGGTGTTGTAGGTTTGTATGTATGTGGCTAGGATCCCTCCAATCCCCTGGTTCTAATCTCCAGTCAAAAGTGATAACCTATCATATATATATATATATATATATATATATATATTGGCTTGATTTTTGCTCATAACAATATATTAAAATTGTTTTTTTTATAGACTATATCTTAACAATGCATTTATTACCATCATTTTATGTTGTAAATAGCTCATATTCTATGCAAATATATCCACTTTATAATTAAAAATTTGGCACACATATACATATGATAAAATATGTAAAATATACAACATTCAAATGTGCACTACCCCATAGTTGAAATAAATTACATCTAAATTTTTCTTTCTTTCTATATTGAGTTTATTTTTCTTATATGATTCTAATATGAGAATGGGCATATGCCCATTCAATACAAGATAAAAATGTTCTTTTTATGAGAATGGAAATGTGCACATTCAATGCAAGATAAAAATGTTTGTTACTATGAGAATGGATAATATAAGTATTTTTTGTGTAGTGCAATGTTATAAATGTATTGATTATTCCATACTTATTCTTATAAACTCCTAAAATGGAAATCCCTCATGCATGATATATTATTTAAAAAAAAACTTTTTGGATTCCAATAATAGCCAAATCAAACTCAAAAAATCCCGTTTTTGGATTCCAATAATATTCAAATCAAATTCAAATATTTGGTATTAGAGAAACCAATATAGCTGATTTCGGTATTTAATCTAGATTGTAAAATATCCAAAGTTAATGAAATTATGGTTTCAACTATAGTTTAGGCATGTAGAAAAACCTATAAATGGTTGAATAAGGCCACACCCTTTCAGTTGGTGTTTAATGCAGAGGTTGTATTACCTGTGGAATTTATGTTTCCATCCCTGTATATTGCACATGTAGGAGGATTGGATGATGAAGAGACTATGGCTGATTGCATTGAAAAATTGATGCAATTGGATATGCAATGTGTCATTTTGCATTGGATTCATAAGATAGAAAAGTCCTGACATAAGGTTTGACATGATAGGCATATTAAGAACAAGTCATTTGTGGTTGGAAATATGGTACTTTTGTATGACTCCAAGTTTGTGTGCCATCCAAGAAAGTTGAAAGTCCAGTGGTTGGGACCCTTTATAGTGACCAAGATAGTAGAATCAAGCGCATGTCAATTACAAGTGTTGAATGGTGCCATGTTTCATAGTTAATTCAATGGGAGTAGGTTAAAGCCTTGCTATAAATAAGATCACCTTGTGTTTGTAATAAGGTGGTATTACCATTTAGATTAGATTTCCCTTTCATGTTTTTTTGTAATAAGTGTATTCACATGGAGTAGCTGATTACAATCTCTTAAGTTGATGTGCAAAGGAAAACACATACACTTAGTGTGCGGTGAAATAGGTGTGAGTACATGCAAAAGATACTATGTGATGATGGTACATCTATTAGAGTATTTTTAGGCATGTGCGCGACAATATGAAATAAGGGTACTTGATGGATAAGAATTGGCTATGCATGAAAGAAAAGGAGAGTGTTGTAGGTACTTAAGGATGATGGTGTTTGGGAAAAAATTCTCAGACATTGGAAAACCATGAAGAAGGTCACGTAATGTAATATGAGGGAGGTAGTAGTAGGATAAAATACTTGGTGTATGGCACATGGAGGTGCACACAAGGATTTATGCATCCTAGAGAGTAGTGGAACACCAAAAAATATGATTTTCGCTTAAGGAGGAAATAAATAAAAAGAGTGGGAAAATAAAAAAACAAATTTAATACTTTAGATCGGTGATAGGTGAGGAGAAATTAATGCACTTAAAATTTGGAAAACTATAAAAGGGCATAAGAACATTTCATTCTTACGTTTCTTATTGAGATTTCAAGTGACTAATTGCAAATTTTGTGTGTGAAATAAAGAGTGAGTGTGAATATCTTGTGTGAAGGAGATATTAGTCAAACAAGAGTAGAGTGGACATGTTATTAAGTGCAAACTGGTTAGAGCTTAAGCTTAAAGAAGGTGTGAATGGTTCAAAAGGTGTGGAAGTAGGTAATAGGCATGGTGTGGGGTTCAATAGTTTAAAGTAATAAAGATAGGGTTTGATAAATTGAGAAATCGTTGGACTTGAAGTTACAAGATTAGGGCACAGGGGTGTGAAGAGAAAACCAGGTCATGAAGACAGTCAGACAAAAGAAAGAGAGATTAACACCTGATGCTGAAGGAAAGTAATTTGGGTAATTTATTTTGTTCCTAGGGCACAACTTTCTGAAATTTTAAATTTGAGAGATTTGTGAAGTTGAAATAGTTGTGGGAAGAATTAGTGGAACCAAATAAAGTAGCTACCACCACACAATCACCTAAAGGAAATGTCATGGGAAAAAACAAGAAGCCCATTATACAAGATTCAATAGAAGAGTGTTTTTCATATATGTAGTACCCCTAGAGGTACTGGTAGGATAGTCATGGTATTAACAATTGACCAATTGCAATATTAGTGATTATAACCATCGCTTTGAGGCCCATGAATCAGATATTAACAAGGATGTAATGATAAAAAAATGGATCATAGGACTGTAGTAGGAAAACTAGTATATGATGAATCCATGAAGAAGGAATAAGAGAGTGTTGGAGTCCTCCAACTATATGGATTTCCTTTCTTCAAAAATCCTAAGTGAATTTACCAGTGGCTCATGTCTTCTGTGTAAAAGGATTTCTAAATTTTTGGAAGAACAATATGCATCACCACACAACTGATTGGATGAGTGACATGTTTGTGTAGTTTTGGAATTGAGATTGAGAAGGACTTAGGTGATGTTGATGGGGTAGAGGACATAACAAAATAGTTCAATTATCAATGGTGGAATCATGTGATGGACATCATAACCATCAATTAACCATACACAATAATTTTTGTGTGCCTATTGAGTTACAAGTTAGGAATATAGGAAATATGGACACAAGTTAACAATAAATGGATGCACATAACACATAAGATAGTGTATATACCCTATATAATATTCAACTTTATTGCTAAAGGAATAGTGGAGGAGGTATGCATCCAAGTGAGAAAAGGTGAGAAGATAACTTGGAGCACCATACTAATCCTAATTGTATTTTGGGAAATATAAGTACTAGATGGACCCAAGGATAAAGTATGGATTTACCCAGTAGACAATAAGTCTCCTATGGTGAATTTCATTGAGTATACATATGACAGGGTGATTACAAATCCATACAATTTACACGTAGAAAAATGGTATAGATGAATGTGTGAGGAATTTAAGAATGAGTGTGACATTTCGATGGAATTTCCCTCAATTCTAGATAAATAGGAAGAATTTGCAGTACATTAGAACTTCAGTTTGGGAAGGTTTTTCCTAATAAATGGAAAGAAGGTCCCTTGGTGAAAATTTTCCTTAACCTTCACTACCAAGTACTTTCAAACATCTATGAATGTGATTAAGGATGTGTGGAAGTTAGCATTTGATGTAGAAAATGTAGACTCTGATTTCCATACATTACACACAACATATGTATACCCCTCTAAGTTGGCCTATGTAGAGGTAATGGAATCATAAAATATGGATATTACTCCTACAACTCTTGTGGTGGGAAAGGAAGTAGTAAGAGTCTACATATAGTTGATGCAATAGATGAAAAATGGTAAGTATACTGATACAAGGGACCTTCATCTCCCAAAGCCACCTAAGGGTAAGAAGACAGTAGGTACTTCCTGGAGAACGAACAAGAAGACTCCCCTTGATAAGAAGAATAAGAACAATATCAAGACAAGGAGAAGGATGACAAGAAGGAGGAGGAAGAGGAAGAAGACACTACGTTAGACAAGAGTCACAGAATGAGGTTATAGAGAGGCTGAAAAAGATAGAGATAGGGTACAAGATGTTTTAAGGCAAGCAAGAAGTCACCTAAAGTCACTCTAACCGATCCATTCCCAAAAAATAAGACAAGTCCTCTAAGAAAGAGAATGCGATAGTTTTTTACCTTGGAGGAGAGCGATGAAGAGAATTCTATGGAAGAGATTATATGCATTGAAGGTTCAACCCATGGTGAGGAGGAAGTGACTAAGGATGAGACCATGAACATTTTTTAGGAAAAGCACGATGTGTATGATGAATACATTGAGGGAGAAGAAAAGGATAGATGCGATGGTGAGCCATATAGAGAAGTCATGGGAACTACATGAGGATATGGGAGTAGTGTGCAACTAGAAACTTAGACAACGATGCCCAATGGTAGGCGTAGTGGGGAAAGGAATAAAAATGAGGAAATTCTACAGCCATCCCAAATGAACTATATCGATGATCATATAAAGGTGTTGCAAATAAGGTTACATAGGATGGATTTGAGAAAATAACTCTATGGCTAGGAGCTGATTAACCATGAAGGAGAAAAGATATGCATGAAGAAATTTTTTTCATGGAGCTTCAAGACTCATACAAAGGAACCTGAGTTTAATATCAACAATGAGGCGTCTATCAGGTGAAAAATGAAGAAGGATCTAGGATTATCCCTCATAGCCATCAATACCATGAAGCTAACAGATGAACATGCCTTAAATGCATTGAATAATATGGAAGTTAAGGTGGTGCACCAGAATCTAAAAAAGGGGCCATAATTAGAGTGTTACTGGAAGATAAGACGGTCAAAGAACAAGATGTACAAAAACTTACATAGGAGTTAAAGGAAGAAAATAATCATAGATAGTATGCTTATAACAAGGCAACCCATATAGTGAATGCCATCACAACCATGTGCCCCGACCTAGCAGAGAATTCCAAAGATGATTATCCATCTGAGTTGTATTATTTATAAGATTTAGTAAGAATGTTTCTTCATGAGAAGAAGTATATGTCAAGGCAGCCAAAAGAAGATTTTTTTGCATTGAAATAAAAGAGTAAGGAATCATTCACGCAAAATATAGTAGAATATGAGGTGTTTAGCACCATGATCAAGGAATTAATAAATAAATAAGGATGTGTATTTGAGAACTGTCAAGATGTTGATCCCATATTTAGGGTGCACACCACCTAAGAGGAGGTGAAAATTAAGTAAGCATAGGTTGCAAAGAGAGACTGCAAGGTCGAGCATGAGGAAATCGTGACAAAAGTAGCACATAAGTGATATTTTCTTAAGGCCATGAGGGATACATTTGAGGTAAGGCTTATGGAACTTGGCTCATTATTTTCACACAAGATGGATGCAATGGATGGAATGTCATTAGGCCTTAGTGGAATAATCAAGGAATTGAAAGATAAGGGTAAATATTTGACCCTTGAGAAAGTGTCAGATATTTTCAAAATGGTGCCCAATATAGCTACCAAAGATCTCATAGGGTGGGAAGAGTTGGGTAATGTATTGAATACATAGTTCCTAGAACTAGTCCAGCCACCCCAGGAATAACTTGGAATGCACACAATTGTAAGGTTGATATTATTTTATTTATTTTTATGCATTCCACAATTCTATGAACTTCCAATTCTTTACTCTTTTATTCTTTTAAGGACATTTCTTTCTATAAGTGTTGTCGAGGAAAAATAATGTCCCTAGTGTGGGGAAATTTTGGTATGAGGAAATGGCTATGTAGTAGCCATGCATAGGAGCTGGGATTTGTATGTAAGGAAGAGGAATTAAGACCAGATAGTGTGTGTAGGTGTGTGCACCATGAAGGAATAGGTCATTGGGAAAGGTTATGTGCATGGATGTAGAGGATTGATAACTTAGCCAATTTTGTAGACACGGCTGAAAATAAAAAAGAATAGATGGAGTGCCACTCAAGCAAGGTCCAAAAATAGAAAAAATTAGGATAACTTAGTGGCAAAGAAAAGGAAAATAAATAACATGTAGGGTAAGGAAAAGTATAAATGCATGGAGAAGGTTAATAATAGGATTAAATTAGATAAAAGAATGGAGATGTTTATAGCTCAATATATTTTTTATACCCATTATAAAAGCATGCAAACTATTTTTGAGCATACCTATTTTTAGGAAGGTGCATGTAGTTGTAAAGGGAAATTCCCCACTCTATAAATATAATTAATACGTCATTATAATAGCTAGCTAGGAGTTAGTGCAGAACTAGTAGAGTGTTTTGGAGATAGCGAGTGAGTATGAGTCCTAAGTTCTAGTATGGAGCCTCTATGAAAGTGCGCATGGTCTAGTGCACTGATATAATTGTCTTTAATGTATTAAACTTATATTTTATGTAATATATCATTTTTATAATGGATAGTTACTTATAGATTTATAAAATTAGTTTGTCTAAAAATGGCATGATGGGTATTCAAATCTTAATAATATTCATTATCTATGAGTGACTCTCTGATTATATTTGTTTTTGAATTGTCATACCATGATGTATCTTCTTTTTTGAATGGTGTTTATGAATATGAACATGCATGTTAACATTTTTCTAAGCATAACAAAGGAGGGACCTGACGGATGCGTGTGACTTGGGTGAGCTTCCAAACTTGTCTAGATGAAGTTCTAATGTCCATAGATATATTGAGTAATAAAAAAATTACAAAGAAACTAGAATTATGTTCTTTCTTTGCTTTATCAAGAGAAGCAGACTTAGGTTCATCATTATCTTTTTCAATATGACCTCTTCATTACTTTTATAGTTTTTTATCTTCCTTCTACAATACCTTGTAATGTGGCCACCATTTTTATATGTAAAACAAACAATTTGATATTTAACTCTAGAAACTCCACCTATTTACCTTGGTCCCTTTTTCCAACATTGTCTAGCAATATGTCCAAGCTGATTTCAATTATAGTACACCATGTCATACTTCACTTAATTTATTGGTCTAACATACTGTTGATATAAAATTTAGGAAATGTGGCCCTTCTTGTGACATTTTTAGAATGGCATATCTCTTGACTTCTATGAATGACCATTCCTACCATTTCTCCATTGAAATGCATTCTTAGCAGATCTCCTACACTCCCTAGCTCTATGGCAAAAATTATTGTAAGTATAAAATACACCATTGAACTTAGTTATGACCTTCATAACATTACATTGTCTTATGATGTTCCTTTGAGTACTTTTATCCTCTTTAACTCTAGTAGGTCGTGGACTATATGTAGCCTACTGATCTACCTTCTTTTCTTCTTCCTTGAACCCCAAACTTGATTTTACACTAGAGGGTATTTGACTACTCAAAAGATCATCATGATCTCAAACTTTTCATAGGTTTTCACTCTATTAGAGACCTAATTTAGTTTTTCCTTTAAAATATTAATTTCATGTTCACGCTCCTTGATTATTGATTCAAGATTGAGATTCTTTCATATTTGGAGCACTAATTAATTCTACAAGTCTTCTTCATTCACCTCCTCTTTCTTTTCTTCCTCAGAACTAGTCACACCATCTTGGTTTTTACTTGTTGAACAACTTGAAATATAATTTTCACCACCAATAGAGGGATTTCTAACATCTTCATATAGTTATTCTAGATTCTTTGATAACTCTCTAGCTGAATCATACTCTATAACCATGTAACTTACACATTCTTCTAATGAATAAAAAATGATATCTCTGGAAATTTCATCCATTGGGTCTGATGCATCAAATTAATCAGCATCAATCTCATATGAAATAGTAATAAGATGTACATTCATTATAAATATCCATAGGGTATAGTTAGTTCCATTAAACATAGGACATTGATATGGAAAAATCACTTCTCCCATTTTGATCAAACAACTTGTGCTTCAAGAGGATCTCCTTGAAGTAGTCAAAATTACTTCAAAAGGACTGGGTATAATACCAATTATTGGAAGTAAAATGGAGTGAGAGGGGGTGTGATTAACTCCTACAAAAAAGTTACTTCATTTTCCAATCATTATTTGAACCATTCATTCAACATCCATAAACCATGCAAGATTATTAAGTGTGTACAATCATTTACAAGTGCATGTAATAAGAGAGAGAACAAAAGAAACTAGATGTAATTAGGAAAACCTCAAGAGTAATAAAACCCACTGAAACTTATGATAATATTAATCATAACTAAGGAATCATTTGAATATTACACATCACACAAGATTAATTTATTTAAGCACCCACTTCAGAAGGAGTAACCACTCCTATTTAGTATATAAACCACTATACAAGGTTTCTAGTAACCCCTAAGGTGATAAAGAACCTACTCAACCACCTGAAAATATATGAACACTAAATATATGTTTCTCACACAACTAATAGTGATCCAAATTCAGCTGCAAACACACCAAACCATCATCCAAATTCTCTCTCTCTCTCTCTCTCTCTCTCTCTCTCTCTCTCTCCTAAGTCACTCAAATATTATTCTTTATGGGCTAAATAGGTCTATTGACCTTACTCACCTGCTCTTAAATTTCCCTCAGCTCATCATACCTATCCTCAACTCATAACTCCATAAAAATATACTCAAAATTCCCATGTATGTTGGAAATGGTGAATATAACACCAACAAGAACTAAGACACTCAAACAAGATCAAAACAAGTTCTTCATCTCCTAGAAAATGCAATTTGATCTAAAAGGGCACATAGAAGATTTTTCATGACTCTATAACCTCCAAAAAAAATTATGCATAAGTCCTCAACATCACAAACAAGCATAAGAAGCACAAAAAATTCAAAATCCACCATGAAACACTCTAAGAGGAAAGAATACACATAAGGTCTTCAAGAACTTATAATTCAGTACCAAAAAATGAATAAGTTTGCATAGAAAAAGTCATTATAAAGGCTCAAGTAATATAAGAATGAAAATTTATCTCAATCTACTTTCTAGAACATCTCATTTCAAGCTCCAACTCATAGTGCAAGGCCTCTAATGAGCACAATCTCTAAAACTACTCAAAACATTCAAACATGACTCAAGAATCAGTCTTAAGGAATCAAACTCCAAACATATTCAAAGTCACTTCAAATATCAACCAAATCATGGAACATGTCAATGGATATCTAGAAAAATATTCAAGCACTAACATGTATATCTCATGTGGAGAAAACTGGTCCAACACACGTGTTAATTCACACCTTATTGAGAAGCCAAATAAATATTTCTAGGAAATTATGTATTCAACTTAAAAAAGCATTCTGAATCATACCAAGGACTTTAAAAAATCATATCAGGTGTCAAACAACTATCCACGACCATCAAATGCAATAAAAACAATTAAAATCATCAAACTCAACTCAAACCTCCATGACTATCATTTAGCCCTTAAGGAAAAAAATGTTAGTGATACTTTAAGGACATGAATCTTCCATTTTATTTTGTGAATCAACCTAAAAATTTTCATTTCCATTTATAACATCTCCCAAGGATTCTGTAAATGTTTAATTTTCATCCTAGAACTTCCATCTCAGCCCTGAAACTACAAGTTTCCACAAAAAAAGGGGATTTTTTTCACTTCCTAAAACATTTGGACCACTAAACCACCAAAAAAATGAGCCCTAAATAATCCCCTTTAACCCTAATGCAACACATTTTCTTTCCTAGAAATTTTAGTTACCAAATAATTCACTTCTTCCAAGTCACTCTGCTACGAGGGTTTTGACAAACTTAACTTCTTAACAATTGTTTATAAATGTATGACAATCAAATCACCTAATAATTTTTTCAAAACACTCTTATCTCAATGAAAAAAATCCTCTAAAGCCACAAGGTCTCATGCATAATGTGTGTGAGTAGATGATCATATGAAGTTCACATATTGAGCTGGATTTTGGTCCTTTTGAACTCAGTTTGACCAAAAACATCATAAATTGAGAAAATATATTAATTATGGCTTGATACTTTACCTTAAGCACCATAGTTACCTCATATAATAGATTTAATTCTCATCCATTCTCAAATATTCAATAAAATCTCTAGACACTAGGACTTACCTCTAAGAGCATCAACAGATTAACACAGGAATTATATAAATTGATATTGTATTCAGCAATTACATACACAGGCTATTAAATAGCCATATACATAGGAAAACTGACTTCCTATAAAATAGGTAAGTCAACAAACCATTTACCCATTTACAACTTTACGGGTACAACAAAACACTATAATAATATATTGTTAAAACAATATATTATAACAATTGTAATATTAACTCAACATAATTATAATCTAACTTTTATAATAATGTGAGCACTAATAATAATTCCTAACATTCCCCCCCTTAGTGCGAACATGGTAGAAAAACATCCACACACTCCTCTGCAGTATGCTCACCCCTGTGGCATGTCCAACTCTGTGACTCATGACCTTGATCCAAAAGAAAGGCTCTCTCCTTCCATGGTTTTAAACAGGCTTACCACAAACCTTGAAGTGATAGGAACCTCATCAACTGTCCACCTCGTGTGGTTTTCTGGATCCTCCCACAAACCCTTTCAAGATCCATGAACTGACTTACTCTGGTGCTACTGTTCACCACTATGCTTATACATCAGGGAATAATGTAGGAAACACAACATGCATATCACAAAACTGCAGAATAGAAGATATACTGAAAAAATTTCACATTACTTCCTATAAGAATTGTAATGTTCTTAATTGTAGTCTCTGTCTTTGATCGCTGCCACTCGATCTCGAACAGCATAGAAAACTGCCACTACCACTGGAAGATTTCCTTGACTAAGTCGTTTTGGGTGTAAAATGGGAATGGAACATTGGTATGTATTCCCCCCCCACAATGTGAAATTCCACACATATAGATACTGAGAAGAAAACTACATCGAAGAACATACTCCTGAATTGATCTTGCTAGTTGGGTCTTGCTGCACATGGTCACTAATGCTACTGAACGTATTCTCCTAGCTGACCATCTTCCAACGAAGTACGGCAGTCAGAGGACCAAGTCAGTCAGAGGATCACTGACAGTCATTTGCGCTCCAACACAAATATCTTTCCAACATCCAACAAATACCAAACAAAACAGGAACACTAAAAAAGAATCACACCAAGCTGAAATTCACACCACACAACTGAATCTGGAACACTGCAAAACTCAAAAAACAAGTACTCACACTGCACACCTGTGCCACCAAATCATTCTGTGCGGCCCCGTCAGTGGTGACTAACGAGAGGTCGCTGTCTGACCTCCAGCCTCCGATGCCTCCATCCTCCATTAGATCTGCTGCTAACTCAGCCGAATGTGATCATGGGGCTCAAAAATTACACACCTTACCCAAACGTCGGATTCCACCGAAAATGCATTCGTAAGGCAAAATTTTTTTATTTTTGGACTTTTACAATTAGATGACTCTAACTCTTGATAACAACTAAAAAATCCTAAAATCACCTATATGACATTGAAGGACAATAACACTAAATTGACACAATGACTCAAAAATTTATAATGACCTCTTCACCTTCCAAAATACGACTCTTGAATTTGACTTTTGACAATACCAAATGACTTTGACTACAACATCACTAAAACTCTTACAAATGACTCACTTTACAACAATAATGATTTTTTTGAATATAAACTCGATTCCAAAACTCACACTTATTTATAGCATTTCTTAAATTAGCATGCCTATCCCGATCGATTCACCCAAAGCTCAAATTCGCCATCCGTTATTTTCGTCAAATCTACCAAAAAAATAAAACGAAAATCCACAACGCGCGAATCAGCGGCAATTGATTTGGACAAACCTACTAAAATAGACCAAGCATGCACAATGCTCAAACCTCCCGTGGCTGTTTTCACAAATCTACTAAAACAGACCAGACCTTTGCAATCTTTACACAATATTAGATTCCAAGCCTGAAATTGCTTAAATTCGACTCCAAAACAAGAGAAATGCAACACAAAATGCAATGCTTTAAAGATTGAATACATCGGCGTAGCAAAACCTTCTAGAATTCAGATTTCATTTCCCATTCCATGGACTTGCTTGGTCCACGATTTGGCAGACAAATTTTTCTTGAGCAGAAAACAACAGAGGTAGGTAACTTGGCAAAGGAATGTAAAACGGCCCCGCCGCGCCTCGACCCACCACTGCTAGGCCCCCTGAAACATTCACTCCACAATACAAATGATTCAAATTTGAAACAAAGTAACAAACATTCGATATTCAAGCTCGCCAAAGAATCCATCAATACGGCAGGAAACTCCATTTTCTTGAAATCTTCTCCATCAACTAAAAAAAAAAACCGATCCCTGCTGCAAAATACCTTTGAGTTTGAGCTCTTTCTGTCGTCCTTTAATAATGCTTTCTTTCCTTCCAACGGCTGTAGGTTTAAACGTGGCCAAAAAAACTTCTGCTGGAGATTTGATTGAATGCATATACAACGCACTGTACTAGAAAAACTTCCAACGTATATCTCTGCACCGGCAATTTGTGTCAACCCGCAGCTCAGGCCAAATTGTGCATCACCATTTGAGGAATAATTCGTGGATGGGTGTATGCGCAATAAAATACCACACAATACTAATTCTCCTGTATAAAATTCTTCTCATTCACAGGGCATTAAATAGCAGTCTGCCCTTTAAAATAAATTATGCTTCCATCAGAAATCAAATTCACTCTGATACCAAATCTAAGAGCATCAACAAATTAACACAGGAAATATATAAATTGATATTGTATTCAGCAATTACATACACAGGCTATTAAATAGCCATATACATAGGAAAACTGACTTCCTATAAAATAGGTAAGTCAACAAACCATTTACTCGTTTACAACTTTACGGGTACAACAAAACACTATAATAATATATTGTTAAAACAATATATTATAACAATTGTAATATTAACTCAACATAATTATAATCTAACTTTTATAATAATGTGAGCACTAATAATAATTCCTAACATTACCTGTGTCTACTAGGCTTGTCTTCACCTTCTTGCTTCCCAATGACCATGAAACATCATGAAAAAGTTGAGTAATGAACTGAAACTCATCATACACATTTTATGCAACATATTAATTCTCTAACCATGCTTAAACATGACTACCCTTCTCTAATCATCATTCTTACATACCATACACTAGGTCTAGGAATAGGCCTAGAATAATCTAACTCAATCAGGACTCTTCATGAATTGATCTTTGAGACCACAGGCAGAAACTTGGAAAAATTTTACACATAATATCAATATTTATTTATGTCATTATAACCTTAAAGATCCATTTAATATTCCATATAATTACCATGCCTACTAGACCATGCTCCAAGACACCATAACTAGACAACAAGATTGAATATTACTAATCAACCTTCATGTTTGACCTTGATTGACACCTCATAGAGACTCACATGGAACCATGAAACCCTTTTCCATAAATGTAATTTGACATCAATGAAAACACTTGGAAAAAATTTCCAAGAAATTCTTGATGAATGACCTCAATTTTTTATTCTTTCTTCTTTGGTTCTTCAACTGATCTAGAGAACTCAACAACTCTTCCTCAAGATTCACTTTTTCCTCTTCTTCATTTGAATCCTCATCGTCTATGAATCTTATAAATTATTCACTAATTGTTTCTATGGCCATGAATATAATTTAATTGCTATCAATTTTTTCATCACTCTCAGATGTAATGTTGTCACTTATATAAAAAAAGATACTATCTTCTTTAGTATAAAGATTAATCTTGTTCCCGAATGATCCTTTCTTACCTTATAACTTATTGAAACTCCTTGTGTACTTTTCATGATTTTAAGATTTATTATCATCACCATGATATTAATAATTCTCTCCAGAATCCTTATCTTTATTAGGGAATTTGGATGCAAAGTGACCAATCTTACAACAATTAAAGCACTTAAATGGAAACTTATCTTTATACTTACCAAATCCTTTCCTTAGATTTCTAACAAACATGTCTTCTATTTTTTCATCATAAATATCTATATAAGTTTCATCCTTGAATTTTTTACCTTGTGACTTATTATCATCTTTTGATGCAACTTCCTTCTTTAAGGGTCTTCTATCACTGGTTCTCATTTTATAGGAATTCAATGTGCCATAAATCTCATCCATCGGTAATGTGTCTATATCTTTGATTTCCATAATAGTAGAGACCTTTGAATCAAACTTAGATGTCAAAGATATCAATACCTTTTGTACCATTGTTGATTATTCCAACTTTTCTCCTAAACCTCTAATGACTTTTACCACTTCATCTACTATCAATAGATAAGAAGCAATGTTCTCATCTTCCTTCATTCTTAGACTTAAAAAATTTCTTTGGTGGGTTTTAAAATTTTTCAACTTTACTTTGGTGTCTCATTCATAGATGGTCTAAAGCGTTTTCCAAATTTCTTTGGTTGTGTCACAATACATGACCTAGAGAAATTATACATCTCAAATGCCACATAGGATAGTATTAATTGATTTAGAGTTATTCTCACTAGTATTTTTGCCTTTTTCATCAGTTGGGGTTATAATAGGTATAGTGTATCCATCAACCACGTATTTCCACATATAATGACATAATGAAATTATATAGGTCTTATTTTTCATGTTCCAAATTACATAATTAGTCCCATTAAAGAGAGGATCCTTATTGGTTGAGAAACCTCCTTGAACTTGACTAGACATACTTGTGCTTGTAGGATCTCCATTAAGTGTTTAGGCCTACTCCAAAGGACCAAGAAATGATACCAAATGCTAGAAGTAAAATACATTGAGAGGGGGGTGAATCAATTTTAGTATCAACTTTTATTTGAATTATCTTTAAACATGAACTTGTGTGAACCATCAAAGCAACATAGTGATCTTACAATGCATAAATAACCATTCCTATGAACACAAAGCAAGCTAGAACACACATATATAAGTGGGAAACCCTCAATGGGAAGAAAACACACTAAGAAATTTATAAATTGTGCTATTTTCATATAAATGATTACACAATATAAAATTTAGTTGAGCACCTACTTAACTTGGAGCACCAACCCCAAATATTTAAGCATATATTGAAGAACTCTCTTGCTCATCAATCCACTTTATTGGAAGAATTAGACCTTAGCCATCTGGTACATGTCACACCTCCTCCAAAGGCTCATATCAACCATATAAACTTTGATGTTTATCCTCTAGGATAAAATGAAAGGGACATGGGATTCATGTTTGATATTATAAAGATCCCTTCAGATGTTGAGCTAACACAAAGAGTTGATCTCGTGTTATAATTATAAGTGTGATTTTACAACAATATCAATAGAGAAATGATAAATTGTAGATCCATGGTGAATATTGTTCCTTTTCCTTCCTACAAAAATTAGGGTATAGAGAAAATGATTTCTCCTCTACCAGGAATACACTGAGAGGTTATGAAAGTTTGAAATAAAAGTCAATTAGAACCATAGTTCTCCTAGTCACCATTGAGCCCAATACTGTATTAATTTTTTTTTATATTATATATAGAGAAACCATTACAATAAAATCCTTTGTATACCATGGATCCATAGGATAAAGGACATTCCATCCACTTTATTTTAAGAGGTAAGTTTCCTTCATTTAGGAAAGGTTTTTGTAGCTCAAGGTGACCCTAAACCTTTTGACATTCACCTAGAAAATCTCAAGAAGAAACCCAAAGTTCATTCTAAGTTTGAACTCCCATAAATAAACCAGATCCTTTGAAATATCTGGTCTCCACTACTAAACTAGTTCAAGTAAGTGAAGTTGATATACATAAAGTAATCAAATGAATAAACAAGAGTGAAGGTAAGATCACTGTGATAGAAACTGTATCTACCAAAAAAATGTTAGAAATAGTGAAAATTTTAGAAAATGAATGGATGATAATTTTATCATTCGGCTCAAATTATTAGGAAATTTTTGAACCATCCTCTCTCCTAATAGATCATTTCATATAAATATTTATGTTCGAGGTATCTAAAGTCTAGGAAGAAAATCCTAAGGATAACAAAGATTCAATTTTTCCTATCAACCATTGGACCTTCCACTACAATGGAGCTAAGTTATGGTATGACATGAAGGTTGGGGTGATATTCAATTATCTGGAAGGTAAAAACATTCCTTTTTACATTAAATTAATATTTGAATGTACAAACAATGGAGTTAAATATGAGTCCTTACTTCTCGATCTCATAGTGGTCACGAGAATGAGAGTAAAGAATGTTAGAATCCTAACAAACTCACATATTATAAAAAAACCAGGTCTCAAAGGTATATGAGACGAGAGTGGGGAATCTCAAACTTTATATATATAATGTGTGTGAAATGTGCAATGACTTTGATTTTATCTCCATCGAATAAATCCCTAAAAAACACAACCAACTTGTTGATTCCATGGAATCTTATTCTTCATGTTTCTTTCCTAATGAAGGTTTGAAGGAAACAAAATTTGTGGTCTTTATCAGGTCTGAAACTTTAATTTGAAGGATGTAAAATAACATCATAATATCATGTGTAGAGAATGATAATGAACGTGTCACATTAGGCTTCACTAAAAATGATGAGGCAATCCTATGGTTTCTACATGTTTATACTAATATCCCTTCCATACATTAAAATAAGGGTTTCTTTCTTGTTCCTTTCCTTTTTATATGTTTTGGGGATAAAAAATGTCATTTTTCTCATCACAAGATCTATAAATATATGAAGTTGAGGAAGAATATCTGGAAATACCTCAAGTTCCCCCTGATTTTGAAGAATGGAGTGCTTCTTTGATAGAAGTTACAATCGATATTAATATCGGAACAGAGGAAGAGCCCAATATTTTGAATCTTGGTTCTTTCTTATCAATGGAGGAGATAGAAGAACACACCAAGGTGATCAAAATAAATACATGATGAGAGTTTTGACTGATGTATTAGTCCACAATATGGTTAATAAACCTTATGTTAAACCTATGAAACAAAAATTGAGACCAACGAAGCCCAAATTTTCTTTGATGGTCAAAGAATATGTAATGAAACTTTTACATGTAGGGTTCATAAAACTAGTAGAATACTCCATGTGGATGTCCAACATTTTCCTGTACATTAAGAAGAATGGTAATATAAGGATATGCATTGATTTCAGATATATAAACAAATCCTACCCTAAATATGATTTCCTACTACTGTTCATTGATATCATCATATATGTCATGTCTAGTTATGAGATGTTATGTCATGGATGGATTTTTAGGGTATAACCAGATAAGAATATTTTATGAGGATCAAACCAAATCCTCCTTCACCACTCTATAGGGAAACTTTTCTACAGGGTCATGCCTATTCATAATGAATACTAGAACCATGTATTAAAGAGCCATGACCTATATATTTCATGATCTTATTCATAAGATTATGGAGACATATGTTGATTATCTCTTAGTAAATAATAAGAAGAGAGGCAACCACCCCGAAGTTCTTCAAATTATAATTTCACACTTGATCAAGTATGATGTAACCTTGAACCCAGAAAAATGTGTCTTTAGAGTTACATGAGGTAATATTTTAGGCTACATCATTTCCTCTCGAGGGATTGATGTAGACCTAGAAAAGGTTTGGGAAATCCTTGAAATGACTCCACCAATGGATGATTATAGTATCATATATTTTCTAGGAAATATTGGGGAAATACAATTTTTTTAACCTGATCTCACATACATAATGCATCCCATTAATGTCTTATTAAATAAGACATGTTGCAAGATTTGTATAGAATAGTTTCACAACACCTTTGATTCATTCAAGCGGTTTCTTCTTTCTCCTTCAATGGTTATACCATCAAATTATTATCATCCTCTAATTTTATACTCTGGAACTATGGTCGTTTCAATCTTGATCATATTAGCATATGAGGATGATGATGGTCATTAGTGTGCCATATACTTTATTATTCATATACTCCTATCTTATGAAACTCATTACACACAAGTAGAAAATAAATTTTTGGCTATTGTATTTGTAAAAAAAATATTGAGACATTACATTATTAATCAAGAAGCAAGAGTCATTATTAAATATGATCAATTGCAAATATTCCTAACTCAAGTGGTTTTTTCCAAATAATTTGGTAGGTTTATCACATTTATGAATGAATTTAAACTTCCCTATATCAACCAAAAAAATTTTAAGGGAAATTTTATTTCCGATTGGATCACTGAAAACCCTATAGACTCTAGTGAGTTACTTAATTTGGATTTCCTTGATGAATGCATCTTCTATATAGACAATCCTTCCATCACTTTATGTCCATGGTATTTAGATATAATCAATCATATTGTAGATCATATGTACCCTAAAGAAGCTAACTCTCATCAAAGGATATGAATTTTCATGATAATCACTAAATATGTGATCACAGAAAAATTCCAATATCAGAAAGCCTTTGACATCATGTTTATCAGATGTGTTGATGAAGAAGAAGCAAAGAAAATTCTCTTTGAATCCCATAGTAGAGTTTGTGGTGGTCACATCAAAGGGAATTCAACTTCTCATAAGATACATCAAATGGGTTATTTTTGTCCCACGTTAGAGCGTAATGTTTTGGATTATGTGTGGAAATTCCAAAAATTTCAAGAGTTTTCATATGCCATAAACGTATTGCCTTAAGATTTACATCCTATAGTTACACCTTGGCCATTATGTACTTAGGGTTTGGATCTTATAGGAAAATTATCTCCTGTGTCCAAAGACGACCAAAATTTTATAATCATGGGCATAGATTATTTAACAAAATGGGTTAAGGTCATGCCTCTAAAAATGGTACCAGGGTCCATAATATAAAAGTTCATTTTAAATCATATCATCAGTATGTATGGAATTTCACAATTCATTATTTCAAATAACGGATCTCCATTCAAGAATGATGAGATTTGTGAGTTATGTGCTAAGTTCAAAATACCTCATCATACAGCCTCTTTATACTACCCTTAGGCTAATGGAAAAGCCAAGGTAGCCAATAAAACCTTAAATTCCATTATTCTTAAAATAATTAAGGAGAATAGTAGATATTGGAAATTAAATTTATTTCCATCCTTATGGGCATATAGGACTTTAGTTCATACATCAACATGGGTAACCCCCTTTTCCTTAGTATTCGATTTTGAAGCGGTTTTTCCACTGGAAGTAGAAGTACCTAGGCTTTGTGTGTCCTTATAAGGCATTCCAGATGAAAATGAGTATCAGAGTGTGAATTTAACTAACTTAGAAATCCTGGATGATAAGAGGCTTAAAGCCACAAAAAACCATCAAGTTTATGTGGATACAATGAGTCGTCAATATAATATAAACGTCTATAGATGTCTAATTTAAGTAGGAGATGTTGAACCCTGGTGCATTGGTGTTGTCATTGATATCAGGTAGCATTGATGAAAAAGGTGTGAGTGGTGAAATAAGGCTCAGTTCAATGGTGTTAAGTGGTTTATTGAGAATTTAGGACAGTTTCAGGAAGGTTTTAGTGTTTTACAGGCTTGTCTTGTAAGGTAGGATCCCACTCAAGGAATGGAGATGGTTGGTATGTTTGGCTCAGGTTTCCCATGGGTACAAAATGAGGTTTTTGGCATATGAAAGAGTCTTTAGAGTGAGTATCAGGTCAATTGTTAAGATTCATACTTGAAATTGGATAATTTAGGATTAGTTCTATGGCCTAATGAGGTATTTGGACACAAATAAGGTCATGAAAATACTAGGTAAGCATGAGAGGATCCTAAGAACATTTCCTAGGGAATGTATGAGAATTCATAGGGTTTATTTTATCTCCTGGAGGCAAAATTAAAATGTTCACCAAAAATACCTTTGAGGATTGGAAGTGAAAGCTGATGTAAATGAGATACGTATAAATTCTAAAAGAAAATGTATGGGAAAAAAATCTATTGAGTGTGTAGAGGGGTGTGTTTTAGTGCATTATTTAAAGTTTCATTATGTTTTGAAGAAGTTTGTGAAAGTTATGCAAGTTTTTCTAAAATTGGTTTCTTAAGAAATACAAATTAAGTACCATGTCTTCTTAGCATCCAAATTTTTTTTTGAGCATCCTTCATATAAATCATAGAAATAATTTTTGAAGATAATTCCAATCTTGAACTTTTAGAAAAGTTTTAAGGGAAATTAGACAAGAAACAAAGAAGTTGTGTTCATTTTTCAAATAGGGTTTCTCTCTCCTCAAGCCTTCTTCTTGAAGTGGTAGTCAAAAAATGAATTTTTTTTACTCCAAATTACTTGTGAAAGTTAGGAAAGTCCTCAAAAGTTTAAAATACTCTCTCTAGGAAAAAATGGTGGTATGTGTGCTTTCCAAGCATGGTTATTCCGAAATCACTTTGTTTTTGCAAGTCTTACATATTGGTATGGTTTTGAAGACTCCAAGGTAAACCAATAGGTGTAAAATATTGTGCTAAAATTTTATTCATTTCTCTAAAAGTTTTTCAACCACTTACTTCAGTATTTTGGTGTAAACACAGTCTTTTCTTCTCCTACCACAAAAGTGCAGTCATGCCAATCTTTGTATGAAAAGGAGTATGGAGTGCTTGAAGGTTGTCTCTGTGTGAGACCTATGATGGAGTATGGTATCAATCCATTCTACAAGATAAATGAGTATTGATGAAGCTCTTTTTATACACCTATGATTATTCTAGAAATGCTAAGACTCTGTTAATCTAAACCTCTTTGTGTTGTCTTGTCAAGAAGACTTTATTTTGAACTATGCTAGTAATTTTCTCCCTATAAGATCTGAGTTTAAGATTTATGGAGATAGTGCTCATGTTCTCCTTTAAGTATCCTTTGACAAATGGTCTCATGAGTGAATAATTGTTAAAAATATTTCAACTAAGACAAATTATTTTGAGTTTCCCCTGCACATAATTTAAGAGTTACATATTTTCATGTCAATACTTCTTAAGTTAATGTACTTTCTTAACTTGGTGAGTGACTTAAAGAAATTATCATCTCAAGAATATGCTTCAATTGGTTTGGAAAATATATTTTCTTTGGTAGGAAATTCTTTCTCTTGAATATTGGATTTAAAATTATGCAATAATAAAAAAGAAAAATATTTCCCCCTTAAAACATGAAGTTGGTCTATCTTATCATGCTAAATAAGGTCTAAAATCCAAGTGAGAATCCTTGATGAAGAAAACCCTACACCTGGTTTGGAATGAAAGTTGAGAATAGGGAAGTGATAGCTTTGAAATTCTTAGCTAGGGTTTGCAACTCTAATCCCTCATAACATACAATGATAAATATATGGGATCAAAAGTTATTCCTGACACAACATTGATCTCAAAAGGTTTACAATGCCTCCATTTCGGTTAAAAATACATTATTGAAGGTGAACAAGAATCAAAAGATAAGGTGTTTTGTTAAATAAACAAGATATAGACTCTATCATGCGTAAGTCAGAGTATATTATGTGTTAACATGTGATTCAAATTAGATATTTTAAGTGATCTTTTTCTATGAGCATTGTGTGTAATCATTACTACTTTTTCTAATATTCAAGACAAAAATGGATATTTCTTGCACTCACAGGTTCCTTCATAAACTCAAGTAGAGGAGTGGAGCTAAACAATGAAGCTTGAAATTTGTTTGGTGAGAATGAACTTGTGGAAAGGTTGTAAGGGAGTAAACTAAGTGTGTGTAACGTCTCTTTGGACTATTACAATTGTAAGAATCCATTTTAAACTAAATGATAGTTACTATTTGGTGTATGTTTTTTCAGCTCAAGGAAAAATGTAACAAGATTAGTGTTAGAGTCAGAAGTGAAGGTTATCAGTTTAGGGAAACTAAAGAGGGTTTAAAATATTACATGTGTCATTATTTTGTCTTCATAGTGTTTGAATAATCCTGCAAGTTATAGAAACTAATGGTGTTATGTCAGATGCCTTTTATGTCCTCTTATTACTATTACACAAAATTCCTATCAAATCCTTTTCTCATGTATTTAAAATTTTAAAAAATGTAAAGAGTCATAGAAGTGGAAGATAAAAATACATGATAATAAATACCTTTGTCTATATAAAATTTTTGAGTATCTAATGGTTGTTTAAGCAAGATGAAATTATTGAAAATATATAAGCATTAAAGGTATTTTGTGAAATGACTTACAAGAGAGATAGATAGAAATGTGAGGGTATCATTTTCATGGAAAAGTGTGTACTTGAGAGTGAAAGATCACACTTGAAGACCTAGTTTCAGATATGAAATTTCAAGTACAAATATGAGATAGGAGAAGTAACTAAGGTCAATAAAAGGAAGAGAATAATGTTGAGGAGATAGAATTTGATAGATAAAAATGAGGTGATTTGAGAAGAGTAATAAGAAGAATGAGTATGAGAAGTAGTGATGTGCTGAATGTATTAAAAATAAGAATTAGTTAATGAGAGGAACTTGTAGGTGCATATTGAAGAATAATGAACATATAGAAGGAAAAGGTTTTCTAATAATGAAGAGTTTGTGATGTAATTAGTATAGCCAGACATGGGATTAAAGGTTTATGAATGTGCACGCATGATTAGATCATGCTTCAAGTCTTGTGACCAAATATGTGCATTCAGTGTAGGCAAGACATTGAATATATAGCTGATAGGTCTTGTATGAAAGAAATTTAAAGATGACTAATGAATGAGAAGAGAGATGAAACATAGGATATATATCAGGGGAAGTGAGATAATTTAGAGGTCACCATCAGTTGTGTGAGACAAAAAATCAAGCGCAATCAAAACTGTGGAAACCTATAAGTTACAACCTAGCATGTGGGAAGTTATTGCTTCCCTGTAAGTTTAAGCTTACTAAAGGTCAGCTGTTACTGGACTAAAGTTAGGAGTTGAAACTTCCAGGAAATTTGAAGCTTGTCAAATACTAAGTAGTATCTTGGTCAAATTTCTATAGTTGCAGCTCCATGATGAGTAGAAGATCAACTTTGAAATTAGTGTAATAGATACATGACATTCTTTTTCTAAGCCTAGTTTTTTATTTCAATGGGATTTTTCCCAATTTGGGTTTCCCCCATTAAATAGTGTATTTATGTGCTATCTCTCACTATTTGTTAATGGATGTTGATTTGGTTTCATCAACACTATTTTAACAAATTGAATAGTTTTTTAAAGTTAGAAAATACATTGATTCACTCCCCTCTTAGTGTCCTAGTTTTCAACAATTGGTATTAGAGCTTGGTCCTCTTGAATCAATTTTAACAGCTTGGAGGTGATATTGAAGACATAAACATGGGTTCATTAGTAGAATTAGTGTTGACAAATAAGTGTGAGATTTCTCAAGCCCTTATAAATAATTTAAAGACATAAATCAATCTCATCGAAGATAATAATGTCCAAGAAATAAATGAGATGGAATCATTTATTGATAAATTTTCAAAGGCCTTGAGAGACAAAGAAAATTATTTCCTTAAACATGAAGAAGAACTAAGGAATTTGAAGGTTGAGTTGGAACAAGCTAGTGACAACCATGATGACTTACATAGAAAACAAAGGCCTCCTAGTGAAAAATCAGATTTGGTTGTCAAAAATGATGAAAATCAAAATGAATTAGAGCATGAGCTACGTTAAGAAACTATCCAAGCCAAGATTGAAGAATGTGAGAGATAAAATGCATAATTAAAGACCATAAGAGAGGAACTAGAAAAATTAAGGCAGAGTGAATTGAGGGCAGAGTCAATTCATGTATCCAGTCGAGGATGTTCTGAGACAAAGAAGGAAAAAAATTACACAAAAGGACCATTAGAAAATACAATGTAAGGATATTTTCACGTGAGTTTCATGAAATTTGAATTTTGTGTAATGTTTTTAGACATAGATCTAAGGACTGCATCAGTAAGGTAGATAAAGAAAAGCCATGGAGAAATTGTAGTACTGAATATGAAAATAATATAGTGTGTTTCAATTAAAAATAAAAATGTTACATAGCCAAGTACTGTATAAAATAACCTTTAAGTCAGTTTTGGGAAGAGGAAGTATCAGGAGGCAAGAACTAGGTTGTGTGCTTCAACTATCATAGACAAGGGAATTTTTCAGCTTACTATCATGAATATCCTAGATATAGCTACAAGAGGAATACATTCAAGAGGTAGGGAAAAAATGTATTCAATGTAAAGGAAAAGTCTAAGGATGATAGAAAATCATATATGGTTCAAAGAAACAATGAAAAGAAGAAATTCAATAATATGAAAAGTCAAGGAAACCAACTTTAATCTTGAAAAGGTAAATAATGATAAGTAACTATCAAGGTTAGATGATGAAGAGAATCAGCTATTAATTACATTCACGTGAGAATCTAGTTCAAACAAGACACTAGGAGGTGATGAAAAATACAAGAAGGAAGACAACTCTAGTGCAAGGATTTAAAAATTTCTTCCTAAGTTGAAACATGTATGTTTATCAGGAACTCAATCATAAAGTGATAGCTTAGGTGATGTGATTGTCACATCAAGGAATTCATCCAACAATACTAACAAGGTCATAATGACTAGAATGGAAAGAATACTAACAAGATAAGGCAGATGAGGATGACCTCACTCTCAGGGAATTCCTTACTAAGATGAAGGTTGGGAAATGTAAAAATGTGGGGGAGGATTTTGGTAAAGAAATGGACAAGGATGGTCATGGGGAAGCGAGAACCTTAAGAAAAATAAATTGTGATGGTAATTTAAAGGGTTTCAAGGATTTGAGTAGAAAGGTCCAATACTTAGAAGGGGTGCTTCAAGCGATGGAGGAAACCAATGTTGGTTAAAGGGAAACAATGTTGGATGTCATTAATGCTTCTAAGAAAATTATCTCTACTTAGGTGAAGTCCAAGAAGAAGTTTCTGGAGCTAGAAGACCAGGTCAAAAAGTTGAGTGATAGGCTATAAGGGATGGAGCATAGCAGTAGAAGAAGGAACTGTAACTTGTACATCAGTAGCTTCAAGGATGAGCTGGAGGAAGATATTAATGTCAAGGGTGTTGAGGGTAATGAGATCAAAGACAGTCACGATGGTAGTAGTGAAGGATCTCAAAAAATTAACTAGTGTTTCTCGATTGTTGGCAGAATTTTGGCGAACTTCTACTATTTTGTAGTTTTGGAGACCATTTCTCTTTCTCTCTGGTTTTTCTCCCTTTGGTACATAGTCCAGTTCTTCTTTGTAAGTGTTACCCAAAATTCACCCCTCAGGGTAATTTTGATAAAATGCATCAGAATATTCAGTCCCGAGCAAGTAGATTGATTCAAGGCCCAAAATCATGAAAATCAGCTAAGTCCTAGCCAAGGTGGTCCTTGGGACAGTTGGGATGTCACAGCGTGAACCGGATGAAAATCCTCCAGGTGGTCCACGCAGCAAATGGGACATCTGGGCTATAGGTATGTGCGAGATGCGAAAAGCCGATTCGGCTGAAAAAGGGAAAAAATTACCTAAGTCTTTGTTTCGCACAGTTGGGACAGTTGGGACAAAACTGGGACATCGGTTTGGCGCAAGGTCCATTTCCAAAAGTACACGAAGGACGCGGATCGGCCGGTTTGGCACAGGTCAGTCCATTTCGGGTGAGCCAGAGAAATTTGTCCCAGGCAGTCTAGGACAGTTGGGACAAGAGTACATGGAGGACGCGAACCGGCCAGTTTGGCCAAAATAGAGAACTTTCATTTGGGACATCTAGGCCAAAAGTACGCGCAGGACGCGGAGAGCTGAAAGAGCCGAGAGCGAATGGAAATGTTGCCACGTGTCTTCGCCTCAAAGAGGGACAGGGAAGCCCGGATTGGGCGGTTTGGAGAAATTTGTCCCAGATAGTTTGGGACATCAGGCCAAAAAGTACGCGAGGGATGCGAAGACCCGGAAAAATCCGCCAACGAATCAGAATGTGACACGTGTCACAAGGGGAGGCGCAATAAAAATTTCGACTAAGTGTTTTTGGGCCCAAAATTTCAAAGGGCGAGGTTTGAAGGGTCGGCCCAAGCCAATAGACACAGGACACGTGTCCTAAGGCGGGGGAAGTGTGGAGCTCAGGGAGGACTTAGAAAATTTAGCAAAAGTTTTGGCCAAAAAACTAAAAGGTAAAGGTTCTCCCCATGCCCCTATCGACGAACCAAATGATGCCATGTGTCCCAAGTGGTGGGGCGCAGGGAGAAAATGAGAAATTTTCCAAAGTATGAAAAAGGTCAAAATTTCAAAGGAAAACCCATGGAAAGGTGGAGGAGAGAGAATTTCTCATCCAATCAGTGCCTGACACGTGTCATCCAAGTGGTAGAGCGCGGGAAAAGTTCAAATATTTTTTCGCCGATGCGTTTTGGTCTGTTTCTGCCCTAAATCTTCATATCGCCATATCTTTTGATCCAGAGCTCGGACTTGTATGTTCTTTACATCAATGGAAAGCTGATGAAATTCTATACACAATTATGGGGTCAATATTACATTTTGGTTCAGTTTGGAGAGATAAAATCAAGAAACATGTCTCTGGCGCGTGGTAATCGCCAGAACTGACGTTTCAACAACTAGTTTTAATGCAAATGGGTCGCATTCTTCTTCAACATGGCCAGAAGTGACGTTTCAACAACCAGTTTTAATGCACATGGGTCACATTCTTCTTCAGCATGGCCAGAAGTGATGTTTCAACCACTGATTTTAATGAAGAATGCGTTTTGGTCAATGGTTGGGCTGCTTGCATGTTTTCCTACGTTTTCTCTCTCCTGGGCTAGACCCATGCATTGTAAAAGGCCATATTTGGCTCATTTTTTATAGACATTACAGGTTGTTCATCTTTTCTGCTCAGCCCTCCCTTCTTTTCTTCTCCAGGGTTGAAAATGGAGTTTGAACCTCCTCCCTTGCTCTGTAATGGCATTTTTTGCCTTTTACTATTGAAATGATGTTCTGTGCAAACTTCTGAAGCAACAAAAAACGTGTTTTGTGATGCATCTGTCCATCCTTGCTTGTTTTTTGCTTGTTTTCTTCTTTCCTCTCTTCATTGCAGGTATTTGTGCATGTTCTAATGTTCATTGCAGGTTTGGAGCTGTGTTCATGGAGTTTTGGGACATTTTCTGTGTGAAATCTATCCTTGGGCCTGTGATGCATCTGTCCATCCTTCCCATTGCTCACCTCTCCTTGTTCCATGGCAGTTTTGATAGATGTTCAACATTCTCCTTCTCTGGTGTATCACCGTTTTAGTGTAGGCTTTTGTTGTTTTTCCCTTTTCTCTCTCTCTCTGTCTCCTTGGCATGGTTAGATTAGGATTAGATTAGCTTGCCTGCACTGGAATAGCTTGTGGCAGGTAGTTTAGGAGTAGGAACCAGCCTTCTCTGGAGATTCCTTTCTCATTCTTGCAAGTCCCACACTTGGAGGAAGGTTTCAATGTTGTGCAATCACACTGGATGCCTGAACATCAACCTAGAAAATTTGCACCAGGGGTGCTGATTTTGCACTAACAGTTTTTAGCCACCCGGTGGGACACTGAGGTGATTATTTCATCTTCCAGAGGTGTGATTTTGCACTAACAGTTTTGGCACGCCCGGTGGGACACTGAGAGGTCTTCCACTTCATCTTTTGCAGGTTGGTGTGTTCCTGTGAAGATTTCAGCCTTTGGAGGCACTTGCAAACACATCTGGCGACTCCATCTGATCAGCAACCCATTTCTGAAGTTGCAGACCCATTTTCCATCCATTTCCATCCATATTTCTTTCCATCTCTTTCATTCTTTTCCATTCCATGAAGTTGTGCAATCATGACTTCATTTCCATCATGGAATTCACATTTTCAACAACAGCAGTATATTCCACCTCCAACATGTTTTACAAATCCTCCAAATCAGCATTTTGAGCAGATTCAAGATCAGTATGCATACCCATATGAGCAGCAGTGCCAAAGTCAGTTTGGATATGAAGCACATCAAGAGCAAGGGTATGCTGGTTATGAAGACAATCAGATGCAAGATGCTGGTCTGTTGGAGAAAATCCAAAAGATGGAGGTAAAGATGGTGCAGTCCAGGGCTCAAGCACAAATGAAAGCATTTGGAATCAGTTGTGGAGCACCCTGTCCATGGGTGGGACCTTTTCCAAGGCATTACAGCCCTCAAGAGAAGCTTGACTTCATGATTGCAACGCTGCCATTGCTTGCAAAGTGGATTGAAGAAATAGAGGTGTATGAGAGGAGTATTCAGCAACCTTGTCAACGGGTAAGCACACCATCTCATGCCTTTCTTTTTCCTCTTTCCCAATCTGTTTTATCTCAGCAGTGTCAAGTTTTAAACTCCCCATCTGCTGTCCCAAGTGTTGAATCCATTTCTCCACCCCCTAGTCTTCCACCTCACCTCAATTCTTCTTTCCTTTTTCCTTCCAAACAGTCATCCCCTCCACAAGAGCTAACAGAAATACCCCCTCCTCCAAAGAAACAAGAGTTTCTACCTCCACCACCACAAAAAATTGCCAAATCAATTGAGTTACAACCCATCCCTCCTCTTGCATTCCCAATTCCATGTGGGGAAGAAGAAATTGCAAAAATCAGTCATCAAGGACAGCAAGAGGAAGAGCCAAGAAAAGAAGAAATGATTAAGAGCTTAGTAAGTTTGGCTACCAAATTTGGGATGAAAAAGATCCCCTTGATGGTTAAACCTACAGAAGAGGCTAAGGTTGAACAAATGATGGTTAAGACTGATTTTGTGGCAGCAGAAGAAGAGCAAAAAGAAGAAGTAGATCAGCAGTCAGTTTTCTCAGAAAGTAGTGTCCATGTTGGCACTCTATTTGAAGGGAATGCTGATTCAATTCAAGTTGCACAATCAGCCATAAAGGAAGAAGAAGATCTTGCAGTCCTAACTTGTCCTCTAGAGTAGCAGATTGAAGAGTTTGACTTGACAAACTTCATGCTGGAGGAAGAGTTCAATCAAGAGCAAGATTGTCTTCAAACATTGGAGGAAGGAGAAGCTGCTCCAGATCCAAAAGAAGAGGAGCACATTCTAGTTGTGGAGGAGAAAATTGCAGATCCAAGGGCTTTGAGCACAAAGCAGGCTACAGGAGAACCTTCAGTTCTTCTTTCTACTTCACCTCTCTCAAGTTCTAGTACTGAAGAGGAGTTTGATCTCTCAAACTCAATGTTGGAGGGTGAAAGAAACCATGGTGGTCAAGTTACAGATCAAGAAGACACCATGGAGGAAGTGGAGCATTTGCAGCAGGACAGCCATGAGGCAGTTTATCTGTCAGATTTGGAGGACTATTTTGATGGAGAAGAGCCGGTTGAGTTTCCACCATTCTCTCTTTCATCATCCACATTCCAAACACTTGAGTCTGCTGTCATGAAGGAGAACATTCATTTGCAGCAGCCTGCATCTTATAGTAGCTCTTTGGAACCAAGATTGGAAGATTTTAATCTTTCATGTTCTTCATTGGAGGAAGAGAAAGGACAGAGGAATTTCACCATTTCTTCCACACCATCCATTCAAGGTCTACAAGAAGACTCCATTTTTGGAGTTGAAAATCAGAGCTATGGGCATATCAAACGGATCAGACCTTGCCCAATCAGGTATTTGGCTTCATTGGAGCCAAAGGAGAAGTCACAACCAGTCATGCTTGCTTCTGAGCATGAGGGTGAGCTACAAAGTACCAAGGATCAGCTGTCATACCTCTTCAATCCAAATGCAGAACAACTAAAAGAGGTATTGAATTTGCCTTCAGCTGATACCTTGATGATTTGGGTGGAAGACCAGCTTCTTGTTGATTTTCCATTCATCCAATCAGCCATGTTCAGTGCCAAATCAATTGCATGGCTGCCAATTTTGAGAAAGGGAAGCTATTTCTCACAACCAATTGCAGGGTTTGTTTAGCTTGCCTTTGCTTCCAGTTAGAGTAGAGTAGGTAGGTTTGCTTCCAGTAGAAGAAGTGCTTGTGCACACTCTGCATGTTTCATTTGAAGCATGTATGATTTTCAGTTCTGTACATAGTTTTTGTGGTGCTGGTTTTGCTCTTGCACAGTCCGTTTCAGTGGCATTTTGGTGAGAACGACTCCATGTCCAGTGGAATTCAAGTGGCTCAGAGGGAGGTTTTCAAAGTTCAGATCAGTTTTCAGGCTACAACTCATGACTCCATGCCCAATGGATTGCTTCAGGCTACTGATCATTCATCTAGCAGGCAGATGACCCTGCTGAGTCGCCAAAACTGTTATCCAAAATTCACCCCCCAGGGTAATTTTGATAACATGCATCAGAATATTCAAGTCCCAGGCAAATAGATTGATTCAAGGCCCAAAAATCATGTTTCTGGGGTCCCCTCGGGTTCTTTCTAACTCTCCTGTCCAAGAAGAAAACCCAACAGGTTCAGAAAGTGTGAAAAAGTTGCAAGAAACCAAGCTTGGTGCCAAGATATGAAGAAAATAGGCTAAGTCCTAGTCCAGGCGGCACTTGGGACAGTTGGGACATCGGGGCACGAACGTCGGTGAAAAGCCTCCAGGCGGTCCACGCAGCATCCGGGACAGTTGGACATCGGGTACGCGTGGGACGTAAAAAGCCGAACCGCCGAAAAAGGGAAAAAATTGCCTAAGTCTTTGTTTCGCACAGTTGGGACATCCAGGACAAAAGTACGCGAAGGACGCGGATCGGCCGGTTTGGCGCAAGTCAGTCCATTTCGGGCGGTTCGGAGAAATTTGTCCCAGTCAGTCCTGGGACAGTTGGGACAAGAGTACGTGGAGGATGCGAACCGGCCGGTTCGGCTGGAAACAGAGAACTTTCGTTTGGGACATCTGGGCCAAAAGTACGCGTGGGACGCGAAGAGCCGAAGGAGCCGAGAGCGAATGGAAATGTGCCACGTGTCTTCGCCTCAAAGAGGGACAGGGAAGCCCGAATCGGGCGGTTCGGAGAAATTTGTCCCAGACAGTTTGGGACATCCGGGCCAAAGGTACGCGTGGGATGCGAAGACCCGAAAAGCCACCAACGAATCAGAATGTGACGCGTGTCACAAGGGGAGGCGCAATAAATTTTCGACTAAGTGTTTTTGGGCCCAAAATTTCAAAGGGCGAGGTTTGAAGGGTTAGCCCGAGCCAATAGATGCAAGACACGTGTCCTAAGGCATGGGGAAGTGCGGAGCTTGGGGAAGACTTAGAAAATTTAGCAAAAGTTTTGGCCGAAAAACTAAAAGGTAAAGGTTTCCCCGCATGCCCCTGTCGACGAACCAAATGATGCCACGTGTCCCAAGTGGCGGGGCGCAGGGGGAAAATGAGAAATTTTCCAAAGTATGAAAAAGGTCAAAATTTCAAAGGAAAACCCACAGAAAGGTGGAGGAGAGAGAATTTCTCATCCAATCAGTGCCTGACACGTGTCATCCAAGTGGCAGAGCGCGGGAAAATTTCAAATATTTTCCTATCCGTTTTGGTCTGTTTCTGCCCTAAATCTTCAGATCGCCATATCTTTTGATCCAGAGCTCGGATTTGCACGTTCTTTACATCAATGGAAAGCTGATGAAATTCTCTACACAATTCTAGGGTCAATATTACATTTTGGTTCAGTTTGGAGAGAGAAAATCAAGAAACATCTCTGATGCGTGGTAATGGCCAGAAGTGACGTTTCAACAACCAGTTTTAATGCACATGGGTCGCATTCTTCTTCAACATGGCCAGAAGTGACGTTTCAACAACTAGTTTTAATGCACATGGGTCACATTCTTCTTCAGCATGGCCAGAAGTGATGTTTCAACCACCGATTTTAATGAAGAATGTGTTTTGGTCAATGGTTGGGCTACTTGCACGTTTTCCTATGTTTTCTCTCTCCTGGGCTCGACCCATGCATTGTAAAAGGCCAGATTTGGGCTCATTTCTAAAAAATTACAAGTTGTTCATCTTTTCTGCTCTGCCCTCCCTTCTTTTCTTCTCCAGGGTTGAAAATGGAGTTCGAACCTCCTCCCTTGCTCTGTAATGGTGTTTTTGCCTTTTACTATTGAAATGATGTTCTGTGCAAACTTCTGAAGCAACAAAAAACGTGTTTTGTGATGCATCTGTCCATCCTTGCTCATTTTTGCTTGTTTTCTTCTTGCCTCTCTTCATTGCAGGTATTTGTGCATGTTCTAATGTTCATTGTACAGGTTTGGAGCTGTGTTCATGGAGTTTTGGGACATTTTCTGTGTGAAATCTATCCTTGGGCCTGTGATGCATCTGTCCATCCTTCCCATTGCTCACCTCTCCTTGTTCCATGGCAGTTTTGATAGATGTTCAACATTCTCCTTCTCTGGTGTATCACCGTTTTAGTGTAGGCTTTTGCTTTTGTTTTTCCCTTTTCTCTCTCTCTCTCTGTCTCCTTGGCATGGTTAGATTAGGATTAGATTAGCTTGCCTGCACTGGAATAGCTTGTGGCAGGTAGTTTAGGAGCAGGAACCAGCCTTCTCTGGAGATTCCTTTCTCATTCTTGCAAGTCCCACACTTGGAGGAAGGTTTCAATGTTGTGCAATCACACTGGATGCCTAAAGATCAACTTAGAAACTTGATCAATATACCAATAAAGTGTTATTCATAATGAAATTGAGTGAGTTGGTCAAACCTACTCCTGAATGAAGGTTGAAGTCATTTGTTGTTGATTAGAGTCTCCATTTAGTTATTAAGTTATGTCAGTTTCTAAGCATTTTGTCTTGCTCCATGTTAAAGGTCTAGTAATTGTTGAATGTCTTGAGTTTCTATTAATTATTCATAAAGAGATATTATTGATAATAGGTTCTAAGGCTTGTATTTGTGTTCTTAATGATGTCAAGAGTTTCTTACAGTAATAAAAGGATCCAAGAGAGTATAGAATTGGAAAGAGAATGTCTTGAGTTAATTTTTAGTTATCCTATTGAAATAAGAACCAAGTTATTTTTGAGTTCTAATGAGCATTTCAATTGATTCAATACTGTGTGGTTATTTAACAACACATGGTCAAGTGTCAAAGTATGTTGTCAAAGAACAATCAATTCAAAAGGAACAAAGAGTGTCTATATTTCCAAAGAAAAGGAAGGAATCAAATATGTACACTCATTTATATGTGTTGTTGTGCAAATATGCAATAAGGAAATTGACAATTTCTAAGCACGAAAATGATACCCCAATGTGAAATTTTTCAAGTCCCATCATTCCAAGACACCTCGGGTCTATCCAATCAGTTAAAATGACCTCCTAAATAATGTTATCTCATCCCCCTAGGTGATTTAGAGAATTCTATTCATTCTCCCTAGGTTATTTTAAGGATTTCTAAAAAGATACTATCTTCTGGCAGTATTGGGAAGGGTTATCGCTAGCCTTCCCAAGACTAGATCAACCCCTTAGGGTGAAATGGAAGGGTAAAATTCAACATGGAGGTGAATTGAAGACCTTAAAACATCATGGAAATTATTTTGGAAGGTGAGAATTTTTGTGAAACTTGGAGCAGTTTGAGAAAAATTAGGGTTCACAAGCCTAAGCAGTACACATGCCTGAAACAACTGTTGGGCTTCAGAAGATGATTATGGGAGCTTCGGATAGAGTTAGAAGAAAGAAAAACCTCTGGAAAGAGGATTCAAATACATACATAATGGTGAAATCATATTTTTCACAAAACCTTGGCACATAGGATTGGCAGGCAATTTTTATCAGGTACAAATACAGTCTCAAATCACAAATCTACTTTTTTAAGGATGAAATGAATGAATAAAGACATGATACCCCACCATTGGATTCAAAAGGCTGATTCCAATCAATATTATATAAAATTTCACCAATAAATTCCACCATGAGCTCAAGTTATCTTATTTCTAAGTTGCCCTCTCAAAGGCAGTTCAGGACTTAGTCATTTTTCGGGAGGACATGTGTTAACACCAGGAGCCTGGTGGGATTTCATGTCCTCAACATCCATAAGGTTAGGTACACCAACCATTTAAAAATGATCCCATCCCCCATATGAACTCTTGGACCCTCATGTGACCTCCATACTTGATAGTTCAGCCCACAGGTGCATTTTTGGAGCATCCACTCCTTGTCGTCGGATCAAAAGCCATGTGTCAGCTCCAGGACCACCATGGAAACTAATTTCCCTAAGGTGAGGGATGTTAGACATTTAAAATGTGCCCAGACCCCTATGGGGATCCTTCTAAACATCCATTTGACCTCCAGACATGACAGTTCAACCCCCAAGTGCATTTTTAGAGCATCTACTCCCTGTCATCAGATCAAACGCCACATGTCATCTCTAGGAACACCAAGGAAACTGATGTCCCTTATGTCCCTAAGGTGAGGGACATCAGACATGGAAAAATTATCCCAGCCCCCTATGGGGATCCTTTTTGACATCCATGTGACCTGCTTTCAGCTCTTAGTGCTTTAAAGAAGCTTTTCTCACCTTCATTCCCTGTCATCGGATCACTGCCATGTGTTGTCCTCTTGACCACCATGGAACTTTATATCCCTCACATCCCTAAGGTTAGGTAAATCAAGCATGGAAAAATTCTCCCAAACTCCTCCTCTTATATTTTCAAAAATTCAAAACTCTAACTGTCGTTCAGTGCTTCCAGTTGCTTCCACTCCTGTGCATAGACAAACTTCATCCTTCTTCTGCAACTTGCTTCCATCGCTCTGCCATTTCAAATTCTCAAACCTGCTCAAACCAAACAATGAAACACATTTCCCACAGTGATGTGCATCTCTAAGAAGGATTTTTTTTCAAAACAAGGAGAAACAAATAACAAAAGGAAGAAAATAGTGAAATCTCTATAGCCTAAAAACAGAGATATGAAGAAATATTGCAAGCTGGTGCATGAAAAAATGAACCATTTGTTGTAATTCATTCCTCTATTTAAGACCAAAAAAAATACACCTTCAAAATCCCCCCTCGTGTGATAGAGCATCACAAATGAAGAAATCTCCTTTTTGGCTCAATGAAGAAAGAAGCGGGATTTTCCCGTCAAACCTGTTACCGGACTGAAGTAAGATCACATGTGAAGCACCAGAAGAAAAAAACCACATAAAAAATAGAATTTTCTTTGCAAATGGAGGAAAACACAAGACCTGCAATTTTGAGGTCCATTAATGCTTGTCATACCTAGAAGCACTACCAGGTCTAAAAATTGAAACTTTAAAATCTCCTAGCAAGCTCGAAATTTTAGAGGGGTGATATCGGGAAAAAAAACCATATCAAAAAACTTTGTTACGTGTCAATCTGACCTCTAGAAGTAAAATTTCTAAAAATAGCAGGTCTACTACATAGGAACTGTTATTTTGGGAAATCCATTAATAGAAGGACCTTCGAAGGAGGCAAAGACATTGGGAGTGCACTACAACTGAGAATTCACCTGAATGGGCATTTTTGGCACTTACTCAAAATAGAAAGTAGGCACATGAGAACCTTCTAAAAATAGAAAGTTGATCCAGAAGGAATGAGGAACACAGGGAGAAAGAGGAATCAATGTCACAACACTCAGTAGAAGTTATAGGGCCTTGTTTTTTTGCACTTACTAAAAATGGTAAGTTGCTTTTTCTAAGGGAGACATAAAGTTGAAGTGAATGGGTAAAAATATGGCACACCCCTTCACCTATGAGTATGATGTGGAAGACATCGATGTCTTTTGCATGGACCCGAATGACCTTAAGAATTGCATGGCCTCCAAGGACCAAAGGAGGATTGAAGAACATATATTCACAAGTGGCTTATTCATTGCTGCAGGACACCCAGTGTTTGCAAAGAATCTCTAGCTATTCGTAGCCTACTCTTTCCACTATGATCCCGAGACATGAGCCATCTGAGATGAAAATGGTACAAAAATGGTGGTAATCAGCCTAAGGACCATTTTGATATCTCTATAGATACCAACATCCCCCAACATGGTCTTCATCTTAAAGGAAAGATTCATGCATGATTGGAAAAGAATTGATTCATATGTCCAAGGAGTAGCACTCAACTCAAGGTTGAAAACGGGAAGAAATCCTTTCAAGATGCCCAAGAATCTACCAAGGTGTGAGTTCTGAGAAGTATATTTTGATGTCATCACTTTCCTTAATAGAGTTATGGGTGAATCAAGTGCAAAAGATTTCCAGGACTAGAGGACCCTTTAAATCCTGACATTGACAGAAGGGAAGCAGAGAATTAACTTGGGGTAGATCATTTGCAACTACTCCAATTTCCCATGACAAATAAGTTCCACATGTCTTCTTACCTAGTTTATCTCCTTGTAAGTTAGAGATCATTAAAGGGATTGGATCCCACACATAACTTTGCTTTTAAAGTACCTACATTCGATATTATTCCACAGTTGCTAATGGAGGATAGAAACAGACATTTCACCTGTGTGAATGATGCGTTCACCATGTACGTGGTTCAAAGATTAGAAGGGGATCTTGAAACTAGGATTTCACTAAAAGCGGCATCCCTAATTAAGGTATATGGATTGTACTTCATATAATTCTCAACATTCTCCTACATACGAGTCACTGGCTTCAACCAAACACCATTAAAACTACCTAAGTACCTCAGTGACCAAATTGTGTTGTTCAAGCTCTTTAGGTAGATCATTCAAGTAAATAACAATCTTAGAAGTAGGATAAATAAATTGATTTCATTCCCTATATCTCTAGGGGAGTTCATGTGTAAAATCTCAAATGATGCATCTCACCTGGAGGCCACTTTAGCACATCTAACTTTGCATTCCTACATCACCAGGCCTAACTTCGACATCCAAGAAGATCTTGACTTGTTCTATGTCCTTGAACTGCAACATGAGCCACAATTCGAGGACTACTGGGCCAACTATATTGACGAGTTTGAATTACGTAAAAAGGACCACATGAGGATGACAATTAGTGAGATGAATAAATTTCAAGTTCTCTTGGTATGAAGACATCTTGTATGATTATGGGACAAAGATGTATGATCCTAAGTACGTAGTAGTCCAGATGTCTCCAATGCCCCAAATCAACTGGAACGTTCGTAAATCAGGAGATATATTACAGTGGACTAAAAATGTGGTGAGGATAAGGAGGAGATAGTTTTGGAAGAAGAGGAATATGTTCATTCAATCACGAGGAATTTCCCCAAGCCAGAAGTAAGCTTCACATCATTCATCCTCAAAAGTGGTAGAGGTGACTTCCATCTCTAAACACTCTGGTGCAAGTTCAAAAAGGAAGGCCATGGAATCAGCAACTTCTCCCCATGAGAAGACACCTAAGAAATTAAGGGAAGGGGAAGGTTCATTGGCATCACCGTAGGAGGAAGATGTGATCTTAGTGAAGTAAATAGAAAATCTAGTAGCAAATACACATGTGAATGATGAGTACATAGTTCACGATCCAATCTTTCAACCATATCAAGAGGTCTCACCTCTTGTTGACACCAATTCCCATCTCATTTGAGGCTTGCACCCTCCTTCAGAACAAAGAATGGTTGGTGTACCACATTAAGCATGAATTTGACAAGATGTTTCCATGGATGCGGGAAATGATCATCCTCAACACTCGCACTGTGTAATATGTAGTATCCCCTGATCTATAAACAATTGTCTCGTTGGCTAAAGAAAAAAGGTTAAGAAAGATTGTATAGACAACATATCAATTCTACAGTGGGGATATAGCTAATCAGTACATCAAAGTAGTTTGACCAAAAGTAATAGAGACATTGGATGAGACGATACCAGTTGACTACAAGATGAGCATGATCCAATTGGTACCAGCTACTGATGAGGGAGATTTGCACATATACCAAAAATCTTCTACTCACATGGTGGCAAGGAATAAAGACTATAAAGAGAAGATTGAGGTACTAGAGGAAAAAGTATGAACTCTTTCATCTTATGTACAACACCTGGTGGAACAAATCACTATAACAATTCATATTGAGAAATTGGTACCCATCAATAGCTTTGATCCAAAATCCATCAGAAGAATCCATGACCTCACGATGTAAGGGCGAGCAGATAATGAATGGATCAACTCAATCTCTAAAAAAGGGAAGCCATCACTCTAAGAGGTAGTCAATATCTTTTCATACATGTGCACCATGGCCAACAAAACATGAGAACTCAAATAGGATGTGGGGAAAGAAAGAGATTACTAGGAACCTTTGGGACTAGTAGTGAGTGAGATGAGCAACGACCATCACCAGGAGTCGATAAAAAAATAGGTCTTTGAAACTCATGCAGATGACTTGACATGTGTATTTTTGAGGGCCTTAGCAATTAGATTTGAAGTAATCAATTGGGCCTTTGTAGAGCTAGAGGAGAAAGAAGAACAAGCATATAAGCTGTAGGATAGTCTAAATTAGAAATTTCAAAAACTAGTAGTACCTGTAATGAGTGAACATACAACTGTTGTTGAGTTGATCAAAACTTTGTAAGAATATGTCAAGAAAGGGGTGAGAAACCCATTTTCCTTCACTAAGGATACTCTTTAATTCTTCTCAGATATCTGAGCCTCCATTGCACTTATCATAGAAAAACATTCATCATGGTTTGGGAAGTGCAAGGACATCAATAGTGTGACCGATGGATGGACTGAAACTTTGAGCTGGATTTGCATCCCTTGTGCCAAAAAAGTAGAACCAGTAGTAGCTCATTCCAAACAAGAGCTTGGAAAGATAGAAGCCTTCTCAGGATCACAGAATGGAGAGAAGTCAGAGAGTAGAGCCAATTCCACCATAGCACTTCATCCTTTAGCATAATTCTTCTTCTTCTTCTCCCTCTTCTTTCTTTCTCTCTTCTCTCCTCAATGTTATATTTTTACATTGAGGGTTGCACTTTTTAATATGACTAAAGTGACTTTGGAAATATAATGTAACTTTAAGTCACCTTGCTATTATAAAAGGGACTTAAATATTTAAAGTGGAATATGAAAATTCTTAAGTCATATTAAGGTATTCGAAAATTCACCGGGAAGATGAAGAGTTGCCTCTTGTCCTATAAATTGTAATAAGCTTCTCATTTGAGTATCTTCTAAAAAGTCTTCTGAATTCTATCTTCTAAATATTATTAGATGTTGGAGCTTTTTTTTCTGAATTCGTGAGAGAGATATCCTTGTGAAGAGAGAAAGAGATAGAAAATTTCTTCCATTTCTCCCACCAAAAAAATGTCTTCTACTTCCCATTCTATGTAAAAAAATTCTCGAGATTCAATAAAGGAAGAAGGAATTTTAGCCTCTTTGATTGAGTATTTTATTAGTAATTTGTGTTCATTAATCTCTATTTGGACTTGTTGTTTTACATATTTGTTTTCTTCTTAAATTCAAGTGCATGTTTTGAAAATTTTGGCTAGTGTGTACAAGTCTCTGATTTTCTACTTGTAACATTAGTTTCTCCTTTCTAAATATTATCACTCCCATTTATCTCATTCATAGAAAATTCATCCCTTATAGATACCTGCAAGCATTCACCACAAGGTCAGTGGAGTGCCCCTGTTGGATCTCGGACCGAAAATGCCACCAGGATATAAAACTCATTTTTTACTCACGTATGCACATACGGTAGTTGCACTGGTTAAGTAGAAGGACTTAGAATCCCAAAGCATTGGTAAGATAACTACCAATTTTTCCCCAAAAAATTTTCTTACCAAAAGTTTCTTTCACCCACCATGGGGTAGATTTAGTAGCAACTACACCTGAATACGACTGGAAGGTCAGAAAAATACAAAAAAAAATCAAAAAATTCAAAATTCAAAAAAAGAAAAATTTCTAGAATTTGAATATCTATATGAGCCACATGGATATTATGGGAAATCCTCCTCTCAAAAGACTTGAATTTATCTTCCACATCCAAGAGGAAATTGCTTCATATTTGAGAGAAGCTATCTGGCATAATAGACAAAGTGTTAATCACTACTTCATTGCCACGAGAATTCTCGACCTTGAAAAAGAACGCGCTGCTGAATTAGAGAGGAAAAGAAAAATTCTAGAACCACAAAGAAAAGAATATGTTTTTAAGATAGTGGATAGAAGATACACCCAGAAATAAAGACAAGGAGGAAAAATTGACCCCACTTTTGAAGATCTTCAAAGAAGATAAGAGCTGCTTAGAATTTCGAGGTCTCCTTTTCATCAAGCAACTTGTCACATTGGGAACCTGAGTGTTTCCGATCATTTAGATGGTGAAGTTCCATACATAAAAAATAACCTTGAATATTTCACTAACGTGGAGACGAAAGAAGAAGCTAGAGAAAGAGAAGCAAGATCCAAAGAATAAATAAGAGCTCAACTTGAAGAAATTGAAAGAATTCAAGCCGAGGCAGATGAAAGAGTAGTAGTGGAAGCCACAGCCTTAGCAAGGTTGGAATCTAGAAATAGAATGGGGGATCATGATTGTGAGTGTGAGCATGATTTTGATGCCCGTAGGCCAAATGTACCATGGGGAGGAAACAATGATCCACTTTCTCTTCGTTAACTACTCCATGAGCTACCAAGAGGCTCAATAAAAAAAATTCCAAAATTTAGAGGGGATAGTTCTCAACTCCACAAAGAGCACGTAACAACATTTATCACCAATTGCGTTGTATTGGGTGTTGAGGATGAAGATGTCTCAATTTGGCTCTTTGCTTAGTCACTTCAAGAAAAATCTACTGAGTGGTTCTACATGCTACCCCCGAGGTATGTCACCTATTGGGAAGATATAAGAAGTGCATTTGAACATAGGTTAAAGACCATAGGAGATTGTCAGGATCTCATTTTCCAATTGGTAACAATGAATAAATAAACCTATGAATCAATGGGGCACTTCATAGCAAGATATAATAGAGTTATAAGAAGAATCCCCGAAGATGTGGTTACCTCCTAAAAATAATTTGAAGATATTCTTCATCAGTGCCTTACCATCAGAAGTAGGCTTCTTCCTTAGAAGAAACCAATGAAGAACATTGAGGGAAGCTCAAGATCATGCAATAGAAACTGACGATTTTCTAATCTTGTCTGGTAAAGTGAAAAGCCCAAATGGAAATCAAAAAGGACAAAATTCAAACTTAGTCACCATAGACCCAATGTTCTAAAAAATGGAAAACGAATTGGTTGCCTTAAAGAAACAACTATCCCAGATCTCAATGTGGAATGCTCCAAGAAAACCAGATCCTCCCAATAGATAAAAGATTGCTCCACCTCCTCATCAAATTTCTCTCGAAGCACCACCAGTCAATGTTGTCTGTGACTCTGAAGAACCAGCGGAGGAAGTGAAAATTGAAGAACTTGAAAAATGTGGAGGACAATGAGAATTATCTTGAGGTTGAGAAAGTTGATGGTGATACACATAATGGCCTAATTGAGTAAATTGATGATGAAGGTGATGATGATGAAGAAGATCCAAGTTTCTCATGTGTTTTTTTCACTCGTGCACAGTCCAAGAAAGGTTCTTCATCCTCAACGGCTACGGTAAAGGACAAGAAGAATAAAGAAGATTCTCCTCCGGAGCTACCAAAAAATTAAATAATCAGCAGATGATCACCATTACCACCTTCTATGGAGATGGCCAAAGAAAAACCAGACTCGCTAGTTGTTAAGGATCAGACTACTATACCAAGTAATTCATCTAATCCTTCTCCAAACTCAAAGGTTACTAATAATAATTCTCCTTCAAATATTTTTCCTACAAAAACATCTAGGTTCCATCAAAACCTACACCCTCACCCCCTTCCAAGCTAGTTGTTACACCCATGAAGGAAAATTCAACACCCAAAGTAGAAAATCCATTACCATGTAAATCTTCCATCATTCTTAGAACCTCTTCCTTGCCCACCATAACCCCATTTGACTTTGTGGGACACGCAAGCAAAAATAAAGTCCAGCTCTTAGAAATAGAATACCTACAAAATCATCGTTCCCAATTTTATAGGTTCATTGATGTAGTGTATGGCGGTAATACTATAGCCTTAGGTCCAAGTTCCAAAGGCTTATTACCCACACCATCCACACCACCTTCTCAAAACATGCTAGCCCTCAGTGCCTCTAAAACCAACAGGGTTGAAACTTTCTACCTATCACTTCTCATTAAAGGATTCGAGATAAATAATTGTATCATAGATTCTGGAGCCTTAGATAATGTGATGCCCGTCAAAGTTACAAATTCTCCTATCCTCACCTTGACCTCAGAAAATGGCACATACTATTTAATGGAATCCAAAAAATTTCCATTGGTAGGAAGAATAAAAAATGCACATGTAGCATTAGCTGATTTTCTAGACAAGAACCTACTTCTAACCATCCTGGTGGCAGACATCCCAACCTCTTTTGGCATGCTATTGAACTGAAGCTTTTGTAGAGACTTAGGTGGAGAAATAAAAATGGACTGGTCATTTGTAACTATTCCAATGAAATTTTAGATGAATAAGTTTCTTCCAGTGAGAAAGATGAAGTTCACAGTGCGCAAGTCTAATGATCCAAAGACGAACATCCTTTTTCCAGATAGTAGGCTAGTAAAATACTTCTTCACATTGGAAAAAAATGATAACTTTCCACTTCTTATGGAAGAGGAAGAATATCAAGTTTGGATGATGGAATTTGATGGTAGTCATTCCAACGTTGGTTCAAGAGTAGGCGTAGTGTAGTACTCTCCTTCTGGAGAATTGTACCCATTTTCTCACAAGCTGCAATTTGATAATACGAATAATACGACATGGTATGAAGCTTTCCTCTTAGGCATGGGTGTGGCTAAAGATATGGAAATTAAGAGGTTGAAATGCCGAGGTGATGTGGAAGTGATAGTAAATTAATTCCAACAACAATATCAGGTGAAAAATCCAAGACTTTGGCATTATAGAAATAGAGTGTGGAACTGCATAGAATCTTTTGATGCATTTTTCATTGAAGCCATCCCAAGGGAAAAGAATTAAAAGGCTGATTCTTTTGTAGTATCTTCTTCCCTAGTGACACCCCATCCTTCTTTTGGTAAAGACAAGGTTACCATTGAAATGGTATTCAGGCCTAGTGTACCAGATAATGCAAATCATTGGCAAGTCTTTAATAATGATAAGAAAATTCTAGAATTTTTGGAACAAAGGGATAATTCCAATAATCTCTTCTTTGAAGGAGGTGAAAATCCACACCGAGAAGAAGTTTCTGAAGAAGAGAAAGAAGGAATTGAAGGGATTAATGATGAGGGAGTGATCAAATTTAAAGGGAACAAAATTCCAAAAGGTCTAGTTTCTTTAGAAGACCTCTTTGACACACATGAAAAATTCATTCAAGAGAAAGAAAATCAATCTTCTCAGTGCCCAGCTGATTTTGATAAGGAAAACATCGGCACCACGGAGGAGCCCAGGATGGTCAATATTGGAAAATGTTGTTCACCTTAGGAGAAGAGAAGGTTTGTTATGTTACTCAAGAAATATTCATTTGTTTTGGCCTACTCTTATGATGAACTCAAATCCTTCCAACTGAAGGAAATGCATCACTTTATCCCTTTGAAGTAGGATGCTAAGCCATTTAGGAAAAAAAAGGGCCATATAACCCAAATATTATTGATACCATCAAGGAGGAGGCAATGAATATGATCAATTCAAGAATCATCTTTCCCATCCACCATTCGACATGGGTGGCCAACATTGTGCCGGTCTTGAAGAAGAATGGCGAAATAAGAACATGTTTAGATTTCCACAACCTAAAATAGGAATCATTAAAATAAAATTATCCTCTCCCTATCATGGATCACATTCTATAAGAAGTCACCAGATCTAAAATTCTTTCATTGCTTGATGGATTCTTAGGATATAATCAAATGAAAGTGGTGGAGGATAATCACACCAAGACAACCTTCACAATGCCCTGGGGCACTTTTACCTATAGCAGAATGCTCTTTGGCCTAATAAATGCAGTAGATACATTTCAAAGGGTGATGGATTTGGAATTCAAGGATTTAAAACATTCCATTTTCATATATCTTGATGATCTCACGATGTTTTCAAAGAAGAAGGGAGATCATATTCATCACTTGGAACAAGTACTGGTCAGGTGTAGAAAACATGGCATATCACTAAATCCAATAAAGTGCATTTTTGGAGTCACAGAAGGTAAGTTACTAGGGAACATTGTGAATAAACATGGAGCACACATTGATCCTAAGAGAGTATGATCCATTCAAGCATTATCACTACCCACAAATAAGAAAGGAGTTCATTCATTCTTCAGAAAGGTGAATTTTCTTTGTTGTTTTGATCCTGAGTTTGCTGAATTGACAAAGCACATCACCACCATGATGAAACCCTAGGAAAAATTCAAATGGAGCAATGAAGGGAAGGAAACATTTGAAGAAATCAAAAAATCCATTGCTAAGGCTTTGAATCTTGTGTCTCTAGATTTTAATAAAGAATTCATCATGTATTGTTATGCATTAGAACATACACTCTCCGTTGTTCTTGTTTATAAAAATTATGAAGGTGTGGAAGCACCTATTACTTTCATGAGTTGTCCATTGAAAAATCATGAACTAAAATACAGCCAATTGAAGAAGCATTCCTATGTAGTGGTTAAGGATGTAAAAAAAATTAGGTTTAACATCCTCAACTCTCATACGATGGTGATGGTCTCAGGCAATGCAATCAAGTCTATCTTAACATAGAAGGATCAGGGAGATAAAAGAGGAAATTAGATTGTGAAGACTCAAGAATATGACTTGGAGATTTGACCCTCCAATTACTAAAGATGAAACACTCAAAGATTAACACGGTGAAGAAAATTGTGCTTGCTCAACTTTTCCTAAAAACCATCCACAAGCTCTCTTTGTAACCACTACTGATGAGTGGTATACTAATATTTCATATTACTTAACTCATGGAGAATGTCCTCCCCATCTTGACTATAAAAAAAGGAGAACAATCAAGCTGAAGGAAACAAATTTTGTAATCTGGAATCACATGCTTTACAAGAGAGGTCTGGATGGATGCTTCCTTAGGTATGTAGATAAACAGAAACAAGAAAAATTTCTTAAAGCATACCACAACTAAGCATGTGGTGGAAATTTTTCAACGATGGTCACTACACACAAGATCCTCCAAGAAAGGTATTATTGGCCCACCGTATTTTTAAACACTCGATATTGGGTTCTAAATGTGAAGCATGCCAAAAATTCATTGGGAGACCACAACTTGTTGCACTACCACTCATGTCATTTTTTATTGAAGAACCATTTTAGTAGTGGGGGCTAGACTTCATTGGTGTTCTAAATCCACATTAAAGCATGGGGCACACCTATATGCTCATGACAATAGATTACTTCACAAAGTGGGTGGAATCCATTTCAACCAAGTAAGCCAATACCGAAATAGTATGAAACTTCATCAAGGAAAATATCATAGTATGTTTCAGAGTTCCAAAGAAGATTGTAGTAAATAACACTACCTATTTCTCTTCAAGGGAGTTAGCCGATTTTCTCTATGACTACAAAATCTCTCTATCTCATTCTTCTGACTACTACCCACAAGGAAATGGATAGGCCAAATCAAGCAACAAGAACATCGTTACCATCATCTGCAAGCTTGTAGATGAGAACCAAAGGAATTGGCATAAAAAATTGTATGATGCATTCTGGGAAAACATGATCACTCCCAAGAAGGTAATAGGTATGTCACCATTCCAACTATTGTATGGATTCTAAGCATAAATTCCCCTCACAATCAAGATGCCATCTCTCATGTTGCTACAAGGAATAGAAGATGGGTAGTACAAGGATTCCATTAACAAGAGAATCCTATTTCTTGAGAAGCTATAAGAAAATAGACTCTGAGTGGTGGATCAAATCAAAGAACACCAATTGAAAGTAAATAAAATATTTGATAAAAATGCCAAAGTAAGAGAATTCACAGTTGGAGACTACATCCTACTATGGGACAAGAGAAGGAAACCAAAATGAAGCCATGGAAAGTTTGATTCATTATGGCTCAGCCCATTCCAGATTTGTGAAGCTTGCAGCGAGAATGCTTTTCTACTCTCATAGTTGGATGGAACACCATTGGAATTACATCACAGTGGGCAATACCTAAAATTGTATCATTAGTGAAAGAAGATTGTCCCCCACCTTGTACCATAGGTGATTTCTAGGTGTTTTTCCCCTTTTTTGTGTGTTGTGTGTTTCGTTTTCGTCATTTTTTGTCTCTGTGTGTGTTTCCTTCTTCCAATATTTCTTTCTATAGGTTGTACATGACTCTACAAGGCCCAATGGATAAGGCACTGGTCAACAAATTATATGGTCTAAGATTGAGATTTTGGATTCCCATGTCATGTCTTCACTACACTCAGTCCATGTCATGCCCCCAAGTTAGAGCCAATTGTTTTCGTGTAAATTTGCAATAGGGAAATTGACAATTTCCAAGCATGAAAATGATACCCCACTGTTAAATTTTTCAAGTCCCATCATTCCAAGACATCCTGGGTCTGTCTATTCAGTCCAAATGACCTCCTAAATAATGTCATCTTATCTGCCTAGGTGATTTAGATAATTCTATTCATTCTCCCTAGGTGATTTTAGGGATATTTGAGAAGATACTATCTTCTGGAAGTATTGGGAAGGGTTATCGTTGGCCTTCCCAAGACTGGATCAACCCCTTGAGGAGAAAAATAAGGGTAAAATTTAACATGGAGGTGAATGGAAGACCTTAAAACATCATGGAAATTATTTTGGAAGGTTTTTGGAAGTTTTGAGAAACTTGGAGCTGTTTGAGAAAAATTAGGGTTCACAAGCCTAGGCAGTACATGGGCCTAAATCAGCAACTAGGCTTCAAAAGATGATTCAGGGAGCTCCAGATGGAGTTAGAAGAAAAAATAATACCTTCAGAAAGAGGATTCAAATACCTACATGATGGTGAAATCATACTTTTCACAAAACCTTGATGTATAGGATTGGTAGGCTGTTTTTATCAGGTACAAGTGGAGTCTCAAATCATTAATTTTATTTTTCAGGGATCAAATGAGTGAATCAAGACATGAGACCCCACTATTGGATTCAAAAGGCCATTTCCTTGACATCGTTGACATCCTTGAGGCTAGGTAAAAAACCATTGAAAAATGATCCCATCCCCCATGTGCTCTCTTGTACCCTCATGTGACCTCCAGACTTGACATTTAAGCCCCCAGGTGCTTTTTTGGAGCATCCACTCCCTACCATCGGATCAAATGCCACATGTCAGCTCTATGAACAGTGTGGAAACTAATGTTCCTTATGTACCTAAGGTTAGGGACATCTGATACTAAAAAAATCTCCTAGCCCCCTATGGGTAGCCTTTTGGACATCCATGTGACCTCTACACTTGACAGTTCAACCCCCAGGTGCATTTTTGGAGCATCCACTCCTTGCCATCAGAAAACAAATGCCACGTGTCAACTCCAGGACCACAGTGGAAACTGATGTACCTTATGTCCCTAAGGTGAGGGACATAAAACATGGAAAAATGTTCCCATCCCAATATGGGGATCCTTTTTGACATCCATGTGACCTGCTTTCAGGTCACAGTGCTTTAAAGCAACTTTTCTCACCTTCATTCCCTTTCATCAGGTCGCTGCCATGTGTCATCCTCTTGACCACCATGGAATTTGATGTCCCTCATGTCCTTGAGGTTGGGGACATTAAGCATGGAAAAATTCCCCTAATCTCATCCTCTCATAATTTAAAAAAATGAAAAATCTAACTGTCATTCAGTGCTTCTTAGTGCTTTCAGTTGCTTCCACTCCTATGCACAAACAAACTTCATCCTTCCTCTGCAACTTGCTTCCATCACTCCACCATTTCAAATTCTCAGACCTTCTCAACCCAAAAAATGAAACACATTTCCCATAGTGATGTGTATGTATAAGAAGTATTTTTTGTCAAAACAAGAAGGAGAAACAAAGAACAAAAGGAAGAAAACAATGAAAATCTCTATAGCCTAAAAAATGAAGATTTGAACAAATATTACAAGCCGATGCATGAAAGAAAAAACCATTTTTTTCAATTAATTCCTATATCCAAGACCATTAAAAAACACCTTCAAACTCCCCCCTCGTGTGATAGAACATCACAAATAAATAAATCTCCTTTCCGGCTCAATGAAGAAAGAAGTGAGATTTCCTGTCAAACTAGTTGTCGGATTGAAGTAAGATCGCACATGAAGCACTAGAAGAAAAAAACCACATCAAAAATACAATTTTATTTTCAAATGGAGGAAAAAACTAGACCTGCAATTTTGAGGTCCATTAATGGTTGACGTCCCTAGAAGCACTACTAAGTCCAAAAATTGAAACATTAAAATCTCCTGGAACATTAAGCGAGCAAGCCTAAAATTTTAGAGGGGCGATATTGAGAAAAAAAACCATATCAAAAAACTTTTTTATGGGTCAATCCAACCTCTAGAAGCCAAATTTATGAAAATCACAAGTCTACTACATAGGGACTGTTATTTTTTGAAATCCATCGATAGAAGGACCTGCAAAGGAGACAAAGACATTGGGAATGCACTACAGTTGAGAATTCACTAGAATGAGAATTTTTGGAACTTACTAAAAATAGAAAGTGAGCCCATGAGAACCTTCTAAAACTAGAAAGTTGATCCAGAAGGAATGAAGAACATAGGGAGAAAGAGGAATCAAGGTCACAACACTCAGTAGAAGTTATAGGGCCTTGATTTTTCACACTTACTAAAAATGGTAAGTTGCTTTTTGTAAGGGAGACATAAAGCTGAAGTAGATGGGTCAAAAGATGACACACCCCTTCACCTGTGAGTATGATGTGGAATACATCATTGTCTTGTGTATGGACCTGAATGACCTTAAGAATCACATGGCCTGTAAGGAACGGAGGAGGATTGAAGACCATATATTCACAAGTGGCTTGTTCACCACTGCAGGACACCCATTGTCTACGTAGAGTCTCGAGCTAGTCCTAACCTACTCTTTCCACTACGAGCCCGAGACATGAACCATCTGAGATGACAATGGTACAATAATGGAAGCCATCAGCCTTAGGACCATTTTAATCTCTCTAAAAATACCGAAATCCCCCAACATGGTTGTCATCTTAAAGGAAAGATTCATGCATGATTGGGAAATAATGGATTCATATGTCCAAGGAATAGCGATCGGCTCATGGTTGAAAATGGGAATAAATCCTTGCAAGCTTCATAAGAATCTACTAAGGTGTGAGTTTCCAGAAGGGTATTATGATGTCATCACTCTCCTCAATACAGTTATGGGAAAAGCAAGCACAAGAGATTTCTAGGATAGGATGGGCCTTTTCATCTTGACATTGACAAAAGGGAAGCAAAGAATTGACTGGGGGTAGATCATCAGTGATAATCTCCATCTTTAATTTCTCCAAGTACCTATGAAAAATAAGTTCCACATTCAAATTCTTATCTATTTTATATCCTCGCAAGCTTGAGATAATTCAAGGGATTGGCTCTCACATAGAACATTGCTTCTAAGGTACCTTCATTCGAGAAAATTCTGCAGTTGGCAATGGAGGAGAGAAACAGGCATTTCACCCATGTGAACAATGCATTCACCATGTATGTAGTCTAAATCTTAAAAGGGGATCTTAAAGCTAGGATGTCACCAAAAGTGGCATCCCTAATTAAGGAATATGGCTCGTACTTCATACAATTCTCGACATTCTCCTACATACGAGTTGTTGGCTTTGACCAAGCTCCACTAAAACTACCTAAGTATCTTAGTGACCAAATTGTATTGTTCACGATCTACAGGAAAATCATTCAAGTAAATAAGAATCTTAGAAGTAGGATAAATAAATTGATTTCATTTCCTATATCTCTAGGGGAGTTCACGTGCAAACTCTCAAATGATGCATCTCACCTAGAGGTCACTTTTGCACATCTAAATTTTAATTCCTATATTGCTAGGCCCAACTTTAACATCTAAGAAGATCCTGACTCATTCTATGTCCTATAACTACAACATGAGCCACAAGTCGAGGACTAATGGGCCAACTGTATTGACGAGTTCGAATTATGTAAAAAGGGCCACATGAGGATGACAATCAGTGAGATGAAGAAATTCAATTTCTCTTGGTATGAAGACATCTTACGTGATGATGAGATCAAGATGTATGATCCTTAGTACGTAGCAGTAAAGATATCCCCAATGCCCCAAATCAACTGCCACGTTCATGAATCAGGAGATATATTATAGCAGATTGAAAAGGTGGTGAGGAGAACAAGGAGCTGGTTTCATAAGAAGAGGACTATGGTCATTAAATCATGAGGAATTTCCCCAAGCGAGAAGCAAGCTTCACATCATTCATCCTCAAAAGTGGAAGAGGTGACTTCCAGCTCTAAACACTCTGGTGTAAGTTTAAAAAGGAAGGCCATGGAATTAGAAAATTCTCCCTGTGAGAAGACACCCAAGAAATTCAGGGACAGGGAAGGTTCATTGGTATTGCCACAGGAGCAAGATGTGATCTCATTGATGTAAATAGAGAATCCAGTTGCAAATGTATAGGTGAACAATGAGTACATAGTTCATGATCCAGTCTTCGAACCATTACAAAAGGATTACCTCTTGTTGACACCAATGCCCCTCTTATTTTAGGCTTGCCCCCTCCTTCAGAATAAATAATGGTTTTTGTACCCATCATTGAGCCTGAATCTGATAAGATGTTTCCATGGATGCGGTAAATGATCATCCTTGACACTCACACTATGCAACAAGTAGTATCCCCCAATATATTAGCAATTGTCTCATTGGCTAATGAAAAAAGGTCAAGAAAGATCACATAGAAAACATCTTGATTCTACAGTGGGGAGATAGGTAATTAGTACATCGAAGTATCTCAACCAAAAATAATCAATCTAGTGGAGGAGATGACACCACCTGACTACAAGATGAGAACAATCCAATTGGGACTAGCTACTCACGAGAGAGATTTGAACATATACCAATAATCTTCTACTTTCATGGTGGCAAGGAATAAATAATATAATGAGAATATTGAGGTACTAGAGGAAAAAGTATGAACTCTTTCATATTATGTGCAACACCTAGTGGAACCAAGTACTATAACACTTCCTATTGAGAAATTGGTACCAATCAGTAGCTTTGATATAGAATCCATCAAAAGAACACATGAGTTCACAATGCAAGGGCGAGAAAATAATGAATGGATCAACTCAATATCCAAAAAAGGGAAGCTAGCACTCCAAGAGGCAGTCAATATTCTTTGCGTATATTCTCTCCATGACCAACAGAATGTGAGCACTATAAGAGGATGTGGGGAAAGAAAGATATTACTGGGAACCTCTACAACCAGTAGTGATTGAGATGAGTAACACCCATCTCCACGAGTTGATCGATAAAAAGGTCTTTAAAAATCCTGTAGATGACTTGACATGAGTATGGGTGAGGGCCTTGGAAATAATATTTGAAGTAATAAATTAGGCCTTTACAGAGCTAGAGGAGAAAGAAGAACAAGCATACAAGCTACATGATAATATAAATCAGAAATTTCAAAAACTCAGAGTACCTGCAATGAGTGAACATATAACTATTTTTTAGTTGATCATCCCTTTCGAAGAATATTTCAAGAAAGGGGTGGGAAACCTATTTTCCTTCACTAAGGACACTCTCAAATTCTTCTCAGATATATGAGCCTCCATTTCTCTTATCATAGAAAAGCATTTATCATGGTTTGGGAAGTGCAAGGACATAAAAATTGTGACTGGTGAATGGAATGAAACCTTGAGCTACATTCGCATCCCTCATGCCGATAAAGTAGAACCAGTAGTAGCTCATTTCAAACAAGATCTTGGAAAGATAGAATCCTTCTCATGATCATAGAGTAGAGAGTAGTCAAAGAGAGGAGCCAAGTCCACCGTAGCAACTCATCCTTTAGTATAATTCTTCTTCTTCTTCTTCTTTCTCTCTCTCTCTCTCTCTTATCTTCTCATACAACACTCTCTCTCTCTTCAATGTTATATTTTTGCATTGAGGGTTACACTTTTTAATATGAATTAAGTGAATTTGGAAATATAATGTAGCTTTAAGTTACCTTGTTATTATAAAAGGGACTTAAATATTTAAAGTGGAATATGAACAGTCTTAACTCATATTAAGGTATTTGAAAAATCATCGGGAAGATGAAGAGTTTCCTCTTCTCCTATAAATTATAACAAGCTCCTCATTTGAGATTCTTCTAAAAATTCTTTTGAAATTTGTCCTCTAAAAATTCTTAGATGTTGGAGCTATTTTTTCTGAATTCATGAGAGAGATATCCTTGTGAAGAGAGCAACAGATAGCAATTTTCTTTCATTTCTCCCACCAAAAAATGTCTTCTACTTCCCATACTATGTACAAATTCTACTCGAGCTTCAATAAAAGAAGAATGAATTTTATCCTCTTTGATTGAGGAGTTTATTTTTTCTTTGTGTTCATTAAGTTCTATTTTGTCTTGTTGTTATTTTGTAGATTTGTTTTCTTCTAAAATACAAGTGCATGTTTTAAAACTTCTGGCTAGTGTGTGCAAGTCTCTAATTTTCTACTTGCAACATTAGTTTCTCCTTTCTAAATATTCTCACTCCCCTTTCTCTCCTTTATAGATAATTCATCCCTTGCACATACTTGCAAGCATTCGCCACAAGTTCAGTGGAGTGCCCCTTATGGATCCCCGTTCGAAAGGCCACTAGGATTTAAAACTCAATTTTTACTCGCACATGCACGTACGGAAGCTACACCAATTAAGTATAGGGAATTAGAATCCCAGAGCATTGGCAAGATAACCACCAATTCACCCCCAAAAAAATTATCGCCAAAAATATGTATCTCTGATTTTAGGTCATCATAATATATTCATATACATATCAAAATCCTAGTATCTATCTGAGCCTTAAGAAGTTTGAAATGGCTGAGTGTTTTGAATTGGTATTTATATCATAAGAATATCTAAGTGTAAAAATTATAGGTTTTAATCCACACAATAAATCCACCATTGCAGTTGACTCATCATGTACCTAATAAATTATATTAACAATAATTTTCATAAAAAATTTGTAATAGAATAACCAGTAAGTGTAAGGAAAAAAATTTGAACCCAAACCCCTTATCTATAGCAGTGGGATGTAAAAAATTCAAACTATGGCTAGATCTTAAAGTTATAGCTGCCCACAAAAACTCTTTCAATTTTCAATCTACCTTAGCACCCTCGAAGAAAATATAATCCAAGAAAAATGGTATCAAATCACTTTGAATCACACAAATTTAAAATCAATTTTACAAATTCCCATGAACCAAATGTTAATGAATGGGTATGGATCACAAAAGAGGATTCTAATCTCATCCAACAAAATATGAAAAAAACTAGGGAAATTCCTCCATTAAGAGGAATAATTATAAAATATTTCATATAGAGAGGGAAACCTACCTACATGGAGCCACTAAGACAACCTCATATAACTATTTCTTCATCTCCTTCTCCAACGCCCACAGAATCAGAGACCACCACAAAGGTGTAGGAATTCATTCCTAAACTAGTTACAGGACCTTCCTTGGTTATCTATGAAGTGTCTTCTACATATAATGCGTAAATCAAGGAAACTAAAATTGAGGATAATTCATTACAAACTACTGAAGACGTAGAACAATGCTAAGGAGGATCATAACAAGTAGCAACTACAAGTGCACCTCCACAAAAACCTTAGTAGAATTGGATTAAATGAGAAATGAATGCATAAAGGGAGCATCTAGATGTGGTTTCCTAAGAAGAACTTATAATTAATATAGAATTCAACCTAAGGATGGGGAATTTAAGAAGAGTGACAAGGAAGAGGATGTCCACTCAATAGGACCTCATATCATATGAAACCTCTCAGGACTTGTTCTTTCCTACAAAGAAGAGAAAAAATAGTGGCTCCCAAGTGGTTGAGTACTAAGAAGACCTATTTTCCTTTACCAAAACCTTGGAAAAATTTATAGTAAAAATGGTTTGAGGAATGCAGGAAAGGAATAAAGAATTGCAAACACATAGTAAGGCCACAGTCCTTGAGAGATTTTGAAATAATGTAGAATAAGTCCTTCTTGACCTATATGATGTGTTCAAGGATATCATTGAGAAAAACAATAAGGAAAACTCGTCCACCAAAAACTACCAATGTGTTCATTGATAAAAATGGATTTCATGGAAATAATTCTCTAAGTTATTACCATGGGTTTGGATGAAGGGATCTGTAAGGATCCTATAGTGTTCACAACTGAATATGTTTTCTTAAGATAAAAATATGCTAATTACACTAAGAATGAACTAAAATAATTGGAGAAGAAAATGATCAGGCTTCACCCGCAATTGGATGATATAATTTCAAGGGGAAGCCAAATATTTTAAGAGGTAACTATCTCTGGGATATTCACATAAATTCAAGAGGTCATAACCATAGAATATTTAATGGAGTTGGTAAAATACTTCATGGTTAAGTTCCATAAGAACATTATAGATCCCAATGGGGAAGAACCAACTAGGTTCATTGATATTATATTCCAAACTAAGGAGAAGATCCAAAAAATCGAGATTCTAAAAGAGATTACATGAAATGTCATATCCTACCAAATATTCCTAATGGACAAGTCATATAGGATTTTTAGCAATCCCATTAAATACCTCCTCAACCTCAATAAATATTACAACACCTACTGATATTCCTTGGTCAGAACTGAAATGGGGCTCACATAATAAGATCTAGCCCAAAGGGATCCTATTGTAAAGAAATAAAAAATAATTATTTATTTAGGAATATTTTATATCCTAGTTACATGCTAAGCCATAATTCCTTTCATAATAATCCTAAAAAAAGCCATCTAGGATATTTATGTAATGTTCAAATGTCTAAATATATTCTTTTAATCCTAAGCAATCATAGTTTGGTAAGGGAGGTAAAGGGAAGGACCTTATTTTGTATAAATATGTATGCTTCCTTTTTAAAAAGAGAGGTGAAATTTTTATTAATGAATGTAGGATGGCTTAAATTAGCCCATGTTATTTGAATTTTTCTATTATCATATCCAGTTTTTTATATTTATTTGTGAAGATTTATTGATGTTGAAGTTATGTTTATGATTTCTTTTTTATCTTTAAATTGTGATGTTGCATTTTTTTATGAAAATACAATAGTAATTTGTAATTGGACCGATTAAATAGATGTGCATATAAGAAATTTAAATAATCTATTCAAGTTACAACTTGTCTATTGTAATCACTACTCAATGTCCTTTGAATATCTGTATTAGTAACATGATAATCTGGGTATAAACTAGATTTGATGTTTCTGGTAAATATAAGAAAATCATATAATATCCAATTATTTATGATGTTGCAATTTTAATGAATATACAATAGTAAGTTATAATTGGACTGATCAAATAGATGTGCATCTAAAAATTTAAATAATATATTCAAGTTACATCTTGTCTATTGTAATCACTACTCAGATTCCTATGAATCTTTGTACTAGTAAAATGATAATTTGGGCATAAACTAGATTTGATGTTTCTGGTAAATATAAGAAAACCATATAATACCCATTTATTTAGTTTTATTCTCTTAAAACATAAAATATAAAATATTTTATTTTCTTTCTTTTCTTACTCTTTTGATTTTCTTTTGAATGATATCATTCAGTTAAATTAGGCTTATGATTGCTGCAAAGATTAAGTTGGTGAGAATTTATAGGGAGTTTTGCTTTAAGTATTTAAAATTCCAAAAAAACCCTTTGTCAATCTTAAAAGATAAATACCATGCATCTCGTGCATTGATTCATAGCTTGAATATAAAAAGAGAACATAAAATTATGTCATTCCCCTCCTTTGGGTGTCTAGTCAAAACACATCTACAGGAACAAGGAAAAATATGTCTATAGAAGGAGTTCCTCTTCATAAATTTCTGAGAAAAGGGGAAAATTTGTTACACTAACAAGAACATGTTATTGATAACATAGTTTATATCTATCTTCTCTTAAATTTATTTTTATTTAATCTTTAAACTATGTATATACAATGGATTTACCAAGAATTATAACTAAGTCCCATGTTTATATTAGATTAGATAAATTTTATGTGGATTCTCATAGGAGACCATGTTCTGCTAAAGGGAAATAAAAGAGTCCAAAGGCACCTCCAAGTCCTTATAAAGTAATTATTTCACCAATTCCTCCCAAATCAGGGAACCCATCTTTCACAGTAGTGCCCATAATGGGTTAGTTATCTAGGTATTTTATTAATATCCATGGTCTTGTCTTTTTTTTAAAAAAAACTCAGAGATGTATATCCTTGTATTAGACTGTTTAGATGGTATTTCTACTGAGGAACATATTAGGACCTTCAAATCATCTGTAAGGCTTATAAAATGCAATCACTATTTGGAAAGGTTTCCATGATATATTTGTTTCCCAGTTTGGGACAATCATCAGTCTCACATTCTTATATCAAAGGTTCATCACCTTGAAAATGGATGTTAAATAACCCATTATAGATTTCAATGTCAGGTTCAAAATATCTACATCTTGACTACCAAACCATACAAATCCATAGATGATTTGGTACTAGAAATTTATAAAACTTACTTGGATCCCATGACCCTAGTCTTCCTAAGCAATTCTTAAAGCATCAACACCTTAACATCTAAATATATTGAATCCATTTGTATTTAATAAAATATTCACCCTCAAGGGTATTTTATCCTTTCTTTTCAGAATCAACATCTCAACCAATTTCCTTAGGCTATCTAAAACCTACCAAATCCCATATAGACACTAGTTCTAAATTTTATTCCCATCAGTTACATAGCCCCAAATAAACAACAATGAATAGTCAATCCTACACCCCTCATTCATCCACAAGTAAGTGATATTCAAGCCTTTGTTTATGTTAATCATACCAATTCCTAGGTACCAAATAAAGAAAATTCCAAAGGTGAATTAGACTTTATCTAAACAATGGTGAGAAAACTTGGCCAAGACTTCTCAAATCTACAAAGGAAAATGGGAAATACTAGAGAAGGGTGCCCAAGTAATAATTATAATTATCAAAGGTACAATAATAGGTCATTCAATAAAAACAACATAAATCAGGTGGAATCTTCCCAAAACAAAATTCCAGAGATAAATGTTAGTGAAATTACTTTACCAAATCGGTGTAGGGTGTGATGAAATTACTTGTATAAATCTGAATATCAACAACAATGGAACACCAAATAAAACAATATTTCATATAAATAATATAAATATACAAGTATAATATCTTAGCCACTTCGAGGGGAAGTATCCAAACCATACAATAATACTCAAATGCTCAATATGATCATTAACTACTCCTACCTAGCCCTTATATATACGAATCCTATGTCATGGCCAAAACAAAGGCTGACCTTCTAAACATATGAAAGCATAAATGAATAACATATGACAAGAAGATATATTATGTAAGCCAAAATTTTCCACTAGATATCCAATATAAGCTATGGGACTAAGGGTGTAGCATGCCCCTCCCCTTTAAAGAAACATTTTCCCCAATGTTGGGAAGCTCTGGATGTTTTTGCAGAAATACTTCATCCTCCCATGATTCATCCTCAATATTCATATTCTTAAATTGAATTGATCAAGTACTCGGTAATGACTTTGGTCCTCAATATTTTGGTGTGTGTTTGAAGAATAATTTTAGGTTCCAATATGATCCTTCCTTCCTCATCCATTTTAGGAAGAAATGACTATGTGAAATTTTTTTTCCCAATAAATTTTTTCAAACAAGAAACATGGAAGGCTAGATTTATTTTACTTCCTTGAGGGAGATCTAACTTATATGCCACACTACTAATTTTCTACAACACTCAGTAAGGTCCATAGTATTTAGGAGAAATATTATTATCCTTCTTTTTTATTTTAATGATAACTAATTAAATGGATATAACCATACAAAAACAAATTCACCCTCTTTAAATTGATGCTCACTATGATGTTGATCATCCTGTTGCTTCATATGGTTTAGTTCCCTTTCCAAATTCTCTCTAAAACTAGAGAGTACCTAGTGTTGGTGTTGAATGTGATCTAAAATTTCTCTCAACTTCAATTTTACCTTTGAAAAATAGATGAATGATGGAGGATGGTACCTATAAAATTCCAAAAATGGAGACATTTTGGAGGAGGTATGAAATGAATTATCATACCACCATTCTGCAAGTGGAAACCATTGCACAAAATGTTCTTGTTTATCTAAAGTAAAAAATTGAAGATATCCCTCCAAAAATTGATTTACCACCTCAGTTTTTCCATCTAATTGAGGATGATAATATTAACTCTTGGCCAATTGGATACCCAAACAAGAGAAAAAATTAGTCCAAAAATTTCTTGTAAATATTGGATCACAACCACTTACTATAATTTTTGGCATGACATGGATATTTTGAACTTTTTCCATAAATGATATGGAAATTATACTAACTATGAAAGGATGATCTGTGGCAAAAAAAATGAGTATACTTGGTAACTCTATCCACCACCACCATGATGACATTTTTCCCTTCTGATTTAGGAAATCCTGTGATGAAATCCATCAATACCTCTTCCCATCTCTCACTAGGCATAGAAAAGGGTTGAAGGAGACCTGATGTCTTAATGGTATCACCCTTATTATGTTGATACACCTAACATTATGCCACAAATTTTTGAACATCTCATTTCAACCCCTCCTAAAAGAAAACCTTCTTAACTCTATGATAATTTTTCAAGAACCCAGAATGGCCACCTAGTGGAAAAGAATGGATGTTTGAAATAACATGTTGTTTAAGTGTAGAGTTCTTACACAAATATAACCCATATTTTTACAACAATGTATCCCTCTTCCATATAAAATGTTCTAATATGTTTTATCTATCTAGAGATTCCTAATGAGAGTATGGTTTACTACATCTTTATTTCATTCTTCCCTTTCTTGATCTACCCAATCTTCCTTTAGTATAAATATGGCACATAACAATGCTTCTATGGACTCATCCATCCTAGATAAAGCATAAATGACCACATTTTCCTTCCATTTCTTATAAATAATCTCAAATTCATACCCCAACATCTTAGTGGCCCATTTTTGTTTCTCTTCTAAAGATATTGTTCTAAGAATTATTTCAAACTATCATGATCAATTTTTATCTTGGAGTGTTGACACATCAAGTATGGTCTCCATTGTTTGGTTATATGTAATATTTCCATCATTTTCTTCTCATGGGTGTCCTTCATAATATTATTTCCTTTTAGTTTCCTTCTCTCAAATGATATGGGTTTTCCTTCTTGTATGAGTACTGCTCTGATCTTGTTTCCTTAAGCATCACATTCAGCTATGAAGGTCTTGGAGAAATATAGGGTTGCCAATATTGGAGTGTTGTAAATTGCCACCTTCAAATTTTCAAATTCCTTGGAAGTTTCCTCATTCAAATGAAAGGAGTGTTTCTTCAATAATTTTTTCAGCATTGTTGTTATACTACCATAGTTTTTTTACAAATTTTTGGTAGTACCTTGTGAGACCGAAGAAACCTCGTAAATGCTTGAGGGTTCTTAGGACTTCCCATTCCATCATATCCTATATATTTTGAGGGTCCACCTTAAAACCTTGATTAGACAATATTTCCCAAGTATTCCACTTCATGTACCCCAAAAGAAAAATTCAGATGTTGTGAATATATTTGATGTTTCTCTAGGACTTCCAATACTATATTGACATGTTGTAAATGTTTCTCCTAGGTTTTTTTTTGTAGATGAGGATATCATAAAAAAATACCAAGACAAAGTTCCGTAGGAATGGTCTAAATACAAAATTCATCAAGCTATCAAATGTGGTTAGTGCATTAGTAAGACCAAAAGGAATCAATAGGAATTCATAATTCTTTTGATGAGTTATGAAGCTTGTATTATGAATATCTTATTTCTTTACTAATGAATCATCAATGATAGGAATAGGAAATTTACCTTTGATAGTGTACTTGTTAAGCTCTCTACAGTCTCGAAACATGCACCATATTCCATCCTTGTAGTGCACCATCACCACTAAAGCATAATAATAACTCTGACTCTGATGAATAATTCCCATTTCCAAAATTTCATCCACCATCTTCCCAATCTCAATATTTTGCACATATGGGTATCTATAAATCCTTATGTTGATAGGTTGGATACCTATAATTAACTAAGTGTAATGGTCGTGATCTATTTGAAGAGGAAATCCTATATGATCCTTGAAGACAACTATATTTTGATCAATAACCTTTTGAAGATCAGGATGCACTACCATCATTGGTGCTTGAACTTCCATGGATAAAAATCATGTTACAAATACTTAAGCCCCCTTTTTAAGAATCTTATGCATTTGGTGAGAAATAACCACCTGAGGATTTTTTTCATGTAGTCCTCGAAGTTCAAATTGTTTACCCTAATAATGAAAGTGCATGAAAAATTCTTGTAAATTTATCTCTATGGTTCCCAAAGTTGTGAGCCACTAAACACCTAAGACAATATAAGCTCCACCCATGGGAATAGAAAACATCATAGATTCTGGTGGGTAGTCATCCATAATAAGCCTAATTTTATGGAATTTACTTGAACATTGGATTGTGCAACCATCTTCAATCATTACTTAAAATTTAGGTGTTGGGTAGATGAAATAATTTAGCCTTGTTGTAAACTTATGATTGATGAAATTATGTGTGCTCCCCAAATCAATAAATATTGTCACCTTTTTCTTCTTAATATAACCCACAACCTAAAGGGTTTTTGGAGTACTAACACCTGATAGATCATGTTATGAAATACTGGGTTAGGGATCTTAAGATTTTTCCTCTAATTTTTCCACTTAATTACTTCATGTTTCCTTGTATTCTTCTTCATCACCAGTCCCTTCAATGTAAAAAAACAATTCTCAGTACATTTATGACATGGTCCATATTTTTTGTCACATTTAATACTTAACCCTTTTTATCTTTTTGCTTCAATTTGTTGAGGTGTTATTCAAACTAGTTGAGCATAAGATGGAGGCAAGGTGCTACGATCTTTTATGTTAGTGAAGTTCTTCCTTCTACTAGAATGAATATTTTCCTCTTCCGTATGTTCCATGATAATAGAAATAGAAACCTTAAGTGGATTAAACATGCATGCCTCATTCTCAATGTGATCCTTAAGACCCCCAAGAAATAGGTCATTTATATACTCTTCACTAATATCTTCCACACGTAGGGAAATATTTTGGAATTGATGGACATACACCTTTACTAAACCTATTTTTCATAACTTTGCTAATTTGCTAAACAAAATAGCTTACACACTAGAACTATAGTGTATTTGAAGCTCTTCAGTGAAAATTTTCCATGTGAAACTTAGAACATTATTATTCCTTTTATCACGTAACCAATGATGCCTAAAGAATTTATTAGGTTCTAGATATAAGGTGTCATGTTCACCTTTTTTCCCGATGGGATATGATGGAGATCAAATAAATTCTCCATTTGGATAATCTAATTGAGTGGATATTTTCCATCAAATTTATGCATTTCCAATTTTAGAATTATGCTCCACCATTGGTGAGGAAATTCACCTAAAATTGTAGATGTTCCTCCTTAATTGGAGTGATTTGGACATGTGTGAGTATTTCTTGAGGAACCCATATGACTAGAATTGGGATTTTTTTTGAAATAGTGAGCAACAGATCCTTCTTAATTGATTGAAAATCCATCTGAAGTTCACCCTTAAGGCTACATTTCAGATGAAGAAGCTCATTATTGAGGTCATCCTTACCATATTATTTACCCTTTCCTAAAATTATATGAATACATCAGATACTCCTAAACCAAAATATTATAAATCTATATCTTCCTTGTTTGGGTTCATTATTAGATTTGTTTGACCTTTCCCATGCCCTCGATTTAATCGACCAGTCATGATGTAGGGTTTGGGACTCGAGGTAGACAAAATAGGGGAAAAATTTAGGGTTTGTGGTTTCATAAATTTATTGGAAAAATAGAGGAAATATTAAATAATAAACCATAGACAATTTTGGAAACCTTTCCGAAAATATAATAAACTTATAAATTTCCAAAAATTGCACCCGAGGTAACTAATTTATGAAAAACTAAAAAGTGCTATAAATTTTATAAAACAACTAAAAAATATTTGAAATTTGGAGAGGATATTACTTGAGTGATTTCCCCTCACCACCAAAAAAACTATAAAAATTCACTACCAATTTTACGATATAGATGAACCTTCACAATTATGGTTTGACATAGCTCTAGCCGATATCAAGATCCGATACCACTTGAAATGAAATTACTTGTATAAATATTAATATCAGTAAAAATATAAATCCAAATAATACAATATTGTAGGTAAATGATAGCAATATGCATGTATAATATCTCAGCCACTTCTAGGGGGAAACCTCCAAACCATACAATAAGACTCAAATGCTCAATATGATCATTAAATAATCCTCCCTACCACCTATACATACCAATCCTATGTTATGGCCAACATGAAGGTTGATATACTAAGCATATGACAAGAAGAAGTATTATGTAAGCCATAAGGTGACACTATATATCTAATATAAGATATAGGACTAATGGTGTAACATAGGATGCACAATATAGCTAAGCATGGTGAATTAGATTGTATTGAGTTTTGTCATTATTTTGAAGTCTTCCTAAATGAGTTAGATAATTATGAAAAAAATTAATCATGATTATGTTTGTAGTTCATATAACCCATATGATAACTCAATACCACCTAGGACTTTCATGATGGTGGGAACCTAGTTTTTTCCCTTGTAGGAGGAAAATAAATAGAAAGAAATTAAAGATGAGCTACATGCATTTCAATAGTACTAAAAGGGAAATTATTATATGAGGAATAGGAGAAACAAAACTATTTTGACACCTCTGAATGTTAGCACAACCCCTCTTGAACCAAAGGCTAAAAATGATCTTCCTCCTAAAACAGGGAGTAATCCTCATCCTCAAGAAAATTCATTAGGTATTCCAAAACTAACTGTAAAATTATAGAAGATATGGATAATATTAATTAAAACATCCATTTCCTTGAATTAGCTCAACCCACTTAATAGAGATACTTATTATTAAAATATTTATCTAAAAGAACCATTAAAGAACCTCAAAATTTCTCTCATGCCAATGTTTCCTTATACAAAATAAAAGTTAGAGTACCACCCTTCTTACTGAATGTTATAATTTTTGGGAAGGACCTGCATAATTTCTTGGTTGAATTTGGAGCCTCTACCAATATGATGCCATCATTTATATGCAACAATATCATCCTGACCCTAATTAAATATGACAAAGTGATAATCTAACTAGAAAATTACATGGTATAAGTAATAGGTGATCTCCTTAATGTACACATGCAACTAGCCTCTGATCCCAAGGTCTAACAATTCATATACATACAAGTTTTGGAAATTCAATAAGCTTATGGTATTTTTTTTAGTAGGTATTGGTTAAAATTCTCAAATGGTCCCATGTCTATTCTTTATTCCCATACATGGTTAGAAAAATTATAATAGACATGTGAGAACAAGATGAACCATGTGATTACTGGGTATAATGAAAAAAAGGAAGAATCCAATTTCTAATCAATAGACATTAGAGTATATACTCTGGACATAGAAGAAGAACAAATTTCAATAGATACCCAACATGCCCCAAGATTATGGTATCTACACTTTTATGGAGCTTTATCTAAAAATAGCTCTAGAGTAGGAATTGTCTTAAAAGGACCTAAAAACAACAATATTTTTCCTCTTACAAAATATAGTTCCCTTGTACCAATAACTTAGGTGAGTATGAAGCTTTAGTATTGGGACTGCAATTTACTATTAAATACAAGATCAAAGAACTATTTTTTGGGGGGATTTTCAAGTTGTAGTCAATCAAGGTAGGAGTAAATATCAATGCAAATAGTCATATCTCAAGATATATAAACATAGAGTATAGGATCTAATTGAATAATTTTAAATGTTTAGAAATTTTTTGTTCCCATGAAGAAAAATTAAGAGGTTAAGGAATTGGCTACTTCTTCTACTACTCCCATGCCCACCGAAGTGATGCAAGAGCATTTAAAGAACAATTTTAAACATTTAAAGTCATTTATTTGTGTTAGGGGGTTATAAGTAGTGGATTCATTAGGAGGAGGATTCATATGTTGTAAAATAGATAAATGACTTGTAAATCCTAACCCAATCAAGTGGGATTGTAGTAGCAACTTTACTCTAGTTATGTGGTTATTAATTATGGTAACTCCTTTATTTTATTGCAATGAGATATTCGAATGATTTTACAAGGGATTTTTTTTTTACGAAGGTATGGATTCAATTAAGATGGTGAGAAGGTTTGGAAGAGACATAAAGGCTAGGAAGATCTATGAAGTTTCATGAAAAACTTATATTTTACCAGGACTCTTAGCATAAGACTTTTGTATTCCTTGTAGATATAAATTATTAATGAAGTGTGGATAAATTTCTTATCTTCATTTTGATTTTTCAATATAATTCAATAGTATATCTGGGATTATTAATTAGGAATTAATATTTTTATTAATAATGGTGATATTATATGGGTTATGGTAGGAAATATCCTCTAAATTACTTTGATAACTAGTCTTGTTGTCAATCTAGTGTTATTGTGAGTATGAATGAACTGTGCAAGTTACGTGAATGTGATATCAAGAGATAAGAACATATTATGGAGTTAGATCATTTAAGGATCATAGGTGTTAAATCTATGAAAGGTAATGTTTATTGATACATGTTTCTTAAATCTTATATTTAATATATTGGACAGGTTATTAAGGTGATATTGGTGATGTTAAAAGGAATTTGAATGGATATGTAGAGGGAGAGAGAAAAAATTAGAGAAACTAAGTTATGATTATATCTTTTATAGAAGGGTTAATTTTAAGATACCTCTAGGAAATTGAAGGTGGAATATCCCTAGCGAATATCCCCAGAACCAATTTCAAAAAATAGTAGAATTTTTTGGGGTTTGTGTGAAAATTATTCGCCAGATAAAAGATTTAATTTTCAAGATGCGCGACAGAAAGGTTGTTGTCACACGACACAAGGGTTGTTGTCACACAACAACAAGGTCACTAGCATGCAATAACAAATTTTCTATTACACAACAATGACCTTGTTTTCATGTGACTGTAACCCTGGTGTCGGGTGACAACTACCTTGTTGTCACACATTAATAACCTTTTTATCATGCGATAGTGTTGGTTGTCAAAAATGACTTCAAGGAGAAAAATAGTCAGGGGACAAGAAGTCCCTCCTCTTTAGTGGGAGAGGTTCCCTTATTCAAAAGCAAAACCTATTTACATATGTATGGAGCATAGTTATATTACAAAACTTGGATATCATGAAAGTATTTTGAAAAATAGATCATCAATCACAAAAGTACAGAGGAATAAAGACGTGGAAATGAGCAGAAAAGCATTCTCCAGAATTATAGATGACAAAATAATTCCTTATGCGTGCCAAAATATAATGAATTGGAATACGACCATTTGTACTCGAATTAATTAGATGCAATTTGAAAAGACAGACAGTTCCATAAATAACATCTACAAGAATACAAATCTTCTTGGCATAATGCAGACAAATGATCTAACAATATTCAACAGATAGCTACGAATAATAAAATCAGATGGACAAAGAAAGAAGATCCATTTGTATTGAATTCTTTACTATTTCTTACACATTCAAAAATAAGCCAAGTTCCCCCCTCAAAATGGTGAAGAGAGACCATTATATAGTTTTACAAATCAGTTACCCTTGGTAACTACTTCTTTTAATTAATGCTTAGTTAAAGGGCTGCTTAACGCAAAACCCCAACTAATTATAATAAATCTGAGATGAGGAAAGAAAGAAGGGAGAAAAGTTAGGAGGAGAAGACAAGTGTTCATGATTGAGAAGGGCCCACTGATTTGAGGATCCACTGTCTAAACCTTTTTAATGCCTCTACTATGTCTCTGCCACGTGGAACTAATGTGTTGGCAATGGACTGAGTCCAAAATCTGAGACACTTCTCCATCTCTTTGTCAAATTCGACATGTGTATGGTAATCCTTACTTGCTTCTTCAATAGCAGACTAGAGAGATTATATTTCCTTCATCTTTTCCTTGGTGATAGAATCCTCTTTGAATAGATTTTCTTTGACAAAAGCTCTAAATTGAGCTTTAATTTCCTGCAAGGAGAGAGGCACACTTGAGGTCTCATCATGGAGGTGGCAATGGATATCCTTAAAAGAAGATACCACCAAATTCTTGAAGGCCTCACCCTTCTACCAAGTATTTCTCAATTCTCCCAAAGCCTCCTCCAACACCTTGATTTTCCATTCCACACTGTATACCCATGATTTTGACAAATTATCTTTTGCATCATCAAAGACCTTGCTTGCCATTAAAATATTTTCATCAGCTTGCCCCATAAGGTGAAGGTCTACTATACAGTTGCTCCAGAGTTTTATCTCTTTATCTATATTTCCAATAGTGGAGGAGAGTTTCTGTTGCAAATTATTTACCTTCTCATTGAGTTTGAAGGCTTCACCAATGAAATTCAACCCTACAATGAGCATATCATCCACCATGGCCTCCATATCCCTTCCATAGATGGAATATTTGTTTATATCTTTGATACTCTGGACTTCGTCTTGGCTGAGGGTCATAGGTGGTGGAAGAGTAGTCAGTGGGGTGGGGTCTAAAACTTTATCTTTAGACATCAGTGACTTGATGAAAATTGCAAATACTTGAGCCTACTCTTTCAGATGCTCTATAGTTTGTTGCCATTTTTCCACTCTCCCAATGACCCTGGTGACTATTTCTTGAATATTGTGAATCTCACCTTTAGGGGTGGACTCTCCCATTAGGATCCTCGAGAGCTCTAGATCAAACACCTGCAAATCATGTTCTGGCTTATCAACCTTGGGATTGGCTATCTCCAGAAATTGCTAGTCCTGAGCATCAGATACTATTCTTGAGGTGGCCTTGGTGTTCTTGGCAAGAGAAGGAGGAGTAGTGCCCAATAAGGCTACCACAACATCAAAGTTGGGTCCCGAGATCTGAGAGGAAGACTTCATCTTCCTATTATCAATGAAAGGCTACACACATGCGAAAGAGGAGGAGGAAGAAGGAGGGGCAAGAGGACTGAGAGAAAGAGAACTCATGGCACTCAAAGTGTGCACTACTGTTGCCTCCAGTTGAGATATGAGTGGGTTACTCGAGGCTTTTGGTACAGAGGAGTCAATGGTGCTTAGAAGCTCAGTGCTTTGAACCTCTTTCTCTTTATCCATTAGGGCTTCTGGAATGCCTACGGAGACTGACACCTCACTCTCTTCACTTTCACTGAGAACAATAATGTTCTCCGGTCTTGAGAGAAATTATGAATGCTTCATTAGGGGATCTTCTTCAACATGCTCCTTCTTGACCTCATTGAATTTCTTCTTATATACTTGGGTGGATGAGGAAGGAGTGGAGGATGTAGGCCCTTTAGTTGATGAGGAAGGAGTGGAGGATGTAGGCCCTTTAGTTGATGAGGCAGGAGGAGTCTGTACAGGTGCTTCCGAACTGGGTGTCTGTGCCTCCTTCCTTGGTGTTGAGGTGTCCTTGGAGGAGGACTCACCTGAATTACTTATAAGCTCACGAACTCTCCTGTCAAACCAGATTTTGGTTCTTACTAGGACAGGGGCTAGGATTTCAGCCAGATCATCCTTCTCCTTTTTGAACCAATCCAAATCCTCCAAGGGAGTGTATTTGATCAAGGTATCATATTCATAGGATAACAAGTCAGAGTTGTCATCCTGAAACCCTTCAAGAATTCGATATAGGTTAAGCTCCCTTAATCAGTTGAAGAGAAAACCTACCATAATGTCTCCTCCTTACCTCAAAATCATCACCACAGTCAGCCCAATAGTCTTTTTTGTCTGTCCTATGATGGTAATTGATTCTGATATTATGTTCAATAAATTTCTTCAGGTCAAAACAATTTTTGGGCCTGAAGAAATGGACAGTGATGGGAGCTAGGGCTCTCTCTATGTTTTGTGCATCCATAGCCGTCTTATAGGTGTAGTTTCCCAAGGATATGGGTAAGTGCAGACCAGTGATTTTCTTATCCCTGCAGGTTCTATGTAAATTTTCCAATTAACTGCATATCTTGATCAAGGCCATTTTATCATTACAGAACATAGGGAGCTTAAGAGGGGTGCTCTCATATCCTGCTAGCCTGATATAGGAGAATTTTTTGAACTAGATGAAGTAGGCACCGTACTTTTCTATTAGGCTCATGGCTTCATCAGAGAACCTCCTTGCTGTGTCACTCTCCATAATTCTTACAATGTACATGGTGAAAGCATCATTCACCCTCCTAAAGTTGCAATTACTAGTGTCCAGGGTGAATTGAGGGTAGTAAGCATATATAGGATCACCTGTATGAGCATCAATATATGTGAAGCCAAACCATTACCTTGATGCTGCTAAGGTACACATCAGATACAAAGTCATGTAAAAATTCTTGGTTTGTTGTACATTGGACAACTATTCTACCAAGTTCATGCTAATAATTTCTACCCAGTTGATGTTTTGAGTACCCTCACACACCATGTTGAGAAGTGGGCACATCCAAAAATGGAACTCGTTGGTAGAGGGTAAGCCCATGACCTGAGCTAATAAGATTATAAAATCTGATAGCTCCTTATTGAAATCAGCATGAAACAAAGCTTTAGATAGATGGGACGCCCCCTTTTTAGGGTTTTTAAGCCAAGACTTCACCACCCTTGCCTTGTATTTTCACTGTCCTAGTCGAAGAGTGTTTGTGCCTAGTTCTAAGAGATGACTATAGAATTATCCATTTCAGGAATCCTTAGGGTAGTACCAATGGCAGCAGCATCAATCTTGGCGATGAGCTCCCCATGCACATTCATTAGTTCACTCGAGTCAGGATTGAAGTGAACACCGTAGGCAAGTACCGTGTCTGCACATTGTAGTGAAATTAGGAAATCAGTGGCATACGCCAAGCCACTATTGTTAATCATTTGCGTCATAAGAGAGGGATTCGGGTCTATCAACCTAGTCTAGAAATCTCCAAATTATAGGTGACAAACTTCACTGTCCTCGATATCGAGAACGGCAGACTTGAGCGGTGAAACCTACTCCTGACCTTGGAACTTAATCTTTATGTTGATAACAATTGGAAAAAACAAATTCACAGCCTGAACTCTTGATGAAATTATAGGGGGAATGGGTACGCACACATAAATTTTGATTGCGAGGGTATGAGCAATTGATAACGAGAAAGCAGTGTGCAAAAATGCATATGGGGAAGCTTATTAAATAGCTGTTTAGGAGAGAGAAAGGTAATAAATGTGCATTAAATACACATCTACCAACTTAAAAAGCAAGATATTCGGGAAGAGTGTGAAAAATTAGCCTGGATAGCCTTTGGTTCATTTGGGACAAGTGAGGCGTGAAAGAGCAACTCGGCCGATGCGGGTAACGCGGGGATAGAATGCACAAATGTTTTTAGGACATGAGGAACGAAAGTATGTGAAGTGCATGATGCAGCCAACATGGGTGAAAGGTGAATAGCAAGCCTGAGAGAACTTGAGACTTTTGGAACAAAAAGTTCTGATGGGCCCGTAAGAAAATAGATTTTCGGGTAAAGCGGCTGATCGGTGAACAGGGAGCCCGAATGAACTTGCGACACATTGGACAAAAATGTCCGACAGACCCACAAATTGCACATAATGACTCAAAAATGCATATGTTTTCAAATTCTTGACTTTTCCCTTTACTAAAACAACAGAGAAGGCATTAACTCAAAAATTTTCAACTTTGAATTTTCTCAAAAGAGGGGAAATTTTGAGAGGACAACAAATAGCAACTTTTATATCGCACCACATCAAATTTCTTGTCATGTAATAATATGATATACACTTTGTGTACTGGTGTTTGAATCTTGAAAAGTTTACATTACTTGATATGTTGGTACCTCACTAAGCTAGTAGTAAGTTACTAGTATACTACCTGATGAATCACCTAGGTTTATATAGGAGTAGTTTTCAAGCTTAAGCGAAGCTGACCCATAAAAAATGTTAGTGTAGGTTATTATTTATTATTTTATTTATTTATTAGGATAATTATTACACCCGTGTTATCCCTAATCTTTTTGGGTTAGCTTTCTTAGGTGTACTAGTTGTGTGGAGTTAGCTTACTAGTCTTCTGGAGTTAACTTAACTACTAGTATCAGTTAATGGGAGTTTTTCACCACTAATTTAGGTAGTAATTGCAATTCCCTCCTCCTATATATACATATTTCTTATTGAGTAATTCAAGTCATTGTATTATAATGCATTAAGCATTATGGATTATGATGGATTTCCATATATGGTATTTTAGCTCTTCTATTTTGCAAATCTAATGTGGTGTGTTATTATCATTTGAGATCACATCTCAGAACAATCTTCTTATCGTTAATTTCATGGTATCAAATCAATAGATGATGTAGACATTCATCTGTAATTTTTTCTTTGCAAGAAATGGTTTATTATTCTCATGTATTCAGAATTTGTTAGCACTTTTCTGTAGCATGCATTTTAATGCAAAGCATAGTGTGCCATTAGATTTGGAAGGTGCCAAAACTCTAGAATCAAATGTAAACTCAACCATGTTTTGAGACAATCAAATTTGGACAAATATTTATACCCTATAGGTGCATTATTTTATCCATTGGATATAAGTGTGTACCTTCTAGATGCATTTTTTTTCCCTCTGGATATTTTTGTTTTGGATGAAATCTTTTATCCACTAGATGCAGATCTGTACACTCTCGATGTATTCTTATATCCATTGGATATAAGCATGTACCTTCTAGATGCATTCTTTTACCCTATAGATATTTCTATTTTTGTTGTAGTCTTTTATCCACTAAACACATATTTGTACCCTCTAGGTGCATTCTTTAATCCATTGGATATATACTTGTATCCTCCAGATGCAATGATTTACCCTCAGGGCATTTAGGTTTTGGGTGCAGGATTTTATGCTTTGGTCGCAATCTTCTATCATGTGGATGCACTCTTTTTTCCTTTGGACATTTAGGTTTCACGAGTACCTTTTTAAAAAAAAAATCAACATTAAAATATTATTTTAATAACAAAACCTTCTAAATCTCATAAGTTTTGATCCATATCTCAGATTAAGGTGATTGGTTTTTTTAATTGTGTATTTTTTCAAGATCTACACATTGGTGTAATTTTATACACATATTTCAAATATAAAATGTAATTTTACTCATTATAATATTTACATGAACTCAATTACAAAGTGCCAAATTTGGGAGGGTGTTGTAATAACTTGTGGACGTAATTTCGGTTGAGCCCAACATCCTAAAATTTTGGGTGTCGTATTATTATACCTATGGGTGTAGACATTTATATATCTCTTGTTTTTTGAGATATTTTGGATTTGTATTTTTGACACTTTTTTGGCTTGTTGACAGTCCCTCTTGTGGGGGAGCTATTATAGTGAATCCCAATGTTATTTTTTTAGTGTTTGAGTAGTTGATTTTAGAAACTCATACAGATCTATGGTGTCACTCTACCCATTCAGCAGTATGGGAGGGTGTGGTGTTGATACTAATTCGTTGGGTTTCATGTCCTTGCCTTGTTACGTGTTGTTACTACTTCTTTGGGTTTTGTGTCCTTACCTTGTTACCTTGGATTTTTTTTATCATGACACTCCTATTTATTTGGATCTCGTGTCCTTGCCTTATTGCCTATGTTATTGTTATTGGATCATGCCACACTTATTTTTAGTAGTTGATCTTGCTTCTTTAGATTTTTTGTCCTTGTTTTGTTACCTTTTCTTTTCTTAGATCATGGAACTCCTATTTATTTGGATCTTGTGTTCTTTCCTTGTTGACTTGATTTTTCTTGGATTGTGGTACACCTATTTGTAGAAGTTGATAAAATTATGTTTGGTGTTTTTTGTACATTTTTGACATTACTCCATTGAGAGTCTTCTTACATGGAATGATTCTAGTTAATCCCATTGTCAGTTGTTTATGAGTTCTATGATCAAGTAGTGGATTCAAACCATAGTGTGCACCAAAATTCTTCAACATTGTACGAGTTTTTGGAGCTGATATTCTTAGGATATCTTGTTGTGGGATTTTTCTCTCTCTACTTTGTTATTACTTGTTTTAGGTACCTTGAGGTGTCTAATTTTCCCAGTTATTATACATGGATACCTCATTAGGCCTTGTTGTCAGGACCCACCTTCTTTTTCACCCACCAAAGCTCTATTTATAGGAGGGTATTAGTATAGGTTATTATTTATCATTTTATTTATTTATTAAGATAATTATTACACTTGTGTTATCTCTACAATTGTTGGGTTAGATTTCTTAGGTGTACTAGTTGGGTGGAGTTAGCTTACTAGTTGTGTTGAGTTAGTTTTTCAGTTATGTAGAGTTAGCTTACTAGTCTTCTGGAATTAACTCAACTACCAGTATCAATTAGTGGGAGTTCTTCACCACTGATTTAGGTAGTAGTTGCACTTCCCTCCTCCTATATCTACATCTTTCTTATTGATTAATTCAAGTCATTGTATTGTAATGTAATGTATTGAATAATATAGATTATGATGGATTTCCATATATGCTATTTTAGCTCTTATATTTTGTAAATATAATGTGGTGTGCTATTATCATCTGACATCGTGTCTTGGAAAAATATTCTTATTGCTCCTTTCAAAAAATTTATATTGGAAATTTTAGGCAAATAAGGAACTGACTTGTTTCGAAAAATTGACCTTTTCAAATTTTCCTAAAATGGAATTTTCACCATATTACGAATACTCACCACTAAAAAATATATTTTCTATACTCATTGTTCTTTAACATGACTAAGGGTTTTCATAGTTAATATATTCTATTGAGATTATTATATGGGAGAAGATAGAATATTGACATATGTTAAAGTCATAGTACCCAAACCCTGTGTTGGTGCTCAATTTGGTCTCACCCCATTTTTCATTAAAATTCTTTAATTTGCGGGCTCTATTGTGTTTTCTATCTCCACATATTTATGCATGAAAAATCTATCCTCCATTTGGTTTCCATGATTAGCCCCTTCCTTGGCCGAGGATCACTTGAAGTCCAAAATTGGTTTTTCGTTCTTCTGTCCATGTGAAAGATTTGTAACTTGGGTGTAAAATAAGGTTTTTTCCTTTCCTTCCATTTTCCATAGTCATGTTTTGTTTTCCCTGTCATTTTTGTCCCAAATATCTATGGAAACATGATTAGATGTGGCTCAAAAGATCATATTTGGGCATTATATCATTTCTAAATTCTCTGTCTTGAAAGAAAGATTCATTTCCATGCTCAAATGGTGATTTTCTTGCATTTCAACGTTTTACGGGTGTTTTTTTCCCTGTCAAATTTACATCTCAGCATCTATAGAAATGTGGCCCTTTCTGGTTGGATGTGGTTCAGCAAGGAACTTTGAAACTCTAAGGCTTGATTCAACTCAAAAATTGTCCATGTGGAGGGTCAGTGCTCATATGAAAATTCACCTTTTGGTTTGGCCTTGGAGTTACACTGGGTAGACACGTGGAGGTTTCTGCTACCTTGCCAAGACTTAGACAAATTTTTCATGCGATCGGTATAGTTTTTGTGGACCATGGACATGTGGAGGGTCGGCACTCATTTGAGGATCTGCCTCAGGGTACCACCTTAACAATTGTGATAGGGAGACATGTGGAGGCTTCCGCTGGTTCTACTCTATACTTAAAATTTTCAAAGCAATTTTCTAAGGCATGGGACACGTGGAGGGACTGCACCTGTTTGGGGACTGTCCCCTAAGTTTTATTTTGAAGAAGTTCCAGGAGGACACTTGGAGGCTTTCACTCACTCTACCTTTGCTTGGAATTTTCAACGGCCAAGGAAAACTGTCTTGGACCCTAGACACATGGTACCTTTTGTCGATCCTTAATATTTTTAACAAACTCTACCAGAATGAGACACGTGGTGAGCCAATGCTTGTTTGGGGTCTCCACTTTTGAGGATCATACCAAAGGTGCGCTAAGGCAACACGTGGAGGCTTTTGCTAGCTCTTTTTTAACTGAGACTTTCTCAAAGGGAAAAAGGCATTTTTTCTTGGTCCTAGGGCACGTGGAAGGCTCACACTTGTTTGAAAACTTTCCCCTGTACTTCTCCTCTATAGTTACACCAAGGAAACACTTAGATGGATATAAAATAAATTAGAGAAGGGGCATAATCAACAGTTGTTATGCATTTCACCTATTTTTTTGCCATTTTTTCTCCAAGACTCCTCGAGATGCGAATACGCACTATTTTTCATCATTTTTTGATGAAATTTCTTGTCATTTTTGTCTATAAAGTGCCATTTAATGGATTAAAAACTTAATTTATGAGTCCAAGGATTGTTAAGGTTAATATTTTGAAGTTGTAATTGCTCAGGCACTTACAAAAATGGGAATTACTAGAGAATATGGATGTGGGTCAGAGTTGCAGAGGAAAGAGAGGGAAAAGGATGAAATGATGAAGGTCTGAGGCACAAAATATGAAAAAGCTGTTTCCTCGAGAGTGAAAAAGGATTACCTATCAGATCCATCTGTGCAGAGCCTCCAAAAAATGATTAAAAGGGGGATTTCTTACATGACAGGATCAGAATGATTAGAAGGACTGCCAAAAAGTTGTAGCATGAAATCCTAGACATTGGTTGAGGGCCCATGAAATGTGACCAATTCATAATTGGTCTGCCTAACAACTTTCGGATTTGAATTTATTAAATGTTTCTTTCTAAGACAAATAGGTAACAAGAAAAGGTCCCTCAAATATTCTTATTTTTTGGGGGTAAAATTTGGGATGAGTGAGCGAGTGAAATGTATAAATGCAATAAGAATACTCTTGCAAAAGGGTGGGGGTTGAATTCTTAAGAGAAAATTTGAGAAAAGTCATCTTCCTGAGAGACTAACCTGAGATAACCTATTAATTTATTTTGTGTTATATTTTCTATCATGTCAAGTTGGTTGTAGATGTATAGCCATTGAAGAGCACTGAGATTGCTCTAGAAGCTTTCCCTTGCTAATTAATCTAAGCAATTAGTGTCAATTTTAAAATTAATTTGTGTCAATCTTGGAGCAACTAGTGTCTGCTTTGTTTCAGAATGTTTGTAATTAGTTTTAATTGTTCCTATTGCAATCTTACATTGAAATCTTTGTGAAGTCACATAGGATCTCATCCCTATGATATTTTAGTGGTATTTTCAATTTCATTTCAAGAAGAGCCTTCATCCTATGATGAGATAAACAAGTTTAAAATCACTGCACTGTCATTTGTTGATAAAGATTGTTTGTAAGTATTTGGGTGTACCTTAGGTGTGATTGATAAGAGATTTTGGTGTTTAATTGATTCTTTTAACTCAATACTTCATGTTAGATTCTAAAATATTGTGTGAAAACATGCTGATCTGAGCCTCCATTAAAGCACACCTTCTGGTTAAAGGAACATCTTAACTATTCTAAATCTTTCTATTGTTGAGTTATCCATTGTTGTGAATTTTCTCAATGATCTGGTATAATCAACTTTATCCTACTTAATCTCCCACCAAAATAATTCAAAAACCATAATCCATCCTAAACTACCCCTGTTTTCCCTGTATATCCACAAAGGAACAAAATCTATTTACTAAAATATGTAGAACAATCATGATTTAATAATGTCTTCAGTAACCTTAGCCTTGTTTTAAAAGTATCTTCATCTTTTAGAAGTGACAACTCTTGAGAGTTAAATTATGGAGTATTGACCATACTTTCCCAAGGTTTTCTTCATAAAATTTATTCAAAAGAAGGATAAATCCATATCCTTCATCAAACAGAGGTTATGCTAAGGGTCCTCTCACCCTGGTTAAAGAGTTACAACCTAAAGTAGTGAGGATAGGTCAAATCCTCTTGAAGGTGCTATCCATCTCTCCACAAATCTGAGTGACAAAGGGCCAGTTAGATCTCATCTCCAGCTACAAGATGACACACACTATTATTTATCTTTCTCTAAGCTCCATGTCCAATCTATGTTGTTTCTTGGATTGAAAAGAAGAACAAATTTGGATACCAATGCTCGTGGTGACGTTTTCGGGCACTCTTTGAATTATTTTACAAATGCAGTACATGCAGACCCTAGTAATACTTCTTAATAATTTTAAAGTGCAAATACATTGCTAAAAAAGATTTCTCTGTTCAGATCTATAAGAATTGTTCAAATATTTAAGTTCTAAGTGTAATATTTCCAACTTATACAGTTATTGCACTAAGGTTTATATCATCATTGATAAATTTGGGTAATATAAGAGATCTTGTAATCTTTGCATGAATCTGGTATTGACAGACACTTGATGGGTCTTTCATAGTGCATTTTCACAAACTAAGGTGAAAATCCTTAGTGGCAGTTCTATGCTATTTAAGTTCTTAATAAATACCAGTGTCTTAACATATATCAATTAAGATTTTTCATTAATCTCTGCAAAGTAAGTCTTCATCAGGGACCCTAGTAGAAGGTTGTTTTAAGAATTGGGAAAGTCTAATTCAGAAGGAAGAAGAATTTGGAAGGTTGTTGGAGATCAAACATCAAGGAAAGAGATCTCCATTGGTGAAAGTGATCATCCTGTGATTGAATATTGCAATACTTCCTCAAGTTCTTCTGAATTAGGTAGTCTCTTTGTTAAACTAAATTATCCATCTAGAGAGGGTCCTTCTTTCATATTTGAAAATTTTGGTTCTCAATCTGCCTCGGTATTTTCTAAATCTAATAGAGATTTCTAAGAAATAGGGCCTTTAAAGGGCAGTCATTCTAAAAATTGCATCCCTGCACCACACAGACCCCTCATTCCTCATCATTTTATTTTTCCTGTAAGATCACCTCCTCAAAATAATATGGCTCAGCCTCCACCCAGACCTCCATTTTTTTTTTAATACATTTGGTCCCATCAATTTTAAATGTATGGCTAGCTATCCAAATGTTGTGCCACAAGATGTAAGAAATAGATTGCCTAAGTTTCAGGGAAATAATTTAATCATTGGTGATCAGCACTTGAAGTTCTTTGTCAATATGATGGAGGAATTTAAAATAGAATTTGAGGATGTATACATTAAATTGTTTATTCATACTCTAGAAGAAGATTCAAGGTTCTGGTATAAATATTTTCTGGATAATTCCATTGATTATTGGACAAAGATGAAGAATTCTTTTAGAATGAAATATGGTGATAAAACAAACCCTAAGTTTCTTTTATCAGAGTTTGAAAATATAAAAAATAATCCTAATGAATCAGTGCATGATTTCAATACAAGATTTAACAAAACATTGAGAATACTACCTGTTAATTTGAGGTCATGTGATGAATCATGTCTGATAAAGTATTCAGATGCATTTGGTAAGAAAGCATCTTACTATTGAGGGGCTAAGAACCCTGGAACTTCTAGGCAGGCCTTTACCATGGCTCTGCAAATTGCGAACAACATTAAAGTAGTTGGAAATCATCCTAAGAGGGAGGGTGTTAAACTGATCAACCCAGAGAATCCTTAATCAAGTAAGGTTGTGGATCTTGAGGAAGTTGTAAAGACTTTGGATGGAGTTGTGAAAGAAATATCTTACAAGCTAGCTAGGGTACAGAAAGGAATTGGACAAGGTTCTCAAGGTCAGCATAGGAAACAAGGACAAGAAAAAATTGTAAATCATACTAGAAATGATTAGAGGTCTGATGACATAGGTAAAGGACCCATGGGAGCTAGAAAACCCCAAGCTAGGGAAAATAGAGTAGTGCCTAATCCTCTAAATGCTAGAGTTTTTGTTGAAGAGACAAATGAAATGGATTGGTGTGACAAATCTTTCATACCCCACCCGCCATGTGAAGTAGATCAGCAAGTTGAAGAGGTTGTTGATGATGATGCATGCATGGTGGATTCCTCTACAAGCTCACAGTAAGGAGAAACTTTAATCTGAAGTAATAAGTGCAAGAATTGTTGTAAGTTTTTGGGACTGCATTCACCAGAGTACCTCTTCTTCCTCCCTCTCATGCTTTAGAAATAGATATGGTACAAGATTTTTAACTTCCTAATAAAGATTTTGAGTACCTAATATCTCTAATGATTAAGAATTTTGATGGAGGAATCCCATCAGAAGAGGATAGACAACTGTTAATGAATTTTGTTGTTGCCCAAGAAAAACAGTATAAAACAAGACGTAAAGTTGTTAAAGGACGGGCAGGGCCTCAAGATAAACTAAAAATTCTAGTGCTTACTAGTATCCCTAAGGAAACCCCTAAAAAGGATGCATCTGGAAAAGGCTTAGTCACCCCAAATAAAACTTGTGTCTCTCCCCATGCTTAGACTGTAAAAAATCCCATGTTCCATCAGATGAATTTGTAAACTTTCCTCCTAGCACTGCATTACCCAAATATGTTCCTTATAACATAGCACAAATATTGAGTTAGATCAAGATTTATTTTCCTATTTTTGAATTACTTAGAATCCCTGAGCATAGGAACAAAGCATTCAAATATCTTGGGATTTAAGGAAGAAAATGTCACCCAGGGTAAACAATGTTAACAGTGTAGAGGTTCCTCCTACAATTATAGAGTTGAAAAAAACCCCAAGTACTGGAATAACTAGGTGAACTACCTGAAGTTTACTTGGGAACATCTTTGGTTTAATCTCAATTAAATGTTTATCCAATTTTTACAACATTGATTACTAAGGACAGAATGCTACACAATTGTATGCTTGATTCTAGAGCATCATGCAATGTTATGCCTCTAGAGGCCATGAATGAATTGAACATTAAAGTGACAACAACTTATGTCAAGTGTATTATAATGGATTCTAGAGAGGTGTCAGTTGTAGGATGTATAAAAGGTTTGGTGGTACATCTTCTAGCTTATCCGAGGTAGGAACTAGAAACTTGATGTTTTTGTTGTTGTTTTCCCTACCAAAAAAGGACATGTTATTATGAAGAAAGTGGGCTGCAAGTATTGGTGTAAGTTTTCAGATGGACATGTATTATGCCACCATACTAATTGAGGGAAGCCTTGTGAAGTTACCTAGTGAAAATAAAATGTTATATCTTATTGACGACCCTAACAATGGTTCTTATCAACTATTGCGTGTAGATACAGATATTGATAACTCTGTGAGCTATGTTACTTTCAAGGAATATGAAATTGATCAATGCAGGTATCATGAGTAGGATGATTTTCTTGAGACTTTGATGTGTGATGCAGGCTCGAAAGATGTTTAAAAAATTGACCTAGGCACAAAGGATAAGCCTAAAAAAATGTGGTCAGATAGCGACTTGGATGGAAAATAGAGACAATCATATGACAAACTGTTAAAGACATATCAGAACTGCTTAGCATGGTCATATCCAAAATGATAGGCACTTGAATATTTTCCTTGATTGCTTTCTTTGAATACAAGATGCTCACCATTTTACAGTGTATAGTCTTTTGGTTTCTTTCTACCTTCATGTGTTTTCTGTTTTGTTTCATCCTAGTCCATGGCAACCATTTTGTTTTGGTTTCTCGGTTTGTCCTTAGGGGAGTTGGTTCCTATTGTTCTTCTCTGCAAGCTTTTTCTTTTAGTCCTTTTTCCAATGGTCTATTTTTGGCACTTGGTCTTCTATTTTGTTCTTGTGGCACTCACAGGGAGTGACCATCCCTCAGTCAGGAGCCAATGTTGGCGCTCAATTTGATCTCGCCCCATTTTTTCTTGAAACTCTTTAATTTGTCAGGCTCTGTCATGTTTTCTATCTCCTCGTATTGATGCATGTAAACTCTATTCTCCATTTGGTTGTGATGATCAGTCCATTCTCTTAGTTAAGGATCACTTTAAAGTCCAGAGTTTGTTTTTTGTTCCTCTGTCCATGTGAAAAGATCTATAACTTGGGTAAAAATTCAAGTTTTTTCCCTTCCCTTTTTCACAGTCACATTTTGTTTTCCCTTTCATTTTTTTCCGAAATATATATGAAAAAATTATTGGATTTGCGTATCAAAAGTTCATATTCAGGCCTTAGATCATTTCCAAATTCTCTGTCTTGAAAAGAAAGAATCATTTTCTGGGCTCAAATGGTGATTTTCCTGTAATTTACGGTTTGACGGGTGTGTTTTTCCCCCTTGAAATTTACATCTCAGCCTTTTTGGAAATGTGGTCCTTTATGGTTAGATGCAGCTCCATGGGGAACTTTGAAAACTCTAAGACTCGCTTCAACTCAAAAATTGTCCCATGTGGAGGGCCAACACTCATTTAAAAAATTTGCCTTTTGGTTTGAGCTTGGAGTTGCACCAAGGAGCAATGTGGAGGTTTCCGCTGCCTCGCCCAAACTTAGAACAAATTTATCATGTGGTTAGTATAGGTTTGGACTAGACCATGGGCATGTGGAGGGTTAGGTGCTCATTTAAGGATCCACCTCAGGGTTCCCACCTTAATAATTGCAACAGGGAGACATGTGGAGGCTTTCCTCTGGCTCCGCTCTATAATTAAACTTTTTAAAACAATTTTCAAAGGCCTGGGACACATGGAGGTACTGCGCCTATTTGAGGACCAATCCATAATTTTTAAATTTGAAGAAGTGCACCAGGAGGACACTTGGAGGCTTCCACTCACTCTACCTTTTCTTGGACATTTTCAACAGCCAAGGAAAACTATCTCGAACCCTAAACACATGGCACCTTCCATTGATCCTTCAAATTTTCCTAACAAACTCTGCCGGACTGAGACATGTGGTGATAGCTCGCGCTTGTTTTGGATCTCCACTTTTGAGGCACCATACTCAAAGGTGGGCCATTGAGACACGTGGAGGCTTCTGCTGGATCCTTTTTTACTGAGACTTTTTGAAAGGCCAAAAAGCATTTTTTCTTGGTCCCAGGTCACGTGGAAGGCTCGTGCTTGTTTGGAAACTTGCCTCTATACTTCTCCTTTGTAGTTGCACCAAGGAAACATGTGGATGACTATAAAGTAAAGTAGAGAAGTGGCAGAATCAATGATTTCTGATAATTTCACCTGTTTTCCACCATTTTTGGTCCAAGACTTCTAGAGATGCGAATACGCACTATTTTTCATCATTTTTTGATGAAATTCTTTGTCGTTTTTGTGTATAAAGTGCCATTAAATGGATTCATAAATTTATTTGTGAGTCCAAGGATTGTTAAGGTCGATATTTTGAAGTTGGAATTGCTCAGGCACTTGTAAAAAATGGGAATTATTAGAGAATATGGATGCTGGGTAGAGTTACAGAGGAAAGAGAGGGAAAAGGATGAAATGATGAAGGTTACAGATGTAAAAGATGAAAAAGTTTTTGCCTCGAGAGTGAAAAAGGATTACATGTCATATCCAGTTGTGCAGAGCCTCTGTAAAATGATTAAAAAGGGGATTTCTCACATGACAGTAATGATTAGAAATACTGCCAAATTTTTTTGACATGGCATCCTAGTTAATAGTCGAGGGCCCAAGAAACATGATCAATTCATAATTGGAACACCTAGAAGCTTTCGGATTTGAATTTGTTAAACATTGCTTTTTGAGACAAATTGGTAACAAGCAAAGGTCCCTCAAATATTATTATTTTTTTAGGGGGGAAATTTGGGATGAGTGAGCAAGTGAAATGTATAAATGAAATGAGAATAATCTTGCAAAAGGTCATGGTTTGAATTCTTAAGAGAAAATTTGATAAAACTCATCTTCCTGGGAGACCAACTCGAGATAACATGTTAATTTCTTCTGTGTTAGATTTTCTATCATGTCAAGTTGGTTGTAGATGTATAGCCATTGACGAGCACTGAGAATTCTCTAGAAAATTTCCCTTGTTGATGAATCTAAGAAATTAATGTCAATTTTGAAATTAATTTGTGTTAGTCTTGGAGAAATTAGTGTCTGATTTTTTTTAGAATGTCTTCAAGTAGTTTTACTTGTTCCTATTGCAATATTACATTGAAAGCTTTGTCAAATCACACAGGATCTTGTCCTTATGAAAATTTAGTGGCATTTACAATTTCATTTCAAGAAGAGCCTTCATCCTGTGATGAGATAACAAATTTAAAATCATTGCACTATCATTTGTTGATAAATATTGTTTGTAAGTCTTTGGGTATACCTTAGGTGTGATTGATAAGAAATTTTGGTGTTTAATTGATTATTTTAACTTGAGCCTTCATGTTAAATTATAAAATATTGTGTGAAAACATGATAATTTGATTCTCCATTAAAGCATACCTTCTTATTAAAGGAACTTCTTAACTATTCTGAATATTTCTGTTGTTGAGTTGTCCATTGTTGTGAAGTTTCTCAAAGATCTAGTATAATCAAATTTATCCTGCTGAATCTCCCACCAACATCATTCAAAAACCATGAATCTATCCTAAACTACCCTTATTTTCCTTGGATATCCACAAAGGAAAAAATCTATTTACTAAAATATGTAGAACAATCAGGATTTAATAATGTCTTCAGTAACCTTAGCCTTGTTTTAAAAGTATCACCATCTTTTAGAAGTGAGAACTCTTGAGAGTTAAATTATGGAGTATTGACCGTACTTTCCCAAGGTTTTATTCATAAAATTTTTGCAAAAGAATTATATCTCCATCTCCTTCATCAAACAAAGGTTACACTAAGGGTCCTCTCACCCTATTTGAAGTGGCACAACCTAAAGTACTGAGGACAAGTCAAATCCTCTTGAAGGTGTTATCCATCTTTCCATAAATCTGAGTGAAAAAGGTCCAATTAGATCTCATTCACAGCTACAAAATGACACACACTATGATATATCTGTCTCTAAGCTCCATGTCCAATCTATGTTACTGCTCAGCTTGAAAAGGAGAACAAATTTAGATACCAACACCCTGTCTATGAATATATTTCATGGAGGTGATTTATCATTACATATATTTCTTATATTGATTATACTAAACTGACTTTGTATTTAGACTCTAAAATCTTTACAAACCCAAAAATTCCATAAAATTTTTGTTTAAGGTGGGATCCAGCAGGATTACTCTTTTTAGTCCTATGAAGAAATTAAAACTAGAATTAGGGCAAACAATAATTTGTGAGGAGTTGTAATAGGTCAAGGAGTTATAATGTATTATAAAATAGTAGGGAGATTTTAAGAAGTAAATTAAAATATATGATGATTGCACTCCAATGTATTACAAAGTTGTGGATGAAACTATAGGCATAAAATACTATGGAGAATAAATGGATTGTTAAAACCCTCTAAAACCCTATTAGAGGCATTATTTGAGAAGTATTTCCCTGACACCATATTTGAAGCTTCCTTTAGAATTTTCTACTTATAACCTTATTTTAAGGGTAATGATAAAAATTGTAACACCATGGAATTAATAATATACATCTATGAATGTTTTTGGAGTATATATTTTAATTACTCCTAATAATAATTTTTATCTTGTTACTCGAAAAGCCTAGATAGGCCAAAACAAGGTTAGTAAGCCAGATGGTTTCCAACAATACTAGACCAAATAGGTACCTAGTAAAGGTATAATCTTGAGGTAGGGAATAAGAATTTTTTATTAGAGTTAAGACCAATCAGAAAATGTTAGTAATCAAGAAGTGGCAGTATATTAGGGAAATATGTTGAAGGATTAGTCCTTAACGACAAAATTTAATACATGCAAAAGGTTTCCTATTAACCATTTCTATAATATTTAGTATATTATGAGGATAGAGTGTAATGATTTTATTTATGTTAGGTTATTTTTAATTAAAATGGATAAAGAATCCAAAATTATTGATAGGTTATAAGTCAAATTCTACCTAATTTTGAGTTCTTTATAACAGTTAGACAAGTCGTGGTGAAGGGGTATTGTATGAAAGAGGGTAATTAGACTTGATGATCACCTACCATAGGTATGTATAACCATAGACTTGAATATTTCTAAAATATTTTATATGTAACTTTAGGATTTTAGCAATTGTAGATTAAATTTGTTCTTGTTGATCTCAGTTCTTGAGCTATATAATAGATCAATTTCCAGGAATTAAGGTCTCTCAAATTGATAAGTCCTTATGAACCTATTCCTTATACATTAATATTGATGAAACATTATTTCCTTTTCAATCATATATTGTACAATATATATCTCTTTTTCCTTAATAAATTAAAGGGGTTATAACCCGGTGAAGGGTTGGAGTTATAATAGATAGTTTGTAGAGGAAGAAGATGGTCTGCTTTAAAAAAAGAGCTAGAGTTTTATGATATAACAGTGAGTGGAGTTTTTGTTAAAAGGTATTGAGAGGAAGGAGACATATTCCAAAGGAAAGTATGATCATTTATAAGGGATCCTATAAAATCAGTCAAGACTAAGAATTTCTGAGTAAATGGTAGAGTATAATTCATAGAAGATTTTGGACTTAATGGTTTTAAAAATTGAATAGTTTATTGCAATAAGAGGAGGATATGATAGAACAAGGATATGCTTTAGTTTCAAAATACGATACAGGCTGGAAATACTAACCAAAAATATCAAAACCATTAATATTTTCATTAAAAAAAATTCAAGTTCCCAAGGCTGAAAAAGTGGTCATTCTTCTTAGAATTTGAAGAAGAAACTTATTAGTATTTTTTATTTCCTTGATGTAAAGTGGATGTAAAGTTAGATATTAAATTTGTTGTAAATAAATCAGCACCACCAAGGTTTGAGAGAGGAAATAATTTTGGTTGAGATGGGTACTACTCCCTCAGTTCCAAACAACATAGATCATGTTCATGTATTCAATGATGACCACCAAATCATTTAGGTTATGAATAGTTTAGAAATTTTTGAGTCTCAGATCATTGATGAAGAGAATATGAGTGAATTTCTAAGGATGAAATTATAAATCTCAAAGAAAAAATTTCTTAAAGGTATGGTTTCCCTTGAATAGATGTTTGATCCATACCAACAATCTCAAAACATTGCAAAGCCTAAGGAAAATGATAATTATTATACTGAGTTAAACCTTGGAACTAGAGAACAACCCAATTTTGTAAAAATAGTGTTGTCATGTACAATTTATGAGAGGAACAAGATAGAAACTCTCTTATAAAAATATAAATACATCATAGTTTGGTAAATGATAGCTTAAAAGGTATTTGAGCCTAGAGTTATCACCCATACCATATCAGTAATAGAAGGCCACAAACCTTTTAGACAAAGGAAAAGACTGGTGAACCCAATTTTAGAGCTCCTAATAAAAAAATAAGTAAAAACATTATTGAATGTTAGGATTATATTTCTCATTAGGCACTTTATTTGAGTGGTTAATTTAGTTCTTGTTCCAAAAAAGAGTGGAGAAAGAAGGTTGTTTGTAGAATTTATAAAATCAAATAGAGCCTCAAAAAGGACAATCATCATCTCCCCTCCCTAGATAATTTCATATAAATAGTAAGGATTTATAGGGTTCTTCATCACATTTTGAGATAGCTGCGAAGATAAGGGTAAATCTGCCAAAGACATGAAGTAACCGCAAGCCAAATAACAAATCCACAGATAAAAGATGAAATCCAAAGACAAAGGAAGAAGCCGCACATAACTAAAGGAATCAACATAAGACTAAAAAGTTATGGGATACAAGAAAAATACACATTAAACTCTAGGAATCCGTGGAAGCCAACCTCAATCCACAAATTGAAGACAAATCGACCTAGTACATGATAGAAACTGAAAAAGACACAAATCAAAAGAAGTGACTTTTGGATATTTTACATTTTGTATATTTATTATAATTAATCCTTTGTATATGAGGGCATCACAAGAAATGAATATGTGAGTTCCCATATGGAGAAAATCTTTTAAGGTATGAATTGTATAAGATAGAGTGAGAAGAATATGAATGTAACCGAGACCAATGTAATGAATTTTGAGAAATAAATAAATATTGAAGTTTGGAATGACATTTTTTCATGTGTTTTCTATTTCTATTGATAGTTTAGATCTGGTTAATTTTCTCATGTACATCCTTAACAAAAGGTGAAATGACCTAAATCTGACACTATTGTCAGGGTTTTAGGTCAAAATTTGGTATCTGAGACCAGGTATCCTTTTGTTAAGAGGATGTTAGGAAAAATATCATCACCTGGATATTGGAAACCTACACTGAGAGAGATAAAATATTGGTGGGAAATGCAAATTAGAAATTTTCTAAAAGGAGAAGCCAAAATATTGAAAATTTCTTAGAAAGCAATAGAATCAAAAGTTCTTAGAGAGTACAAAGAAGAATTTTGGTCATAGTTTCCTCACCTTTTGCGGCCTTTCTTACTAGAACATGCCAAAAGAACAGAGTGGTCTAGATTGCATTTGAGAAAACATTTCCATTGGACTGCAACAAAGTTAACTATTGTTAATCACTTATATGGACCTTGGAAAAGGGCTATTGATCGTTGGTACCACACTACCCTAGACTCGTATATAATTACTTGGGCCATATAGGGGTGGACCAGTTTCGATTACAAGAAAGGATAAGTTTTAAGTGGATCAAAAGGATGCTTTCTCAAATTAGTTCCATTCTTAATTAAGATTTTGATGATAGAAAAGGAATAAATAAAAATCTTATAAAATTTCCTCTAAGGAACAGGCACCATGGATGGCATATGTGAAGGGAAGCAATTCAAGAGACATAATCTATCATAATTAATGGGGTGGTTGTTGGGGTGGTAGAAATAGGATGACATGAGGAAAATAAAAAGGCAGAAAAATTAGATAGTTGGCAAAGAGAAGATTAAGCAAGTTAAGGAGTGTTAGAAATTTGAGATAATATAACTAAAATGAGGAGGATTGAAGAAAGATAAATTTTAGCTGTAGAAAAGAAGGAATTAGAAAAGAACATAGATAAATAGAGATTGGAAAGAGAGGAAAGAGAAAAGAATATAAATGAGAGGAAGGATAAGTTGATTAAACCTCAAAAGATAGGAAAGAAATAAACACCCACTTAAAGTGGAGGCCATCAAATTGCTACCATGGAAAGGTAATTGGATGTACAAATTATAGCTATAATACCCACACAAAGTGGATACCAACTTGATTTAGTTACCCCATAAAATACAATAAGAAGAATATATATAGATAATCCTATTCAAAAATCAATCTTTAGAAAAACTATTTTGATGTCTGAGCTATAACAGTTAGTGGGAAGTTTGGAACCAACATTCAAGTAAGTAGTAGGAGAAAATAATTAGGAAGAAGGAACAACAAAAGGTCTGTTACTAATCAAAGAAAAAGGATAGGAAGAAGAAAGCGTTAATGAGATAGAAGAGGTAGTTGAAGAATTTAGATAAACGATAAGTATACTAGAGAATAAGGAAGAAGGAAGAGTTCATGAAGAGTTAGAGAAGAAAGATGAATAAATAGAGAGATATGAAAAAGAATATGAGAATAAAAATAAGAAAAGAAGAAGTGATGAAGGGTTATAGGATAATCTTAGATTTAGAAATAATAAAGGAAGGAAGATATGTGTAGAAAATAGTAGTTATCTAGAAAATAATAGTTATGAAGAGTCACCAATTAAATATGTTGCCCCTAAACCACCACAAGATTCCAAAGGAGATTAACCCCTAGAATAGTTTTCATTCCATGTGTTGCTTGAAACACCTATTCGAAAGATATAAAAAGGAGAAATCTTGGAATAAAGATATCACAAATTACAAGAAGAGAGTTAGAAGAGACAAGAAATTGTGAGAGAATATAGAGAACTGTTAGGAGAATTATAATTTGATATCGAGTTATCTAGAGACAAAGGATGAAAGACTAACTTATTAAAGTTCCATAGCCAACAAAGTAAGGTGAAACCAGTGTAACAACAGACCACTAATCAGTCTCAAACACATTCTCAACCAGTCAAAAGGATGGCACAAAAGGTCAAATTACTAGTGTTTGATTCAGACACTAATGATGTTGTGGAACATCTATTTTTGTTAGAGACCTAGTGGAAGAATATAAATATCATAGATAATATAGTCTAGTTAAATGAATTCATTGGCACTTTGAGTAAAGACACGTTTAGCTAGTACATTGCAACAAATGCATAAGGAAATGAGGATTGAGGTGTTATTGAAAAGGATTTTAGGATATAATTCGATTTCCCAGAAGCACCATCAGAAGGGGTGAGCAATATGAGATACCTTTTACGGGGAGAGAATGAAACAATTATATAATTTAGCCATCAATTCAAAAATACTACCAGGAAATTGGAAGATCTCCTCACAAATAAGCAACGGATCAAATGGTTCACTTATGGACTTCTTGGCTATATGAGAGGGAAATTAGATGGAAATCAGTTCAAAACACTATTGGAGGTAATTGAAATGGAAATCGTAATAGAATCACACCCATGGAGGAGAGAAGGAGAAACTTCAATAAAAACATAACTGGAAAGAGTATAGCTGGAACTAACAAAATTGAAACTTCAAGAAGAAATTCAGAAGAATGAAGGAATTAGGAGCATTTTTCCACCAAGGAGTCATTTAAAATCCAATATTTGGTGCATAGTATTCTATGTGGAAGGACACCATATAATAGAATGTCCCCACTTATAGATTGCAAAAATATCAGCCATGGTTATGTAAAATTCCTCTTAGAGAGAATCTTCTAGTAACATTCTAGCATTAGAAATAACATGGTGTGAAATTTGCAAATTGTGGGACCAATACACCAAATATATATATCACTTATTAGAAATCCAAAAATTAAATTTATTTATTTCATTGCCTACAGATTATATAATCATTACCATCACACTTGCCCCTTTGTAGATGCATTGGAAGAGTTAAAATAATATAGAACTAGAAGAGTTTTGGCCGTGAGACAAAATGCAGCACTCAATCCTCCTCATGCAACACAAAATATTCTTACAACAAACCCACCACCCTCACAACCAATAATAAATGCACCAAATTACTCAAACTAGCAAGGAGGAAAACCACATTTTGGAGGTGGCTATCAAGAAAACAATGAAAATCTAAATTACCAAGGATATAATGAATGAGGATACCACAGAGGCTTCATAGGTTGCTTTATGGGAGGATATATAGGTGGTTATCGAGGAGGATACAAAAGTAGATATGAAAATTATCAAGGAGGAAGAGGCTACCAAGGTTACAATGATGGAGGTTACCACAGAGGCTATAGAGATAATCAAGGGAGTAAATATCAAGACAGAAGACCATTGAATTACTATAAGTGTGGTCAATATGGACTCCTAGCTAGGAACTGCACCAAACCTGATTCTTACATATTTGTGTCATGAAATATCCCATGATGTATTTATTTGTCTAAAATCCCCATATTTCTATAGGAGTGTAGTAACTAATTCAAAGGATTTGAGGAAGGATTCCCAGAAACATGTACACCATCTCACCATAATCCACTGGGATGAGGAAACAATAACAAAAGATAAGTCTGCGAGGGGATATATCTCAGGAATTAAACCAATAGAAGAGGATAAGAAGGAGGAAGCAAAAGATAGCTATCTAAGAAGAAAGAAAACAAAAGGAGGCATAAAAATCAAAGAACCTAGATATAGAGAAGTTACTACCAAAAGTGCCACAAGGAATGAAGCTGAACCCAGAAAGAAGAAAATGATAAGATTACCACAAGAAGATATTTCTTCAATTGAAGAAGAATTGAACCCTAAAGAGATTAGACCGAACCTCTCTATGAAATAAGTTGAGAAAAATAAGGCATTAGTACAAGAGGTACAAGAGGAGAATTTTTTTTGTGGAGGAATAAATCCTTTCTTTAAAATAAATAGCTAAATTAACAATCAACCATGGTTTAGTAGAAAAATTGAAAATTTTAAGAAAATAATGGAATAAGGAGGAAAATACTTTTCATGTCCAGAGAATTGAGGTAGGACAAAATAGGAAGGAAATAACTGTGTTTTCTACCCATCCTATATGGTAGAAATATGCCATCTACTTGGAAATTGATATATTCAAGACCACCTTCACTAGAGTATTGCTAGACATTGGCATGGATGTAAATATGATGTCCAAGAATACTTGGGAGAGGATAGGTAAGCCTCCTTTAGAACCCGTCAGGTACTTTATTGGCTTAGCAGATGGATCATCCAGACAACCACTAGGAGAATTAAAAAATGTCATAAGCTTAAAGAAGCGAGTCAATTTTAAAGTGTTAGAAAATGTAGCTTTGAATCCATCTTATAATGTTATCATAGCCTTAGAATGGTTCATGGATTGTAATGGAACTCTCAATTCAGAAGAGGAAGAAGTGACACTCCAAGCAGATGGCATATGTGTACATATAATGTTACATGTAGGAATGAGTGCCATGTGGGAAGAAGAATTATAACACGACCCTGAAGAAGAATACCTTGATCATATTCAGGGGTTTACGCTCTAATTAAGTTTTCCAGTATCGATAAGGAATTTGACCCAAATTCAAAAGGTGAAATTTCTGTCAAAATTGAAGCTAACAGTGACACTTCAGACAATGTTATTGAAGCTTGGATACATGAATTAATAGAATCAATGTCAAGGAAACTACATTATGCAAGGAGGATCCCACAATGACTAATCACATTGGATAATTATACCGTAGATATTGATTTTAAAAAATTCTCTCCCGTAAGTGATAGATTTTAAGAAGATGATGGTTATTACTCTGTAGAAGAAGAATTTGGATTTGGAGATGATGATGGGTACTACTATGTAGAAGAGGAGTTTAGAATTGAAGACGATGAGGTGTATTATCCTGCAAAAGAATAATTTGAATACTTACCCATTAAACAGGTGTATAGGTTAAGCTGCAAAGTGTCCCACCAAACCATACTGAAGTATTCAGGGTTTGGAGATTTATAGGGATACATTCATATAATGGAGAGAATATTTCCAAAAGAAAAGGCCCAAATGGAAGCCTTAGATTATACCCTAACCATAAATTCTGTGGGTTCGTGGGCAGATCATAAACCAAACATATCTCATTAGAATTCATTGACTACATTGCTTAGAACAAGATATTTGGAAAGTGAGGGTTACTATGAAGAAATACCTTAATATACCCATGTAATTGATCCACAAAGACATATTCAAACTTACGAATGACATTGCAAGCTATGTGGAGAACATTAACCCTTAGTATGGATAAAATTATTTGAATGGACTCTAAGACCCATACCATGGTCTTGGTATACGCACCAAGAAATTAGATGCCAAACAAGGGAGTGAAATCATATCATCATAGACTTCTATCATACATTTAATTTTTGGGATGTAGATCTGAACACCTTGTAAGAATTATATAAGATAAGAAATTTATTTTTCTTAACTCTATAAGAAGCAAAAGACCATTATTCAAAATAAAAACAAGAAGCTAAATTACTAGAACCACTAGTTAGTTTACACAAAATTCAAGAAATGGAACGTTGTTTTGCAGTAGAAAAAAAAGAGAGGGAATAAAAACCAGAAAACATGAGATGCAAAACAATATAAGGGGAAAGATAAGTTGTAAAAACCAAGGAGGAGGGAGATCAATATCAGTATCAGCCTTTGAAACTCAGGACTAAAAACATTGACATAAATGAAGAGGAAAATTTTACAAAAATCGAGGATTACTAGTCAAAAGAGGAAGTGGCTAAGGTATTAGAGTTACTACAAGAATTTTAGGACATTTTCCATAAGGATTTCAAGGAGATTAAAGGAATTAATGAATAATTGGGCACAATGAAGATCCAAATCAAATAAGGCTTCAAACCCTTGAAGAAAAGACCTTACAGATTCAATCCAAATCTCAAAGTTAAGGTGAAATCAAATATTGACAAAATGTTAGGGAATCATCAAACTAGTAAAGGATTCAGAATGGATAAGTCTAATGGTTATCAAAAACAAGAAAACTAGAGAAATATTCATATGCAAAGGCTATAGGGAGTTAAACAAAGCTTGCGTTCATGATCCATTTCCTATGCCTTTAACAGAAGTCTTGGAGAATGTGGCACGAAGGGAAGTGTATTCTTTTACTAATGGGTTCTCTAGTTACCATCAAGTTATAATTAATCCTGAAGATCAACCAAAGACTACAGTTGATATAGAATGGGGTTCATTTATGTACACTATAATTCCCTTTGGCTTAAATAACACACCAACGGTCTACAGAAAATTAATGATTAATGCTTTTACAAAATTTATTCATGATTTCTTATAAGTATATCTAGATCATTGGACTGTGTATGGATTGTTGGAAAATCATATTCAGGTGCTTAGAATAATGTTTCAAAAATGTAGGGCATTGCAAATCTCCCTCAATTTGAATAAATGTATATTTTTGACACCATTTAGAACATTATTGAGACACATCATATGCAAATAAGGGATGATGATTGACCTAGTCAAAACCTCATTGATTGTTAATATACCACCACCTAAAACACAAAAGGATGTAAGAACAATTTTAGGGTATACAGGATACCATCAAAAATTTATAAGGAATTATGTGGAAATAAGTTCACCATTAGAAGAATTATTGAAGAAAAGAATGAAAAAGTAGATACCATGGTCTAAAGAATGTGCTAATGCATTTGAAGTATTGAAAGGCAAGATTATCCATGCACCTATCCTTATGTTTCCTGATTAGAAGGTTCCCTTTCATGTTCAACTAGAAGCATCCGACATCACAATTGGTGTAGTACTAAATCATCCGAGAGATAATATGGACCTAGTTACTTTTGTAGGCATGGAATTATCCAAGGCGGAAAGGAACTACTCAACAACAGAGAGAGAAGCTCTAAGCATGGTGTATGCCCTATAGTAATACTACCAATATCTATTGGCTACTTCTTTTGTATTTTATATTGACCATGAACCAATGAAGTATTTTCTAAAAAAATCAGTATTGCAAGGAAGGATTTATATATGTTTTATGCTCTTCTAAGAATTTGACTTCACTATAGTAGTTAAGATAACCAAGTTAAATAATGGTCTAGATTACTTGTCAAGAATAGAGAATGGAGATGATGAAGGTCCAATATATTATGATTTTATTAGAGCTCACTTATTTAGAGTTTAAGCAATTCTAAAAGAACTAGATGAGATAGATCAGTTACTCACCACAAGATAATTTCCAACAGACTACACCAAACAACAAAAGAGAATTTTATTAAGTAGAGCGTTCCCTTTCACCTTGATCCAAGGTCACTTATATAAAAAAGGGAATGATGATATTTTGAGGAGAGTAGCTTTGGAACATAAATTTTAATTTTTTTATAGAAGCACACAAAGGAGTTGCAGGAGGACATAATGGAGGAGATAATACAACTATAAAAGTAATGATGACCATTTTGTGGTAGCCTACATTGTTGAAAGATGCACACAAACATGCAAGAACTTGTGATATTTTCTATCGATTAGGGAAACCTAATGCTAGGGATGAGATGCCACTAAGGATTTTTCTAGCTTTAGCCCCATTTGAAAAATGGGCAATAGATTTCATTAGACCAATCAAACCAGCAGATAGACACTCTCAAGCTAGGTTCATCATCATAGCTACCGAATACTTAAAAAGATGGGTGGAGGTGGCTCCTACAAAATATTTCACTACAAATACTGTACCCATGTTCCTATATGAAAACATTATTATAAGATTTGGATGTCCATTAAGCATTACCACTTATTAAGGGAAGCATTTTGTTAATTCCACTATTGAAGAATTGTTGAGTGATTTCATGATCAATCACAACAAGAGCACACCATATAGGAATGGTAAAATCCTTTAATAAACTCTTGGAGAAGGTTCTAACTAATATTTGTTCACTCCAACAGGAAGAATGGGATTTAAAGATACCATGTGTTATATGCGCATACCGTACACCATATAAAATCCTCACCAAATACTCTCCCTTCCAATTTTTCTATGGATTATAAGTCATGGTACCCTTAGAATTTATTCTCCTAAGCTCAATATTTACAGTCACCTTCAGAATGAATGAAAATTCATCACTACGTGAAAGTTTGATTGAGCTGGAAAAGCTAGATGAAAAAAGATTCAAAGCTTCCTATAACTAAACACAAGAAAAAAAAAGGAAAAATGCATGACATGACTGCCACATAAATAGAAAGGAGTATGATATTGGATATAAGGTCTTATTCTATGATAGCAAGTGGAAACATCCAGGTAAGCTCAAGGTGAGATGGCTAGGACCTTACTTTGTCAAAGACATACTGTCTTTTAGAGATAAAAAAATTGGAAACCTTGCAAAATAAAGAATTACTAGGATTTTTAAATGGATCCATATTAAATAAATATAATACTTGACACAATAAGAACTCAAAAAATATAAAATAAAATAAAATCCAGCCTATTTAAAAACTAGCAATTTGGCAAATAGGACGAGGGGTAGGATGAAAACCTACAAGGGCATCCTTACTTTAAGAAAAAACCAAAATAAAGAAAAGGTAAAAGCATGGAGGGAGAATACCTATGTAATAAGGACAAATAAAAATAAAAATAATCGGTCAGGGAAAGAAGGAAATTAAAACCATAGAGATAAGGAATGGAAAATCTACACAACGTAGGAACGAAGGAAAAACTACGGAAAGAACAAATGAGAAAAACCACAGAAGGAAGAAAGGAGTGAACCAAAAAATAAAGACATAGGAACAAAACTGTAGAATATAAAAATAAGTAACCATTTAAGAAAGACATGGAACAAGGAAATAAAGAAAACCATGGAAAGAAGGACCGCCTATAGAAAACTGTGAAACAAAGGATTGGGGAAAAAAATTGTGACATGAAGAAAGAAGAAAAACTGCCAAATAAAGAAATAAGAGAAACCATGTAATAAAGGAATAAAGAGTTATGGCATGATCAAATGAGACCGAGGAATCCATGTAAAGGAGGAAATACTGCACAATAAAGGTTAAACTATAGGACAAAGAGAAAGCTGCTAAACAAATAAAAACATGGAGCAATGAAAATATGTGGGATAAAAGCCACAGCCAAAACAAAAATTTATTTTGCCAAAAATGTAATAAACGGGATAGTAAAATAAGTATGATATAAAAGGAAACCACATTAGAAAAATAAGGTATAAAATGCTAAACAAGAGATCAAGCAACTCATCAATGCAAGTGTGAAAAAGAGAGCTAGGGAAAAACTAAGGAAAATATGGAAGAGGACATGGATACTCTAGTTGAAGGCACACAAACAGAACTCCCAAGGAATAAATTCATGAATCACTCAATGAAATAAAATCAGCATGATCCCAAAGGATCATTTTAACATATTCCATTCAAAGTGGCCCATACATGAGATTTGTAAAAATACATTCATTAATCAATCTTTGAATACGACCACACATTTCTCAAGGTAGATAGATCCTTACTATAAGAAGAGGATCCTAATACGAAGGAGCTAGTATGCAAGAAGAAAATAAAAGTGATCAAGGAATTGAAAATTGATGCATGGAGTCACATTCCATACTTCTAATGGGAAGATCATGTAGTTAAAGTTCTTCTGAGCCAACTACATAATCAAATGTTATATTTTGATCAATTGTACCTCATTAATACAAATGTGATGGCTAGGGTTACAATATTTTTGACATAAGGTTGCTCAACAATTAACAAAAATAAGGTGGCATTGAAAGAAAGGACATTGGAAATGGGAATAACAAAGTCTAAATGTGGGGTACACATCACAGACATTGGAAATCATGCACTCATGTATGTCGCCAATGTCATATGTTTAAAATTTTACCACACTAATAGAGAAGATGGTGCCCATGGATTAAGCCCACAATTAGCCCTAGATATGGTGAATTCGCACTCCAAATATAACCTAGCTGAATTATTGTCCTTAAAATTCCATGAAAACACACGAAAAATAAAATAAGTAAATCATGCATTTTTTTATGGCTCATTACTAATATTCTTATAAATGTATTTTACAAAAACCCTACCCAACAAAGTAGAATTGGTATAGTGATAGAAAGAAAAGCCAGTGGCTGAAAACATTTGGGAGCACATGAATAGTTTAGATGCAGTGAACTAGATTACTTCATTATTGGGATGGGTAAAGACAATAAGAGAGATAATTGGAAATAGGGCATGGATCTCAGAAAAAAGGTTGTACCATATGAGAAAGAGGTATATTTTATTACTAACATCAACTACACTTTTATCTGACCCATAACTCCCTACAAAAAACATATACCACCATTTTCATATAAGCTTCAGATGAGTTAGTAGCCACAATAGTTGAAGTGATCAAAAATATACCCGTGGACCCCAGAAATCCAAAATTTCCTAGTTTCAATGAAATTATTGAAGAAAAATTTAAGGATTACCAACAAAATTACTCAAGACAATCTAGAAACATGGGATCCAGCAAAGGGGCTGAAAAAACATATCAAAAGAAGAAAGGAACTGGTACATTAACACCTTCCACCAAAAGACAAGAATAATTGGCATAAAAGGGAAAGTTAAAGCACTTCGTAGGGAATACAGAAGAAGAGGCAACATCTGAAGAGGTAAAAGAAAATTCTGAGTTAGAGGAAGAATAGACTCCATCACCTATAACTCCATAGGTGAAATCGTCACCTCATTTTTCTAAAGAAGTGGAACCATTGTAGGAAACATGACTCACTAAGCAGGTATATGGCTATTATCAAAAAAAATTATCTCCCTACAGAATCTCCTAGGTTGTACAAGAATATGAAGCTAGTACATGAGGAGAAAAAATGGCCATAACAGAATTTATAGGGTACTATTTGGATAAATGTGCCTTTTTTACTTGAGGAAATAGCCAACCTTCTCACATTAGCACTAACAACAGAAGTCCAGGATTAGATTGAGATAGAACACACACACTTCCTTGCCGATATCCAACAAGAAATAACCACATTTAAACAAAATAAAATTAGAACTAAAAAGGATTTACACATAATAAAAGAGATAGAGGAATTGATAATACTGTTAATTAAAAAAATAATGAGTGATAAGAAAAGAATAAACCTCTACTTCCTCCAACACTTGAGATAAAAAGAAGACATCAATAGAAAGAATAAGAAAATAAGAAGCACAAGAAAAATGCGCGGACGCCGCCACACAGAAAATACAAAAAATAGAAAAACAAAAAGACAAAATAAAAGCAAAAGGAAGAAGAGGTAGCTAAAACTATAGATGAGAAAGAACAAACCAAAAAGGCCTTAGAGGAAAATAAGAAGAAAGAGGCAAAGAAACAAGAACTAGAAAAACAAATGAAATAAAAAGAAGAACAAGAAAAATATAAGAACAAGAAAAATATAAGAACAAGAAAAAAATAAGAAGATCAATTAAGAAAACAAATTAAAAGAAAAACAGTAGAAAGAAGACATAGAAAAGGAGAGAAAAGAAACAAATAAGAAGGAGAAATAAGAGGAAGATAGGAAACAAAAAGATGAACGAGAAAAGAAAGAGTGAGAAAAGAGAGAAAAGGAAGAGAAAGAGAAGGAATAAAAGGAAGAAAAGGAAGAAAAGGAGAAGGAAGAGAAAGAAAAAAGGGACAAGAAGGAAAAAGAGTAAAATGAAAGGAAAGAAAATGAGGAGAAAAAAAAAAGAAAAGGAACAGAAAGAAAAGGTGGAGAAATAAAAACAAGAGGAGGAGAAAGCAAAGAAATAAAAAATAAGAATAAAAAAAGTTGAAACTATAAAAAGAGATAAAGGAGGAGGAAAAAATTAGACAAGAGAAAGAAAGACAAGAACAAGATCATCAAGAGAAGAAGAAAACTGAGGAAGAAGAGAAAAACAAAAATACAGAACTTATTAAATCAAGAGAACAATAAAAAACAATACCATCAACACCAACCACAGAAACATCTTCAAGCATGGTACAAGCTCAAGTACATAGAGATTCCTCGGCTAGAATTTAACAAGTACTGCAACTAAGGAAAAAGGAATAGTCAATACAGTTGTAGCAAGGGGTGGTAGAAAAAACCACATAAGGATATAAGATAAACATGGAAAAACTCACCCTCTATAGAAAACTACTTATAACAAATTATTAGAACAAAGTGCTAAATATGATTAGATGCAATGATGTATTAAGATGGAGGAAGCAATGAAAAATATCCTACCATCCATTCAAACTGCAAAGTCTCATATAAGTACTGCATCCAATCTACAAATAGAGGTGCCAAAAGAGAAGGAAGACACACAAATATTAAAAGAACATATAATTCACTTGGAAACAAAAAAATAAGAAAATCTACAAATATTCTATAGAAGAGTACAAGAATCAAATTCTTAATCCGCAGAAGGTAGAGAACCAATAGAAAAGGAAAGACATACAATCCGTAGTCACCAAATTAGAGACAAAGCTACAAAAATTCATGGCATACTATACATATATAATAGGGTGCCCAAGTGAAACTCGATAGGAGAAAGTAGATATTGACAAATTGGAACATCAAAAAAATATACAATCTTCCACATATGATATTAGTACAGATAAAGATGAATCTCGAATAACAAATCTTGTGGACCTCACAGACAAATACCAAACAAAACAAAGGGCACAGAAAGAGAATATAATAGTGATGTAAGAATGAAACAATATGATGGACAAATCCATCATCAAAATGCAACAAGAGATCACAATTTCTCAACAAAGATGGATTCAAATTCAAGAAAATCCACCACCCTCGGATATTCTTCCCTTAATCTAGAAAACACACAATTACAAGAATGGGTAGATCAAATTAACATTCACCTTGATTTATGGTATAATTTTGAGAATAATATAACCCCACAAATTATAATGTATATCCCCCAAACTGAACCATAAGGAAGAGTAGGAGGTACGACATCCCATAAATCCAACTGTGTTAGTCGAATAAAGGAACCTTTCCTCACACCAGAAGTCTAAGTTCCTAGGAAGTGGATGCCTTTATCCTCCCAAGATTGGTACCCCATAAATCCAACTGGGTAAGTTTAATGAAGAAAGCTTTCCTTACACTAGAAATCTATGTTCTGGTGGTTGATTCCTACACAGTATATTTTTGGAGAAATATTTTTGAGGAAATAACATGATTCTTCATCATTTGTTGTCTTCAGGATGAGACAAGGTGTAATTTTGGGGATGATTCTGACAAAGTTCTTCATTGCATTTTGAGATAGTCATGAAGATAATGGTAAAGCCACCAAAGACATGAAGTATCAACGAGACAAAGAAAAAAACAGTAGATAAAATATGAAAGATGCAAAAAAATGAAGAATTCGTACATAACTAAAAAAAGTTGCATAAGACTAGAAAGCCTCAAAATATAGGAAAAATATGCATTACACTCTAGGAAGCCATGGATTGAAGACAAATTGAGCAAGTACGTGATAGAAACTAACATAGGCTAAAATCAAAAGAAGTGACTTTTGGATATTTGTATTTTGTATATTTATTGTAATTAATGCATTGTACATGGGGGTATCACAAGAAATGAATATGTGAGTTTCCATATGGAGAGAATCTTGTAAGGAATGAATTGTATGAGATAGAGTGGAGAATAATATGAGAAATAAATAAATATTGAAGTTTGGAATGAATATTCTCACGTGTTTTCTATTTCTATTAATAGTTTAGATCCAGTTAATTTTTCCACGTACATCCTTAACATAAGGTCAAATGACCTAAACCCCACATTGTTTTCATGGTTTTAGGTCAATAGTAAGTGAGTCTGAGATGTATCGATGGGTTTTCAACATACAATCAGGTATTGGTAGAAAAAAAATAAAAAATACAAACATCCTTCACCATCAATTTAATCTAAAGAAAATCAAATCTTAATTTCAGAGTAACTAATATAACTAATGCTATTCTAATTATAAACTATAGTAAGACACCATCAATAAGAATATACAATATGAAACCCTAAGAAATAGAGAGATAAGGTGACTTAGCTTATTTTGAGTGATCTAGAAGTGATCTAAGATGAAAAAATAATGGAAAAATATGGGAAGAGTGTCGTTAAGGTTCACTGAGGGTTCTGTAACTCAAAACTCCACAGGAAAAAAGTGCCCACAGAAGGACTGTTTCACCTGGGTGTTAGTGATTGATCTAGGAGATAGTTTCCACCCAGATGCTCAGGTTTTTATCTTTTCTGGTTAGGAAGAGCTTCCTTGTTCATAATTTTCACTCTCTTTTCACTCCAATATCATCACGCTTACCTATAACCTACAAAATAGATACCTAGCTACACATACGCATAAACCACATCAAACCTAATTAATAATATGTAGAATGGAGAGCTAGACTGACCCCGTAGTCACCTGAAGAGTGAAATTACAACCAGGCATTGCACTAGATATCAGAATCCATGTATTTTTGTGTGTATGTGTGTGTAATGATGCCCTAGGTTCTCTTATGTAAGTTACACTATGATAGTGGGATATATCTAGATCACTCCAAATATACAAATGTGTGAGATGAAATAGAAAGAACTTCCCATCCTATGTTGTGTGTGAAAAATGTTGTAACTCATGTCCCTTGTAGGGATGTGCTAGGTGTATGCCTTTGAAATTATCTTGTGCATTGATGCAAGCTTAGGTGATATTAGATAATGCTTAGTGTTTGGCCCCTCATTTGAGAGAAATAAATAAGTACATATATGATTCTCTTGTTTGAATTTTGTAATTGACAACTAGAAGGCTGACCCAAAGTTTTAAAAGGTGGTTAAGAAGTAAAAGAGATCCAAAAGGGTAATAAAATGATATATATGGTCAAGATCACTCTGGAGGGACAGGAGCACCTAGACGCTTCTATCCTAGTTGGGTGCTAGTGTCCGAGGCCATAAAAGATAAATAAGTCTAGTTTCAACAAAAGTGTAGGATGTGTAAAGCTGATAAAAATGTAAAAGATAAAGATAAAGGATCAAAAGAAGTTGTCAACCACTAGTTTCCTTGCTTAGGAAACATGTATACATTAGTATTCTTTAGGACCTATAAATGTACCCAAGTGCATAGATTTTATTTCTACATTTTCCCCCACTTTATTTTTTTGGTAAATAATCAATAGCATAAAGAAGATAGAATATGTGTACCTTGTAATCCTATATAGAAGAGTATTTAAATAGTGTGCCAATTCGAAAAGTGAAGTTTGAAGTGATCATAATGTGAAGTGTGAAAACTAGGAAATGGAAGTAGACCCTAGGGGTGAAGTATATGTGTGGTAACATGTTGTTAGAGATTTTACTTGCTGATGTGCATTATTTCTTGTTGTGTATTAAGGATGGACATGCTAACAAAGAATGAGAAAGTATTCATAGTTCCATATGTGAACAATCATATTAATGTATGTATGGGTAAGTAAAAAATGTGTACAGGAAAGAGTGCACCTAATGTGTGAAAGAGTAAAGGATAGAAAATTTTTGTTTTTTCTTGGAATTGTTCAATTTGAATGTTGATGCTGAGTTTTTTCGGAGATCTAATGCCAAGAGAGATTTTTTTGGTGATCTCATTCCAAGAGTGGGTTTTTTGGTAATCTCATGTGAAGAGTGAGTTTTTTGAGCGATCTCATACAAGGAGAAGAGTATTGGGTATAGAGGTCTAGTTTTTCTCTCCTTCTATGATGCTTCCCAATAAACACCACTGTAAATGGTACATCTCTTATTTGTAACATGTTATTCCTATTACAAATTATTGTAACTGATTGAACACATTCTGTACCTATAGGAAAGTGTCTGAAAAGTGAAGTTTGAAGTGATCATAATGTGAAGTGTGAAAACTAGGAAATGGAAGTAGACCCGAGGGGTGAAGTATATGTGTGGTAACATGTTGTTGGAGATTTTACTTGCTGATGTGCATTGTTTCTTGTTGTGTATTAAGGATGGACATGCTAAAAAAGAATGAGAAAGTATTCATAGTTCCATATGTGAACAATCATATTAATGTATGTATAGGTAAGTAAAAAATGTGTACAAGAAAGAGTGCACCTAATGTGTGAAAGAGTAAAGGATAGAAAATTTTTGTTTTTCTTAGAATTGTTCAATTTGAATGCTGATGCTGAGTTTTTTCAGAGATCTAATGCCAAGAGAGATTTTTTTGGTGATCTCATGCCAAGAGTGGGTGTTTTGGTAATCTCATGTGAAGAGTGAGTTTTTTGAGCAATCTCATACAAGGAGAAGAGTATTGGGTATAGAGGTCTAGTTTTTCTCTCCTTCTATGATGCTTCCCAATAAACACCACTGTAAATGGTACATCTCTTATTTGTAACATGTTGTTCCTATTGCAAATTATTGTAACTGATTGAACACATTCTGTAACTAGAGGAAAGTGTCTAATAATGGAGAACTGTACTACAAACTATTGGATGTTGTGTTGAACTGAGAAATTGAATTCTTTTCCCCCAGGACAAAAGTGCCCACCGCTACTTTCTATTATTGATAACTTGTATCTTCTCTATGTTTGTGATCCAAATCTGATTCTTGACCACTCTATAACTATGTTCTTGTGCCAATTTTTATATTTTTCTAATCTATTTTGGAACTCTAAGATGTTGTAACCGTTTTTATTCACCCAATAGATGCCCCCTCATTTTGGGTACATGCAATGAATTTATGAGGATGAAACCCAAATGAGGACCTGAAAATAATATGCATATAGTGTATCTGATACCTCTAGGGGTAGGGGATGTGCATGGTAAGAACCAAAACACATGAAAACAAGATAATCTAGTAACAAGTGTTAGTATAAAAGAGCTAACATGCAATAGAATACAATGCAATAAGAAACTAAGAAGACAAGATGGACTGTAAAAAGAGAGTTTCATACATGGTACATCACTCATAATGTCACAAGACAATCAGGTCCAAAGTGTTCATAGTTAAACAATGATCAAGCAAGACGTAGGAAATATCCTATAAACAATAACAAGAAACATTTGATAAATAACCATGGATGTATATATTCCTGCAAGGTAAATGATACACGTGAAGTGTATGTTAGCATGTTAGAAAGATGAGTAGTATGTCAAATCATGTATGGATTAGCAAAAATTATAGTGTTAGTGGAAATAAGTAGTAGATAATGTAACAATAAAACCTATAATGTGTGGAGTGTAAGAGTAGTAAAGGTAAATACTCCGAGGATCCTCGGTGGGACTGGTAAAGATCAGTGTTGATCATCATGCATCATGTAAAAATATGATATATTCCTACATTCACCTCAAGATACCAAGTGAATGTGCATGTTTGTATAGAAAAATATAATGACATACTAAGTATCCAACTAGCATATGAAGACAAAGTGCAATATGTAAGTAATATAAGCTGACAAGAGTAAGTACAACCAAGATGTGCATGTGTTCTATGAATGTGATGATGTTTTGTGAAGTGAAATATGTGCATATGATAGGATCCACATTCTCCCCATATGGATATGTGTTCATATGAGTTTCATTTAGGAATACTCCCTCAACAGTCAAGTATGAACCATATAAAAAGAGTGTGTCAGCGGGTAATGAAGGTGTTGTGTGTAATTGATAGTAGATGATAGAAAATATATATCATGAAGTGCAGAGCATGAATTTTATATTATGTGAGTTTAATTTAATAATTAAACCCTCAATAGTCGAGTATGAACCATGGAGCTAAAGTGTGTCATCGAGTAATCATAGTACAATATGTGATATATGCTAGAAAATATTTATCCTAAAGCATGAAGCACAAAGTGTTGTAGATAAGATGTGATGAGAGATAAAAAAAAATAGTGATGGAGGGGAGAATTATGATGCCCATAAGTGTGTATATCAGGATATGGTGGAAAATATATGTGATCGTTTTGGGAAAGAATAGTGAGATTATGTATAGTGCACGAAAGGATGTATACCATATGTATAGAGAGAAGTATGTGTATCAAGAATAGAAGGATCCATAAGTAATAATAAATATAAAAGTGTGTATGATGTGGTATACGAGTGGAAAGGGAAAATTAAATCATAGATAGATGTAGTGAGGTGTTCTCATGGTGTAGGTAAGAGAAATTTCTTGTTAGAAAGATTGTCTTTAAGTACAAAGAAAAAGGTGTGTATATAATTTGTATGGATAAGAAAATTCTGATAAGAAAGTTTGAATATGAGGGGGGAGTTTAATTCCCCCCAAATGTGTGAGTGATGGAGATATATCCAATGTTTAGAGAGATACCATGCCATGGTGACAAATGTTGAAATGGGTCAAGAGTATCATTATTGGTGTTAAAAGGATCAGATTTGCCAAAGTAAGATGTAACATTGAGAACCAATGGAAAATAATATTTGTGATGGTAAGGGGTATAAAGGACATAGGTCCCCACATATTCTATAAAATCATCATCAGTAAATGAATTATCCCATGAAGGAAAAGTGGGAGAAGCAGTATCACCAATCAGCTTAGGTTATAGTGAAGTAGTGCAAACCTCAGGATAATATGCAACAGAAATAAAAGAAGCAAGTGGAGGAAGAAAATTTATGTCAATTTTGGTGAATTTTGTGGGAATAGAAAGAGGCTTTTTGAATCCCTTTCCATTTTTTCCTGATCCAAGACTAGTGAAACTATAACGAAGCATATACTAATACCCATGAGCATACATTGTGAAATTATGAGGAGATGTGGTGGAAGTAAGGGGTTTGAGGTGAATGATAAATGGTATTGCAAAAGTAAAATGGGGAGGGATATTCTAAGGCCTCATAAACCACACTGTGGTATATGAATGTAGTATGTGCATAAAGGGTTGAAGGGAATGCATGCATGACACATCAAAGGTTTTCAGAGAAGAATATTATAATTAATATTATTAGGCATTACATGGAATAGGAAAGGAAAAGTGCATAGCCCAAGAGTAATGAGAAGTGTTATTGTACCTAAGACCCTTTTAGGAATATTATCAAAGCCACAAAATATAATTAAATGAGGGAGTTAGGGAGGTTCAAAAAGGCCTAGTTGCTGAAGGAATGTGAGATTGTAAATGTAAAGACCATATCCATTATCAAATAAAGCACTCTTAACCCTTATTTTATTGATACAAACTTGAATGTAAAGGGGTGGATCATTATCTAAAATAGATTAAGAAGAAATTTTAGCAAATGTAAAGGTAATATGCTCTTTGGTAAAATATAATTTTGTATTGAATCTATAATACATGTACTAAGGAGAAGTGTTAGGATGATGGTAAGTGTTAGACAAAAAGGATTATATTTTGCACGCACATTCATGGTTAGCCTTCAATAAAGGGGGGAGAGAGACACTCATGTTTGTGAAAATGGAAAGATCCAAGGGTATCTAGGGTGACAAAAAGATGGAGGTAATATGAAAGACTTGTTAGGACGAGGGGTGAAAAGGTGTAATAACCAACTATATACATTAATTAATTTTTATAAAGTAGCACATTACAACATAAATAAATTAAATTAAAAAAATTATGCACATAACACAACATGTAATGTGGGAAACCCCTAAATGGGTAAAAACCATGAAAGAATAGTCCACTGTAGAGAAAATTTTACACTTTTACTAGTCTAGTAACTCCCTCCTCACTTCTACTCTATGTTTTCACCGGGATTACCCTTAATATTCCACACACTGGAATATTATTTGATTTATTTGATTTCAATTCAATATATCTTGAATATAAGCTAAGGTCATATTTAAATAACCTAAAGGTTTATAACCTTTTTAACTGACGGGGCACACCTCCATGATTTAATTAGTTGATTAAATAATTTAACCAACCCCTAATATAAATTTTATATTTAAATAATATGAATATAGTTTATTTTATATTATATAAATATAAACTATATATTATGATGCACTTAATATTATAGTTCCAACACCCCCCCTTAATATTAAGCAGGACCCATATGCCAACATTACCTGTTTGTACAACAGGATTTACAAATCCATAAACCCTAAAGGTTTAGGATAGCACATGTATTTGTGTGACTAAATATCACCATTTCTTGTGGAAATATTCTCATACCGCATCTCTAGGAACCTTCTATAACACAATTTTCTCCTTTACAAATAGATTCACATTGGACTATATTTTTTTTCGTAAACTCTATTAGTTTACTTTATATCATACAAAATATTTTCCAATGATTTTAAACCAGAATAGAAGTATAGAGGAGAAGGATTCAATCAACCAACCAAAAATTAGGTGTCATTTTCATGCACACTCCCCCTCAATGGAAACTCTGAAATTCCAAGCATTACACGGAACTTGTAGAATTTCACAACACACAATGACTTAGTGAACAAGTCTACAACATGATCTTTAGTCAAGCAATATGAGATAACTATATCACCACTGAGAACCTTCTCGCAAATAAAGTACATATGTATCTCGATATGCTTCATTATTTTATGTTGTTCTAGATTCTTAGTGAGAGTATTACATCTCTGGATATCACACAGAAGATGAATACTTCATTTAACTTCCATGTGCATCTCTTCTAACTGGATCTTCAGCCACGTGGCTTATTTTTCTTCTTCTATTGCACTTTTATATTCTGCCTTAGTAGAAGAAATGGAAACTGTCGGTTTTTTTTTACTACTCCAAGTAATGGAACCTACACCAAAAATAAATATTTATCCAGTTGTAGATTTACAATATATTACATCACTAGCATGGTCAGAAATCATAATATCTATGTAAATATGCATTTTTAGATGAAATATAATTTAAGCCATAATTAATAGTGCCCTTTACATAATGCAAAATTTTGTTTTCTAACTTTCAGTGCTCCTAGTATGGTTCTGACATAAACCTTGAAGCAATCCCCAATGCATAAGAAATATTAGGTCTAGTAATAGTTATATAAATCAAACTACTTACAAGTTTCTTGTACAAAGTAGGATTTTCTTTTTAACATACAGGTTTAGGATCAAGTTTACATCCTACTTCTATAGGAATAGAAACTGGTTTACAATCAAGCATATTAATTATTTTAAGCAAATTAGTTTCATATTGTGATTGAGATACTACAATAAAAATTTTATCTTGAAATATATCCATGCCTAAAAATGATGCAATAATGTTAAATATGTCATCTCAAAATATTGCATTAACTTTCCTTTAAATTTCATAATTACAGTATTAGAACTACTAGTGATAAGTAAATCATCATCATACAATACAATGAGAATAATATAATTTTCTTCAATTTTAACAAATAAATCATTGTTAAATGAACATTTAGAAAAAACCAACCTCATCAAAAAAATATTAATTTTAGAATACAAAACTGTACGATCTTGTTTCAAACCATACAAGGATTTTTTCAATTTATAAACATATAATTATTTACCTAATTATTCAAATCCTGTAGGTTGTGTCGCATAAATATCTTCTTTTAAATCACCATTTAAAATTGAAATTTTTACACCCATTTGATGGATTTCCCAACCATACTGAGCAACTAAGGAAATCAATATACTTATTGTGATCATTTTTGCAACTAGTGCAAAATTTTATGCGTAGTTTATACTGATTTTTTGAGTAAACCCTCGAGCTAAAGTCGAGATTTGAACTTATATATACTGCCATCTATTTTATATTTGATCTTGTATAGCAATCTAGATCTGAATATACTTTTTTTTTTCAAGAGGAGGGACTACTCATATCTCATAGCATCTAACCATCTTTCATTAGAAGAAAATTCTTCGAAAGATTGGGGTTTAGGTTCATATAAGGTCATCAAAGCATGATATGTATGATGACTCCTGGTCATTTTCTGAAGGTTTCCTAAATTAGAGTCTTGAATAATAGACTCGTCCCATCTAGGTCTTTTAGTTATAGAAGTACTACGAATAATCTCATTTTCAATTATAGGTTCAACACTAGTTTCTTCATTACCTACATTATTTTCACAAATTTCAAATTTAAATTCATTTTCATTTTCATTAAGAAACATCATAAATACAGAAGATGAAGAAGAAGAAAAAAAAGTTTTTTCTAAGATTTTAACATTCCTATTTTCTATAACTTCTCTTTTTGACGGATCAAAGATCCTAGGACCTTTAGTTTTTATATCATATCCTACAAAGATACAAGGAAAGGAGGTCTGATCAAGCTTCTTCTATTTTGATTTCAGAATGAAGAGGGAAGTAGGGCTACCAAATATTCTCAAATGAGATATACTTGGTTTTTGGTTTAACCACTTTTCCAAAGGAGTTTAATTTACTAAGGTTTTAGTGGGAACTCTGTTCAAGATATGAAAAATTGTGTTCATAGCTTCTGCCTAGAGGAACTTAGGAACTTGATTAGAATGTATCATGGTCCTAGCCATTTCCAGAATAGTGTGGTTTTTCCTTTCCACAATCCCATCCTGTTAAGGGGAATAGGAAGTAGTTAATTCCCTTTGAATGCCACATTCAACCCAAAATGAGTCAAAATCTTGATTCACATATTCTTCCCCATTATTAGTTCTAAGCCTCTTAATTTTATACTTGAAGAGTTTTCGACTAAAGCTTTAAATTCTTTAAATTTTGATAAGACATGATTTATTTTTAATGAAATACGACCAAATCATACAAGTGAAATCATTAATGAAAGTGATAGCATACAAATAACCATTAAGCGAAGGAACTTCTAGGGATACTCTAACATCACTATGGACAAGATCTAAAGGTTCAAAAGAGTTATCATCCTGATGATTGTGAAAAGGATTAAAATATTTCTTACCATGTAAACATCCTTCACAAGTTTCATGATTTTTGGAAATAGGTGGTACACTAGTTACTAGGTTAAGTCAAGACATGTCATACATGCTCCTGAAGTTGACATGACCTAGCCTCTCATGCCACAAATGTAAGTCACTTCTTTGAGATGTCAAAAAAGAAGTTAAAGGAAAACCAGAAAAAACATACAAACCATATCTTGGAATGCCTTTAACTATAGTAACATTATGTTCATTTTTAATAAACCATTTATCCTTTAACAATGTTACACTATAGTTATTTTGAGTTAACTGAGAATAATAAAGTAAATTCATTTTAATTTTAGGAACTAACATCACATTGTTAATAAAACCATTTGCTACTTTTTCTTTTTCGTAACCTTGAACGTCAAGAATGGAATGATCACCCAAGTAGATTTGTTCATTACATTCACTAAGTTAATATATATTATATTAGATCCAAAATTCATGTTTCTAGAGGCACCACTCTCTAATATCCACTCATTTTCTTTTGTAGTGATAAAAGTGGCATACAGAGCAATTACATTTGATTTTTGGTTATTTTTCTGATTTTTGTTTTGATTTTGATTTTAATTTGGTTTTGAACAAATTTTTTACGCTTTTCAAATTTAGGATTTGTTTTTTTATTTTTAAAATTGCAATCCTCTTTCTTATGTTCAAATTTACCACAATAATGACATTTTCCATCAAATCTAACTCTTTTATTTCCAAGTTTCGTATCCTTGCTAAGATGTTTAAAAAATTTCTTTGTGTTTTTGTTGAATCTATAGGTTTTAACTTTTGGTTTCTAAGCGATAAGTTCATGTGAGGCATTCTCCTTAGAATCAAAATTTGACATTCTTGTTCTTAATGTATAAGAAGAGAACTAAAGCTTTGCAAATATGAAATGTCTTGTTCTGTTGATATTTATAATTCAAAATTGAAATGAAATTTCTAAATTTTTCATGAATATTTAATTAAATAATAATATATATCAATTTATCATGAATCAAATTACTACCACATCCAACTGTGGCTTAATATTTTTTATTTTTGCTAAATAATTAATCACTTTTCCATCTCGCTTCATGGGAGTTTTCATAAGCTCTAAAACCAATTTAATAATTATTGACAAAAGGGTACCTTCGTGCATCGACTCCAATTGTGTCCAAGCTTCACTAGGAATCTCTAAATTTCCAATATGAAGCATAAATTCATCTTGTATGCTTTGAAAAATAATAAACATTGCATCTTATAATTTATGTTGAGATGTGGTGATATTATCAGTAGTTGCATGTCTTTTGGTAGGAGCTCTCTCTTTGTTCCATTTACAACTGCCCATAATTTTTAATCCATGGATTTTTTTTCAATCGAATCTTCCAAATTTTGTAGTTGTTTCCATTCAACATCTAAGATTTATCAATTGAAAATTGATTAGACCCAATTTTTACATAAAATAGTGATAATATAAATGATTAACAAACAAGGATTAGAAATTCCCGCTATCGTATTTTAATCCTCACAATTGATCAAGATCAATTTATATAAAAAAGGTCATGTTAACTAAATAGTCTATACACGAAAAAGTTAGAACGATATCAAAAATAAAATTGCAACATGAGTGAATTTTTTTTATTTTTGTAATAAAATGACGAAGAAAAAATCTTATCGTTGTATAGGAATATATCATTTTTAAATAAAAACAATAAATTCACTATTTTTACAAAAAAATATTTAATAATTTGTCTATATTATTAAAAAAACATATTATTTAAATATAATTTATAATATATATATATATAATTTGGAGTTCATTCTCCTTTAGGTTTTCTTGTCAACTCGATGAGCCATATTATATTATAAACCAACGCGGCAAGCTATTATATATTGCAAACCAACTCAACAAGCCATTATATATTGAATATTAATGAAAACTATATTACCATTTAAAATGAATGTGCATGTCAATTCCAATGTCAAACAAACCATTGTGCACAAAACCTGCGACCAAGCCGCTTGAATAGACCAAACATCATGCCCATGAAGGGCTAACAACAAGGGGGTGGTGTGACATAATTCACACAACTGAAACATTATGGGAAGTATTTTAAGGCCTTCCTCATTTCCATACCATTCCTATGTGGGACTAAACCCACGACATAAGTAGAGGGGGGTCGTTGTTGGGATCGCTGATAGTGGAGGGACCCACAGGACGTGTGAGTAGTGGCTGTCACTTAGCACTAAGCTAAGAGGGGGTATAGAGGGGGCCACCCCCATTATGGTTTATAGATTTTTTATATTTAGATTTTTAAAAATATATGGCTTTGGTTAGGTTTAGGTTTATATATACCATAGTTTTATATAAATGTATATATAAAAACTAATACATATATTTTGAGGTAGTGTCACACTCTTTAAATTTGAAAAGGAATACAGAAGGGATGTAGGAGAAGAAAATTAATACCATAAGAATTCATAAATAAGAAAGAGCTAAAACAGACTATGGGAAGCCCTTTTTAAAAAGAGGTAATATGCCTTATAGGGATAAAAGGGAAAAAGTAACTACAAAGGAAATAGATTAAGGTAAAAAACACTCTATTAAGCATATCATCTCCTCAAAAAAAGATGAAGTTGATATCATGGAATGTAAGGGGTTTAAATAATCCCAATAAATGAAGTACGTTGTCTAATTTTAAGAAAACCCATAATCCTAACATTCTTTTGATTCAGGAGACTAAAATGTCTAAACAAAAAATGGGGGAAGTCAAGAATAAAGGTTGGTTTAGATATGATATGCAGTGTGTTTCTTCAGCTAGGGATTCTGGTAGAATTGCTACTTTTTGGATTAAAAGGGAAAGGGAGGGGGTTGTCTTAGCTCAATTTTTTCATCATCTGGTAATTTTATTTAAAGAAAAAGAGAATGAATTGTTATGAATTTGTTCTAATATTTATGCCCCCATCTTTAATGTTGATAAAATAAAGTTGTGGGGGATATTTTTATTTTTCGTGGTCAATATAAGGATATAAACTGGTTGATAGGGGCAATTTAATACCCCTTTAACCCTGGAAGATAAAAAAGGTGGTAGTAATAGTTATAGTAACAGTATGGGGGATTTTATTGATTTTATTGTTGATTGTAATTTGGTGGACATTGAATTGAGAGGGGTGAGGTATACTTGGTCTAATCAATTTGTTGGAGATGGGAACATTCAAATTATGTTGGATAGATTCTTCATCAATCCTTCTTGGTTTTCCTCTTTAGGAGGAAATTGTTCTTCCATGCCAAAAATTGGATCTGACCATAGTCCAATTTGTCTTCAATCTGGTAATAATATTGGTCTCAGAGGGAGACCTTTTAGATTATTTAAAATGTGGTTATTGCATCCTAGTATCAAGGAGGAGGTTCAATCATGCTGGAAAATATCTCTGAAAGGTAAATCCATGTTCAAATTTGTATCTAAGTTAAAAAATGTGAAAGCTAGAATGAAAATCTAGAATAAGGAGACTTTTGGCAACATTTTTGCTCAAAAAACTCAGGTAGATAATGAACTTAGGAATATAGAGGATCAAATTAAAAATTTGGGTTTGATTCAAGAGTTGAGAGAAAAGGAGAAATCTTTTTGTCTTACTTTCACAATCTTGAAGATAAAGAGGAGACTTATTGGAAATAAAATTCTAAGGTTATGTGGCTAAAGGAAGGGGGACAAGAATACATATTTTTTTCATCTAACAACTTCAATGCATAAAAGAAGTAATACTATTTTGGAAATTGTTGATAAGGGAGGTGTGAAAATAAAAAATCAATAAGATATTTCAGAGGAATTCATAATTTTTTCTCTTATTTTCTTGCTTATGGTAGGGAGACGGATCCTATTAAGGAGAATGATATTTCCAATTTATTTCATCATATCATCAATAATTAGGAAAATGCTAAAATGGTGAAAATTCCTTCCCTTGAAGATATTAAAGGTGGGAACTTGTTGTTTTAATGCTATTAATGCAAACTTCACAAACATAGCCCCAAATAAGAAAACTATTCTCCAAAATGAGAGTAAATTTTCTAAGAATTGGGGTTTAATCCCTACTCAAACTGACCTTCCTACACATAATCCTAGGCTCCAAGGTTGGGTGAAACTTAGCAATGAATGGATAAAGCTAAATCTCAATGGGGCCTTAAAAGGAAACCCTAAAAAATTTGGTTGTGGAGGGATCTTCCGTGATATTGAAGGAATATTAATTTTTGGGTATCATTATAATCTTTGTATTCAAATGAATCACATTGCTGAAGTAACAGAGGTTTATTAGGGGGTTTCTATAGCCTATCAACACATATTTGTAAAATTGGAAGTAGGAGGAGACTCATTGAACATCATTAATTACTGGTGTAGGTACTACTTCTACATCTATCCAAAACTCTATAACTAGTATAAAGGAAAGGTCTAACTTGTTTGAAACTATTACTTTTAAACATATCTATAGATAGGAAAACTTTGTTGCTGATTATTTTACCAACAAGGGGGTTAATTATCACGAGATGAAATTAATCAATGATAAAGAATATTTAGAGCACGCCTCCAAAAAGATCAACATGGACACATCGCCGCTAGTAACAATGACAGGTCATGGTATATTGAGTAAATAATGTATAAGATCTATTTGAATCGTGTGAATTTATGGTGGGATGATGTGATGCTTTGGGCTTGGATATGCTTATGTCACCTTGGGGCCATTATTTCCATTTTTACTTGTAACATCGGCATTGTTGGGATTGTTCGTATCATTCTGAGTAGTATGAAGTTTTGTTTTTGTGAACTGGTACTCGTATTTCCAAATGGTGGTGATCTTGTGAGAACTGAGCCTTTTGATCTGGATGGGGTTAAGTCGAAATCCATGGAAGTGTTTGAGAGAAAGAGTTTCTCACCTTTCCTCAAAATCTTTGAAGATCACTATGAAAATCTGAGTAAGGAATTTGTCATAGCCTGGAAGAAAACTAGAAAGGGGGTAATTGTTTACATGAAAGGTGTTCATATCAAGATTACTGTGGAGTGTATCACTAAAGTGATGGGTGTTCCTACTGATGTTAGGGAGGTTTACAAGCCTAAAAATGAAGCCACAAATGAGTTGAAGTTTTTCATGCAAGGGAATGAAAAACTCACCACTCATTTTATTGGTTTTCTTCGCTCTACTTTACCCAATCCTTTTGAAGAATTAGCTTTATCCCTTATTCATTTTCTTACCCTAGAAGGTCATCATAAGTGTATTTATTCATACTTAGTTATTTACAACATGGACATAGTTTCAGTTTCTCATATTTTCTGTTTCACTCTCTGAGTACTTATATTGCCCAGTTTAAAAACAATAGAGTTGTTTTCCCCCTTCACTAAGGTTTTATCCTTTCCCTAGTTAAAAGATATTCTCTTGATATTGATAAATTGGGTACCCTCACGAAATATCTTGAGGGTTATGCTAAGGAAGAAAAATCAGACTCGAAGGAGGATTATAGTGAAGATACAGTGTCTCAAGAAGGAGATTCATCAAGGGATGATAAGGATGACGCGGAAATTGATGTTGCTCAGAATCTCAGAGAGATAAAATCAAATCATGTTCCTATTCAATCTATCAAAAAAAAGGTGAATCAAGCATGCAGGAAAATCAGCTTCATGTGAATGTGCAATTGGAACAACAGATTGAAGCTTTACGTCAAATGGGTCCTGAGAAAGGGGATAACCATCTGGCCAATATGGCCATGGATATTGGAGAGATGAAGGGTGGCATGAGGCTTACAAAGTTATGTTCAGTTCATCTTTAATGAATGGCACCAAATGAAAATGCAGGTTGAAGATGTCTTGAAACTCAATAATGGGGGTGATTGAAATTACAAAAGCTAGCTGTAGCAACCTCTCTAATGAGGTGGATCACATCAGAGCTATTTTACATAGCTATATGGAATGGATTGTTATCACTGTGAAATCCACTCTATAACATCTCCAAACCCTTGATCAGTTGTCCAATGCTTATAGACTCATGGATGAGCATGGAAATTTGAAGAAAATAAATGGAGATGCTATTGGATGTGACCTGGCATTGTTGGGGGTCAACATTGAGTCTCTGTCAAAGGAACGGGTGAAAGTGTTGGATGGTATTGAAAAGGCAAAAAATTAATGTTTTTTGGGGTGGTTGTTATTATATTATTTTGTGTTTAACTCTACTGTTAGTTTGTCTGTGATTTTATCTTTACTTTTTTTACTCTCTTTTTTTGTGTTTTAAATTGGTCTATTTGCTCATGGAGGATCTTGGATGTAATAGTCGATATATATATATATGTTTATTTTTAATTCTATGTAATGTCTTATCAACTCTTTTTGGAGCTCTGATTCTATAGGGTAGCACCCCCTCAACCTTGTTTCACCTATGATAAAAAAAATTGTTGTTTTTGATCTAGAAGGGGATAAATCCCCTGAGCTAGATGGATTTCCCACTTTATTTTTTTCAAGTTTTCTGGGAAATAGTCCCTAAATATGTTGAGGATGATGTATAATATTTCTTTAAGTGTGGTGAAATTTTGAAAGAGGTAAATAATACTTTTATTTCCCTTGTTCCAAAGGTTCTAGGAGCTGAAAAGGTTGCTGATTTTATACCTATTAGCTTATGTAATATTGTCTATAATATTATTACCAAAATATTCTCATTCAGATTCAAAGGTTTGTTGAAGGCTTTATCTCTCCAAATCAGGGAGATTTTGTGGAAGGAAGACAAATTCTAGATAGTGTTATTATTATTCATGAAACTTTGCATTCTGTGGATGTTTCTAAAAGGGAGGCTATGTTGTTGAAAATTTATATGAATAATAATATGATAGAGTGTCATGGATATTTCGGACTATCATTCTTGAAAGACTGGGTTTTCATGAACATTTCATTAGAATGATAATGTAATTTATATTTACTTGCATATATTTAATTCTTATTAATGGTAAGTTTGAAGGTTTTTTTTCATCAGGAAGAGGATTGAGGTAGGGAGATCCACTCTCACCCTTTTTATATATTATTGTGGTAGTAACCTTATGTAGAATTTATTCTGAATGAAAGCAAAGGAATATTCTTAATGGGTTAATAATTTCCAATGGTCTGAATCCTATTTGCTTTGTAACCATTTTTTGATGATACTTTTCTTTTGGGTAAGGCGGCCCTCTCAGAAGAAAACTCTTTCAAGGATATTCTTAAAGATATTGAGGAGGTTATAGGTCAGCTCATTAATTTCCACAAAAGATCTATTTTATTTATGAATGTGGATGAAGATATTAAGAATATAATTACTATTATTTTGGAGTGCCAAATTAAATATTTTCCAAGTTTTTATTTATTTATACCTCTCTTTAAATGAAAAATGGTTATGGACATCTAGAATACTCTTTTTAATAGATATCAATAAAAGCTAGCTTCATGGAAAGGGTCTTTATTATCCATGGTGGGAAAATTATAGTTTTTCCAAAGCTCCTTATAGATCTTAGTAGTTTACCTTATGTCATCCTTCAAATTTCTGTCAAATATTAGAATTATCATTACTTAGATTAAGCAGAGGTTTCTTTGGTTAGGTACAGATGCAAATGATAGGTTTCCTATGGTGGCATGGGATAAGGCAATGCTCCCAAAGAGTGTAGGATGGCTTGGTCTGAAGGATATTACAAGTATGAATATGGATTTAATTGTGAAATTTGGGTGGAGGATTACACACGAGGATGGATTGTGGGCTAATATTATAAAGGCCAAATATTTGTATAGGGATCAGGGGGATTTTATTTCTAATGAAGTTCTTCCTAAAGGATCATGTTTTTGAAATGGTTTATGTAAATGTAGAGGTTTGTTGCTAAAGGGAAGTAAGTGGGAGATTGGGGATGGTTCAAGGATTATATTTTGGGATGATTGGCGGTTCAAAGAAGATCCCTTAATTAATCAAAGGAAGTGGAGTATCTTATCTCCTCATTTTAAATCCTCAATGGGTAGCTTTCTTAGTGACTATTGGGTGAAGACAGATTGAGGGTGCACTTGGAAACCTCTTGAATCAGTAGGTCAAGTTTAGGATGATAATGAGGCTTTAAGAGTGTTGAATACTAATATAGTGGGTGTGCATATACCTTCTATATGTAAAGACAATGATTTGATATGGGATTTAACTAAGGATGAATATTATTATGTAAGGACTAGTTATGGGGTGGCTCATAATATCCCTCCCCAAAATCATTTTTGGAAAAACCTTTGGGATGATGCTCTTATTCCAAAGGTTAATATGTTTTTGTGGCATGTGGTTCAAAATCAAATGCTAACTATTGATAATTTTCAATCCAAAGGCATGATAATACCGAATAGAAGCATTTTATGTAAAAAAAAATTAGTGAAAGTATTTAGCATCTTTTTCAGCAATTCTCTTTCTCTCAAATAGTTTTTGAGATATTTTTAGGTTAATTTGGTCTCTCTAGAATCTTTTTTTAACTTATACATGTATGGGAAATTCCTTTTTCTTCCCTCTTCCTTTCTAAGGCATGGAAGTTTATTTTATTTCATCTTTTAGGGGTAATTTGATTGGAAAGGAATGTTAGAACATAATGATTATGTGCGTTGGCCACCCCTTAATTAATATGGGTCCATCAATATTATATATGTTAAATATTTAATAATATCAAATAATTTTCTATTATTAAATACTCATACCTAGGTAATATACATTAGGTAAGTATTTAATAATGTGAATAATTTTTGTTCATATTTATCAAATACACTAACCTAGGTATATGTGTCAACCATTTTAGGTTGAAAAGGTGGGTCGAAAGACATACCCGATCACCTTATATTAAAATTTCTTTAGGTCCTCATTTGATATATTGGGGAAATATATCAAAGGTGTGAAAATCAAGTGATTTGGTTTTACCTTTGGTAATTAGGATTTCAAAGGAGGAGGTGATCTTACTGGATGTAGAATAAGTTCTTTGAAGTAAAAGGTTATTTTCAAAGTGGTTTTTACCCTATTAGGGTTTCCCATTATAAATATTGTGTCACATGTGTTATTTATTTCTTGTAAGTATCTATTTATTTAATTATGTGATGATGTAATATTTATTTAAATATTATAGTAACTTTACATAGTGTATTAATGTTTATCATTAATGTTGTCTAAGAAACAACCTTGGATTGATTTAATCAAAGAAAAATATCTGAATCATCAATCTGTGTACTCTTTCCTGTAAGATGAGCACCTTCCTTTTGGTTCCATCTTTTGGAACAATCTGGTTAAGAGCAGAAATTTCATTAAGTAGGGCAGTAAATGGAAAGTGGGGGATAGTAGGGACATTAACTTCTGGTATGATAATTGGTTTAATGGCAATCTCATGGATAGGTTTGGGATTGTTAAGGACAGTCTTGTAAGCAAGTATGGCATTAAAATCAAGGACTATATTGGGGAAAATGGTACCAGCAAGAATTGGAAAAAACTTTCGGTGGAGAAAAATGATCTGATGCAAATTACTTCCTCTCTTCAAGATCAATTAGATCTTATTCCCTTAATTCAACAGGATTCCAAGGATGAGCTGGTATGGAATAATTCCAATGATGGGAATTACTCTGTCAAAACTGGGTATAATAATTTCTTCCACAGTAGTCAAACTGAATTCAATTGGAATAAGATTTGGATGACTGAATTAACTCCTAAAATAATTTTTTTCCGTTGGCTGGCTATCAAAGGTAGGATTTTTACCACTAACAACCTGATGACAAGAGGATTTATAATGCCTAATAGGTGTCATCTTTGTAAGAAATATTCTAAGGATATCAGTCATTTGTTCATACATTGTGAGTATGCTACCGGAATATGGAGTTTTTCTCTCTCTAAATTTGAAGCTCTATGGGTGGTGCCGAAGGATCTAAATCAGCTATGGACTCAATGGAATCCACCCTTTAGGCATTGTGTTGTCAAAAGGATCTGGAAGTTGGCTATCCCTCATTTAATCTAGAGGATATAGAAGGATAGAAATGATATTATCTTCAGAAATAAGAAGCAAAACTATAAACTTAGTATTAGCAAAATCTCTAATGGTATCAAAGAGAACATTACTAGATTTAAACCCCCCAAGAACAAGAGTTATCTAGAGAATGAAGAATATATCTTATCCAATTGGTAGATTGGAACTATCAATAGTCGTAGCAATCCCAGGAATAGCATTGATAGATCTTTGATTAAATGGCATCCTCCTAATTTTAATTGGTTTAAGTTGATCTTTGATGGGGCCTCTAAGGGGAACCCTGGGATTGTGGCAGGGGGAGGAGCGATACGGGACCATAAAGGTAATCTGATTGCTACTTATGCTGGGAAAATGGGAATCCAAACAAATCATTTTGCCGAAGCATTATCTACTTTATGGGGCTTGAGAATTGCCCAGACTCAAAATATCCAGAACCTCATTATTGAAGGGGACTCCTTGAATATCATAAATCTCCTTAAACAGTGCTCATCTCCAAGTTGTAGCATCAAAGATTTTATCTCAGAGTCCATAAGTATTTGTCAAACATTTAATAACATCAGGATCATGCATACTTACCGGGAGGGTAATAAATTGGTAGATGCGTTGGCTAATTATGGCATTAATATTAATCACATTGTTTGGGATAACAATAACATCCCTAAGCAACTTCAAAACAACATTCATGCAGATTTCTTTACGCATGAAATTTCTTGATTTGAGATATGATTATTGGGTGTGGATCAGTATCAATAAAACTCCCACACGTGTTGACTTAAAAACTATGATTATGAAAATCCTGTCGAATAATCAAGATAGTGTGAAGTATATGGGGAATTCAAGTGGAGATACTTTGATATGAAAATCACGCATGCGGGCAGCACTGTGCTTGCTAAAATTTGTATTCAAAGCTCCACAAATACCGATAACACCAAGATAATAATTGATGATAGGGAGTGGGCTAGCAAAAAGACCGTTATTCCCACATGCAGATTTCCGTAGGCTCAGATCAGCAGACACGCGGACGTTCATGGGAATAGAAACGGCTCTCATTTTCAACATTGTGCGGATTACAACAGTAAAAAATAGACTGGCTTCATCGCTCTCAAGGATTTTGGAATTTGTTGTAAACAGTTAAGCACAGTGAAGATGGGGGGTCCCCCTTGCCAAATTGAGCCTAGTGCGGACCCAAACTGGAAAGATAATGTTGAGTTATGGAATATACTCAGCAAGGGCGGCATTACCAACTTCATGGAGAAAGTCCAGAGACATGATCAAAGCATCTCAGTGTGTTTTGTGAAGGATTGGAAGGAGCGGACTGTGGAATATGGGGGGTAGAAGATCTTGGTCAACGAGGAACTCATTGCTGAAGCGACCGGTTTTAGCATGGAGGGCTACACTTTTTTTAACAAAAGGGTCGACAGAGATGCTGAAGAGAGGAGATTTGTGGAAGGATCCGAGAAGTTGATCTTTATCACCACGGGCCTGCTTGTTAGCTCGATCCCTCCACCTTATGATGAGGTTACTCGCATGATGATACACTTCATCTTTTTGGAAGGGAGGTTTGTCATCGTACCTTCTAAGCACCTTATTTATCTCAACCACTTCCGTAGGAATTGTTGGGTTTATTTCCCCCATTATTTGTTGAACTCCCTTGAGCACTCCATTTTGGAGTTTCAAAAGCATACCTGGGTGGTTCCTTTACACCAAGGGCTTATTTTACTGCTGCATAAATTTTGTCTTCTTAGGTATCCTGGTCTCCCTTCCTCTCCTAGCTCTGTTCCCCCTTTGCTGGGTTTTGCCGCTGCTAGCCCCTTTTCTCCACTCTCTGTCCCCACCACCGCTGCTGTCACCCCCTGCTGGCCGTCCAAGCTTCATCTTCCATTCCCCCTACTACTACTCCTTCCCCCCACCTTGCTTCCACCTTGGCCAGACCAGTCACCAGGGCTTTTAGAAGGCTTAACCTCAATACTCTTGCTGCGGGGAAGGGCCCTTATGAAATTGAAATTACACATGACCTCCTGAATATTAGCAGTGCTAGTCCCTGATATGTGCATATGGAGAGCTCTACAAAAAGGCTGGATGCCTTAGAAGCTAAAATGAAGCTATTGAAGGATGAGGTTAAGAACTTGGCAAGAACTTGGCAAAACAGAAAGAAGAGGATATTGATAACAGCCAGATTGAAGATATCTACAAGAAGCTGAACTCCTTAGACTCCCGTTTAGGGAAGGCAAAAACTTGTCATGATTACAATATGGCCATTTTTAGTGTGATTGAGGAGTTCATCGAGCAGTATGTCAGAAGAGTCTCCAATCTTAGTGGAGTTTCGGCAACAGTTTGAGGCAATGATAAGGAAAGACAAAAGGACCATTGATCAGCTGGATAAGATTGACGTTGTCTATATAACAACTTTGGGAATGTTCAAATCTTGGAAGAACACCAAAATCAGCATCGACAAAGTTGCCAAGAAGTAGTAGTAGGTGCTTTAGTCTGTCTCTTGTTTATTTTTTTGCTATTTTTTTACGGTTTTTCTATTTTTAAATTTGTGCAGCAGTTTTTGTTGTTTTGTCTTGTTTAGGTACCTGTTTTTTTAACTACTAATTGGGCTATCATTTTTCATACTTGGATTCTGATCCTTTTTAATCTGATTTCTAATTCCTTTTCTGGCTCCTAGGCCCTAAATATTATAATTATTGAGTGTATAGTCCCTTTTTAAATACTTTTTTTTAATGAAATTTTTAATAAATTATTTTTTGTTTATTATTAATTTTTAGTTTTAATCTATTTTTAATTTTTAAATTATTTTTAATATTTTATTAAGGAATAATTTGATTTTTATAGATTGTTATTAACTTTTTTACTCTTTATTATTTTTGGTTTTTTTTTAATTATTATTAGCAAATAATTTAGGTGAAAGGGACTAATACCCTTAAGTACATTATCAGAGGATTCTAGGAGATCAGAATAGGATATGAAAATTAGAGAAAAAAGAGATCAGAATTCAAGATGTGAGGAATGAAGTCCAAAGTAGTTCAATAAATCTCAAGGTGTACCCAAACAAGACATGAATAATGTAAAATTCTGCAAAAAAGCAGTAGGGAAATTGCATGGTTGACAACAAAAAAACAAACAAGAACAGTGCAAATGCACGTATAACTACTGGTCTTGACAGCGTTGTCGATGCTAGTTGGTGATATTCTTTCAGGATTTGAGTAGGGCATTCCCTCAAGTTAGCTTATGTTGAGCCCATAGGTCAGTAAAACTAATATCCATGCTAAATCATATGGTCAACTCTTAGTGCTATTCCTTATGGGTTATCTCTCAAAGTGTTGCCGGAATATCCGTATGAGATTGGAGACATCTTCTGACATGCTCGATGAACTCTTACAATCACACTAAAATGGCCATATAATCATGATGAGTTTTGACCTTCCCTATCAACGTGGCTAGAATGGAGCCATTCATCTAAGTCTTGTAGATATCAAAAATCTGGGCATGTGTATCAATAGGCCACCTCCTCCTCCTTTCACATTTTCTAATTTTGCCAAGATATTAACGGTCCATCCTTCAACACTGCATTATGGAAGCCTCTAAGGACAAATTCCAGTGTTTTTGATACAAGCTAAATCCATCAATGCACATCCCGGAAGTTTATTAGCAGGTGTGTGAGAGGGATTCAAGCTAGGTCATGGGCAATATTCTAGGTTGTCATGAGGACCCTTCCCCATCAATTAGTATATGAGGTTAAGACTTGGTTCTAGATGGCCCTGGTGACCGGTCTGGTATCAAGTTTTGGAAGCGAAGTGGGGGGCATGGAGCAACAGTAGGGGGAATGGTTTGAAGAATCCTGGACGGCCAGTAGGGGGTGACAGCAGCGGACCGTGGGGTCAAAGAGTGGATTCAAGACAAGCTAGCATTACAGAAAAACCTGGCAGAGGGGGAATTGAGATAGGAGAGGAAGGGAGACCAAGATACCTAATTAATTATTATTACAACTTTTAATAACGGTGTTGTAATCTAAATTCATTTAGTAAATGTTATAGTTTTGGAGGAGCTATTTTTAATCAATTTTTTATCAGGTTTCTAGGAGTAGTCATTTTTTCAAAGATAAATTTAATATTTAGGTTATTGAGTGTTTTTTTTTTTAATAAATTAATTATTTTTTGTTTTTATCCTTTTTTTTAGGATTTTAATTAGCTTTTAGGTATTTTATTACTTTTAGATTAGTTTTTATGAGGTATTCTTCCATCTAATGAAGTACATTATGTTACTTTTACTATTTTTGGTTAAGCTTTTTACTTAATTATTTTTATGTTTCTTAATCAATTTAGGAGGGGATAAAATATGAGTATTCCGTTATTATCTTTACAAATCACTTCAATATTTAAGTATTGAGTTTTTTTAAGTTGAGAAAATCGTGGCTCCCCTCCACTAGGGTTTTATTTTGAATATTTTATTAATTCTAGTTTGTAACTTATAGATTCCTTATTAATTTTTTTAATTTTATTCTAGGTTTGGTTAATTTGTAATTTTTTTATAGATCATCTTATTTTTAGCCGACATTATTTATATTTCAACAAGATGAAATATTTAATTACTTAATTATTTTTTATTTTTTAATAATTTTTCGACTGTGCTTCAAAATTTAGCTATTAATTTATAGTTTTTAGTTATGGACCTAATCAAGGGTTTGATGGGGGGAAATATTCTAATTTATTTCCTTCTTAATTTTTAATTGATTCCCTAGATTATACTGGTGAACCAAGTTTTAGATGAAAACAAGAATTTAATAAGGAGTTCTCAGATTACCCTCCACTTTTGTCTTATTATTAATTTTTTTTCATAAGATGGGTAACCCAGTTTTTTAATTTTCAGGTTATTTGGGTCTAGGTTTTTTTTAATTTTTTGTTTTAGATCATCTTATTTTTAGCTGACAAATTTTAATATTTTACTTTTTTTATTTTTATGAAGTAAAAAGTCACACTTGGATTTTGATCTTTTTTTCGACTGGTTATCATTCTTATTTTGGCTCCTAGACCCTCTGGAGGATGTACCTACTAAGGGTATAGTGAATAAAAGTAAAAAAGCTGATAATAGTCCCTTCTCAATAAAACTGATTTGCTAGATAATAAAAAAAACAAATAAACCAAAAAATGAGATGAAAAGTAAAAAAGTTAATAAGGAATTCTCATAAAAACAAATGTAAAATTGGTAAAAACAAATTAAAATTAATAGAATATTAAAAATAATTACAGGGTTTAAAAATTAATAAAAACAAGAAAATGAATTAATTTGCACATCAAGGGTATAGTCCCTTTCAAAAAACTGATTTGCTAATAACAAAAAAAACATAATAGAGATTGCAAAAATGAGATCGAGGACAAGTAGGAAAATATGGTTAATAGGTCCCTTTGTTGCCTCTTATGTTGACTGATATAATAAAAAAAACAAATAAACCAAAAATGAATAAAAGTAAAAAAGTTAATGGAAAATTTATGTTTAAAATCAAATTAAAATTAATAAAATATTAAAAATCAATCTAAAATTAAAAATTGAGGTAAAAACAAAAAATAATTAATTGTATCTAAAAATCTTCAATAAAAATAAATATATATAAAATAAAACTCAATGGATTAAATATTTCCAAGTATTAAAAAAATAATTAAAAATTGATAAAAATTGTTTATAAAAATATAAATTGTACATAAAAATTTAGATATATAATATTATTAAAAAATAATATATATATATATATAGAATATTATAAATAAATATACAAATTAACCAAAAATGAATAAAAGTACAAAAAATTTAAATAAGAATCCATAAAAACAAATTAAAATTAAACTATAGGATATTAAAAATAATTAGGCTCCCTAATCTAAAAATGAATAATGGTTTAGAAAAATTAAACAATATGATTCATGAATAATTGTTAATACAGGGGAAAAATAGAAAGTAATTGGCCAATTGATAAAAAAGAAATTAAATCCTATTAAATCGAATAATGTCTCCAATGTAAATTTAAATTGTAAATTAAAATTAATATTAATTCTAAAAAATAATTAAATTCTCGAATCCTTGCAAACTTATGAAAATAAATTTAAAAATTCAAAAAAAATTGTAACCCTTACCTTAGTTTTAGGGCCCAATAATTCTCAAAGTAGAATTCTTTTCACGTAGTTGAAAAATCCATAATGCCTTTTCACCTATGCAATATTCATCCAACCAACCAACCCACTATGTGGAATGGGAAGGTGGGATTAAATAATATTTAAAATATTTCAACTACCTTCCCAACCATTATAACCTTAGGTTACATTAGGATTAAATTTAATAAATTAATCCCACTCTAGTACCATGTCAAGACGAGGGGTGCAAAGGTGTAATAATCAACTATATAAATTAATAAATTATTATAAAGTAAAATATTACAACATAAATAAATTAAATAAAACACATTACACACATAGCACAACATGTAACATGGAAACCCCTATATGGGTAAAAACTACGAAAGAATAATCCACTATAGAGAAATGCATACACTTTTACTAGTCCAATAACTCCCTCCTCACTTCTACTCCAGGTTTTCACCAAGATTACCCTTCATATTCCACACCACACTAGAATATTATTTGATTGATTTGATTTCAATTACAATAAATCCTGAATATGACTTGAGTTCATATTTAATGACCCGAAGGGTTATAACCTTATTAAGTGATGAGGCACACCTCCCAAATTTAAGTAATTGATCAATAATTTAAACCAAACCCTAATTAAGTTTTATATTTAAATAATATGAATATAGTTTATTCTATATTAAATTTAAAATATAAACTATATATTATGATATAATTAATATTATAGTTCTAACAAGACTAAGATCTAGTGTGTGAATAAGGATCTGATTGGTCGATTCCGAGTTAGTGTTAACCAAAATATTTAATCTAAATTGAATTAAATATTAATTTCATAGTAATTATCATAACTAATGACATTCTGATGATAAACTACAGTAAGACGTAAGAATAAGCAATATACGATATGAAACCATAAAATAGAGACAGAGAGAGAAGGTGACTTTGTTGATTTCAAGTGATCTGAGCTGAGAAACTAATAGAACAGGCTAGGAATAAGTTATCAAGGTTCACCGAGGGTTCTAAAACTCGGAACTGTATAAGATAGAAGTGTCATAGGAGAATAGGAGTTTGATAGCAATAGGGAACTAATTTGGGTGCTTAGTGTCCACCAGATGCTCAGGTTCTAATATTTTATGGTAGAAAGCGTCGTTGTTGATCCTCTTTTGTCTCTTTGGGTTCACTCCAAGTCCTAGTAATACCTATAACCTACAAAATAGATACATAGTTGGCACATACCCAAAACCATATCAAGCTATAAATAAGATAAGAGAAGGGGAGTAAGATGGCCCCCCCCCGATGGTCACCCAAAGAAGTGAAACTCCGACTGAGTGTTGCCACTTTACATCTCATACTCCAGGTAGTTTTGTGGTATGTGGTGTAATCCAGATCCATAGGTTTGTCTTTGTGAAAGTTGACTATAAATTGGACTATATATAGATAGATTCAATTATGCAATAATGTGTGAGTCAATAGAATGAAAATTTCTATATTATGTGTGTATTACAGAATAATGCAGCCTGTCATTGGAAGTATGTCATAGATGTTCTTTTCAAATTCTTTGTGCCTAATAAAAAATTAGGTGAAAGTAATAATACTTGTATTTGGACCCTTATGTGGAGAAATATGAAAGTATAATATGACTCCTGGTTTGAATTCGATGGAAATGGGAAGGTCGACCCAAAGTTTTAAAGGTTGAAGAAATTAAAAGGGACAAAAGAGGTAGTAAAAGGATAGATATGGTCAAGAGTCAAAGGGTACAACAATGCATGGGATCCTCTGTCCTAGATGGGTGCTAGTGTCTGAGGCAATTTAAAAGATAAATAAGCCAGTTTTTGGAAATTTGTGGGATGGCGTAAAGCCAATAAGAATTTGAACAGATAAATAAAAAGCAAAAAGGAGTTTCAACACATTTGCATTGCTTTAAAAATCATGATATACAGTAGTATGCTTTAGGACTAGAAAATGTACCTAATTACATATTTTTATGTTTATAACCATGAAATGGGTGATGTTTTCATACAAGGAAATACCTTCGAGGGAAAAGAAAATTCCAAAAGGAGGAAATGGATCATTATTTCTAGGTCTCAATGGGTAAGGTCATCTCATAATGGTTGATATAAAGTTTTTATAAGATCATTTTGGGACCATGTGGAAAATTATAGAAGGTTTGAAACAGTAGAAGGTATCCATCTCCTAAACTCCAATAAATAGATAGTGTTAAAGAAGGGAAATTAAATTACTTGGGCCGTGGATCCAAAATACGGATATTCTATGACCATGATAGGAATAATAAAATTCCAAGATAGCCCACCAATAGTAAAAGGGAGTTGAAATTATTGGCAGACTCAATGTTGTGACGAAATTAATTCAACTTAATGAATTCAAGTCATAAAGGTGATAAAGAAATTATGTGCCAAATTTGAAAAAAACCTCCTGATGAGTTAGAAGTATTTTCAGATATTAAATACAGAAACTAACCCAAGCACTAATTTTTTTCACGCTATCTTCCACAGAGACTCAACACTTTAGATTATTGTCTGCTAAACATTGTCATTACAACCATAATCACTCACAAAATCTGAGAAAATTAACATATAATTACATTTTTGTTTCCCAATGAGTAACTAACTTGAAATATTCACAACAAATATGCCATGAGGATCACAAGCATTTCCATATAAAGTTAGTAAATAATGTTAGGCATTACAGACTCAGGAATAAAGTTGATGTAATTTCATAAAATTTGAAATTATAAATAATGTGTGAATACAATGAGTTGGTGAGATAAAGGAGATGGATGGGGAAATTGCAAGAATTTTATGAGAGATCAAATCTTACAAGATGATAAGGAGGACAAGGCTTAAGTGCAACTAATAGAGATGGAGATCCATAGGATTGAATAATTAATGTGCTGAAAAGAAACTAAACAAAGATGAAGG